>OW799202.2:24200000-24683622 GCA_941918905.2 Xestia sexstrigata | reverse complement strand
CACGCGCGTCGGGACTTCATCCCTACTAACACTCGGGAATTTTTCGAATTTTCATAGTAAATCATCAAAATTAATTGTTTTTCCAAATTCTTTTGCAAAAATAACGCTAGTTTATAGTTGAAATAGTCCTCACCCTTCATCCCTGAATTCTGGTCCGCGATCCGTGTCCCGGTCTCCAGGTTGTGGGGTGAAATTCAAAATTTTTTGGTTCAAAAACTGGTTTTTTGACTGAAACTCAAAATTTTTGGTCGGCACCTAGTAAGTTTTATTCCTTATATCGCTAGCCCGCGCGGAGACGCGTCTCTGGACACCTCGCCCGCGCCCCTAGCCCGAATAAAACATACCTTTTTCAAAAAAATAGTTTTTTCATACATTCCTGTTAGTACCCAAAATCCACCTAAGGGATTGAATTAAAAACACAAACGTTGATATCTTCGCTTCCAGACGTGCGATTTTGAAGCTGTTTTCAGCCTTTTTAGACCAAACTAGGCCTCCGCCTAAGTTCTGACCATATCGCACGCATTTACACGCGCGTCGGGACTTCATCCCTACTAACACTCGGGAATTTTTCGAATTTTCATAGTAAATCATCAAAATTAATTGTTTTTCCAAATTCTTTTGCAAAAATAACGCTAGTTTATAGTTGAAATAGTCCTCACCCTTCATCCCTGAATTCTGGTCCGCGATCCGTGTCCCGGTCTCCAGGTTGTGGGGTGAAATTCAAAATTTTTTGGTTCAAAAACTGGTTTTTTGACTGAAACTCAAAATTTTTGGTCGGCACCTAGTAAGTTTTATTCCTTATATCGCTAGCCCGCGCGGAGACGCGTCTCTGGACACCTCGCCCGCGCCCCTAGCCCGAATAAAACATACCTTTTTCAAAAAAATAGTTTTTTCATACATTCCTGTTAGTACCCAAAATCCACCTAAGGGATTGAATTAAAAACACAAACGTTGATATCTTCGCTTCCAGACGTGCGATTTTGAAGCTGTTTTCAGCCTTTTTAGACCAAACTAGGCCTCCGCCTAAGTTCTGACCATATCGCACGCATTTACACGCGCGTCGGGACTTCATCCCTACTAACACTCGGGAATTTTTCGAATTTTCATAGTAAATCATCAAAATTAATTGTTTTTCCAAATTCTTTTGCAAAAATAACGCTAGTTTATAGTTGAAATAGTCCTCACCCTTCATCCCTGAATTCTGGTCCGCGATCCGTGTCCCGGTCTCCAGGTTGTGGGGTGAAATTCAAAATTTTTTGGTTCAAAAACTGGTTTTTTGACTGAAACTCAAAATTTTTGGTCGGCACCTAGTAAGTTTTATTCCTTATATCGCTAGCCCGCGCGGAGACGCGTCTCTGGACACCTCGCCCGCGCCCCTAGCCCGAATAAAACATACCTTTTTCAAAAAAATAGTTTTTTCATACATTCCTGTTAGTACCCAAAATCCACCTAAGGGATTGAATTAAAAACACAAACGTTGATATCTTCGCTTCCAGACGTGCGATTTTGAAGCTGTTTTCAGCCTTTTTAGACCAAACTAGGCCTCCGCCTAAGTTCTGACCATATCGCACGCATTTACACGCGCGTCGGGACTTCATCCCTACTAACACTCGGGAATTTTTCGAATTTTCATAGTAAATCATCAAAATTAATTGTTTTTCCAAATTCTTTTGCAAAAATAACGCTAGTTTATAGTTGAAATAGTCCTCACCCTTCATCCCTGAATTCTGGTCCGCGATCCGTGTCCCGGTCTCCAGGTTGTGGGGTGAAATTCAAAATTTTTTGGTTCAAAAACTGGTTTTTTGACTGAAACTCAAAATTTTTGGTCGGCACCTAGTAAGTTTTATTCCTTATATCGCTAGCCCGCGCGGAGACGCGTCTCTGGACACCTCGCCCGCGCCCCTAGCTCGAATAAATTTTGCCCACCCACCCGCCCTCTGGTCTATAGGAGGAAGGTCGACGTGGGATTTTGGCAAGATTTAATTTCGTTATTTTTCATGGTTTACTTTTGTCACGTTTTTGGAGTGTTTCAGTAGGGAAAATTCAGATTTTAACTTTATTTGACCGAGTCTTCACGGACGGTTTTTTTTTTTAAATTTAATTATTGAATTTATATTTATTGATTTTATTATTGTCCAACCACCTACTGTGTCCCCTTTACAGGGACACAGAAGAATAAATATTTTATGTGACGGTCGACAGTCAGTGTGCGACTATAATTATTTAATACCTGCTTTTATTTATATTTTATTTGATTTTAGCTTTATACTTGCTGTGTTCCCCCCTTTACAGGGTCACAGAAGTACCAGTGTCCCTTCTCTCTCCTCACGAGTGGATATTGCTGTACCGATCCCCTCTTTACAGGGGTCTCTTCCGACTTTATCTGCTGCCAAATATGTTTCGCACCCCATCCAGCACCGTGAGGGCCCAAGGCTCTAGTGGCTCGCCGCGATCGGCGGAGAAGGCGGGGCCTTCGCCTGATGCGAGGAGGAGAATCTCCTTCGGAGACGAGACTCCTTCCACCTCCCAGAGGGGCCCCGCCACTCCGGGGCCGCGCCGAGCTACTACTGATGCCCCGAGACCGCTCAAAAGGCCTGAGGCCGGGTCCCGCAGTCGCACTGAGGAGGCGAGAGCTTGCCTAAATAAGGCAAAGCTAAACTTGGGCAACTCTCGCAACCTCAAGGCCGAAATTAAGACTGCGGTGCTCGAAGCCATAAACAGGCTCTATGAGTTGGTCAAGGAGTCGGAGCGAGACAAGGCCCCTGCCGCACCCATTGCTGTACCAGAACCCGTGCCCACTGCTGACCGTAGTCCCCATCCCATTTCCGTCGAGGTTCTTGCTGGCCAGACTGAGCTCCTAATCACTTTGAAGGAGCACATCTCGGAGTTAAGAGACAACTCCGAGAAACTCGACCGACTTCGAGACAGTCTGACCAGCAGGGAAGGGGTGGAGGAGACAACCTACGCGAGTGTAGCGGCCGTCAGTAAGAGCCACACCGGGGCTCAGGCCCTGGAGCGAACGACGCTGCACTCTGTGGTTGTCTCCTCAACTCAGGAGATGGATACGGGGGAAGAAATCCTCGAAAGAGTGAGGAAGGCAGTGGACGCGAAGGAGGGCTGGGTGCGCGTCGAGAGAGTCCGAAAGGCCAAGGACCAAAAGGTAATCATGGGGTGCGCAACAACGGAGGAGAGGCGAAAATTAAAAGTGCGACTAGAGAAGGCCGGAGAGAACCTCGTTGTCGAGGACGTGAAAAATCGGGACCCGCTTCTGATTCTTAGGGACGTATTAGTCATGCACAGTGACGAGGAAGTGTTGAGAGCCCTTAAGAATCAGAACCGGGAGATATTTCACGGGCTCGACAACGAGGATCAGAGGATGGTAATTAAATACCGACGGAAAACCCGAAACCCGCACGCGAATCACGTTGTGCTTGGTGTGTCCCCAATGGTCTGGAGGAGGGCGATTGAAGGGGGAAAACTCCGCATCGACCTCCAGCGAGTACGCGTCGAGGATCAGACGCCTCTGGTGCAGTGCACCCGCTGCTTGGCATACGGGCACGGCAAACGCCTGTGCACGGAGCCAGCCGATCTGTGTAGCCACTGCGGTGGAGTACACCTCAGGGCAGAATGCCCGGATAGACAGATCGGCAAAGCAGCGGCTTGCGTGAACTGCACCAGAGCAAAACAGGGGACCACCGAGCACAACGCATTCAGCAACGAATGCCCCGTGCGAAGGAAGTGGGACGCATTCGCAAGAGCTTCGATAGCATATTGCTAAAGTTGGCGATGCGACCACTTCCAAGCACGTCAGTAAAACCAATTCGGCCCAACCGATAAACAGACGAGTTGAGACGGTCACTAGCGTTGGCAATAAGCAAAAATGTAAATTGAGGCCGTTTCATGAGAAACTGGCTCAAGTTATGCTGGAGCTGTTGCCAGCGCTGGTGGATATGTCAAGCTGTGTCGAACTTGGTGATACTGATACAGACGTAAACCAGTTATGTAAAGGATGTAAAAAATTAAGAAGAATAGTTAAAAATAGTAAAAATCATGAAAACTTAAAAATTTAACGATATTTAATTATATAGTGAATATATACGTTGGATATCATATAAATAGAAAATAGGAAACAAAATTAAGCAAAGCAAGAAATCTTAATTAGGGCATAAAAATTAGGGATTAATTAGATATAAATAAAAAGGGCATATTTAGAACGGGTTATTAATAGATATATATATTAGTAAAGTAATAAATTTAAGAACAAAATCAGTAAAATAAATAGTAGTAAAATAGTTAATACACAAATATAAAGCGAAAGCATAGCAAAATAAACATAAAAGAAATATTATAGGTGTTTCAAAAATAGGTGTTTAATATATCATGCCAAACCAAAACGCACAACATTGTGGTCTCTCCGGCCACCTAGAAACGTAGACAAGCAAAAATGACAGATGATAAGGACTCTGATCACCATGTTAGAGGGACACTGGCTTGGCAGGAGTGGTTTTTAGCCGGTTCGAGTCCGGCACTACCTCGACTGTCTCACAGGAGATATTCCTGTGGGATAGTCGAGGTGTCCGTGGGGATTTCCCACTCGTGCCCAAAAAAAAAAAAAAAAAAAAAAAAAACCTAACCTAACCTAACCTAACCTAACCTAACCGAGCCTTCGACAGCGCTTGGTGGCCAGCCATAAGGGTCCGTCTGGCTGAGGAACAGTGTCCAGTCGGCTTGAGGAGGGTCATCGACAGCTATCTCGAAAACCGAAGGGTCAGGGTTAGGTACGCAGGTGAAGAGTTCTGCAAGGCCACAAGTAAGGGCTGTGTCCAAGGTTCTATCGCCGGACCGATATTCTGGAACTTGTTGCTGGACCCACTTCTTAAGAGCTTGGAAGCTAGGGATGACTATTGCCAGGCATTTGCAGACGACGTTGTGCTGATTTTCGATGGTGACACAGCGTTGGAGATCGAGAGACGTGCCAATGCCGCTCTCGAGCATGTACAGGCGTGGGGTGTTCAAAACAAGCTTAAATTCGCCCCTCAGAAGACCAATGCTATGGTCATAACGCGCAAATTAAAATACGACACCCCACGCCTGAGCATGGGCGGGATCGACATTGCCATGTCAAATGAGATCAAAATCCTGGGTGTCACCATCGACAAACAGCTGACCTTCAACGCACACGTCGCAAATGTGTGCAGAAAGGCAATAGGCATCCACAAGCAGCTTACTAGGGCAGCAAAGACCAGCTGGGGGCTAAACCCCGAGGTCATTAGGATCATATATGTGGCTACCGTTGAACCAGTCATCCTGTACGCCGCCAGCGTATGGGCTCCGGCCGTCGACAAGCTGGGTGTCAGAAAGCAGTTGGGAACAGTACAGCGCGGTATTGCGCAAAAGCTGTGCAAAGGGTACCGGACGGTCTCCTTGAACTCCGCGCTAGTGCTGGCTGGGATACTACCTCTCGACCTGCGAGTCCGCGAAGCGGCATCGCTATACGAGGCCAGAAGAGGGGTGCCTCAGCCGGCACTCGGTGACAGGGAGGTCGAGCAGGCCGCCTCGGCAATGGAGGCTCCACACCCCGCAGAGCGCGCTGAGCTGGAGCTCGTAAGCCTGGTAAACCAAGAGCAATTAGATAATGCCCAGAACGAACTTGAAGTTCGTATCTTCACGGACGGGAGTAAGATTGGGGGCAAGGTTGGAGCGGCACTATCCCTATGGAGCGGTGACGCCGAAACCAAAACCCTCAAGCTTGCTCTCCCTCACTACTCCACCGTTTACCAGGCTGAGCTTTTGGCAATATGCGTTGCAACCAGGGAGATTTTGAAGCACAGTGCGCAATCGTTTGGAATCTTCAGCGACTCCATGGCGGCCCTCCAAACCATACAAAATTACAACCGCCACCACCCCCTGGCAGTAGAGACAAGGGCCAACCTTAGGTCCCTGTCGATCCAAAACAAGGCCGTTACCTTGTTTTGGATCAAAGCCCACGCGGGGTTGGAAGGTAATGAGAGGGCCGATGAACTAGCCAAGAGAGCCGCTGAAGGTTCCAAACGAAAACCCGACTACGACCTGTGTCCGGTTTCATACGTCAAGCGGTGCATTCGTGCGGCGACTCTTGACGTGTGGAACCGGAGATACAGCTCCGGAGAAACAGCTTCTGTTACCAAATTGTTTTTCCCGGACGCGGTGGCGGCCTACAGGATAATCAGGAAAATAAAAATCAATGGGATAATCACTCAAATCATGACGGGGCACGGTGGGTTCTCGGAATACCTGAACCGCTTCAAGTGCAAGGAGAGCCCATCGTGTATCTGCGATCCTGAAATGGATGAGACGGTGCCACATATATTGTTCAGCTGCCCCGTCTTCGACAGGGAAAGACTTGAGGCCGAGCACGTGCTCGACACCAAACTCGACGCTATAAATATGTGGCTGATAATGCAAAGTAGAAAGAGAGAGTTGTTTTTGGAATTTTGCGTAAAAATATGTGAAAAAGTTATAAAGAGGAACAAAACTGCATAAGCAAAAATGTTTGCATAATATTGTAAAAAATATTAGAGTCAAGCATTGAGAACAGAAGTTACAAAATTGCCAAATGCCATAAAGACCTATTAGTAAATAATGTTATTGGTTGCCCATATGAATTTTAGAGCGTAAGTAGCCGTAAGAAATTGTATGTTAAATAGAGAATTAAGCCTAGAAAATAGAAATAGCATTAAGGAATATGTGATAGTGTAATATAGTAGATCGTTGTAAAGTAGAAATAGTGTTAAGAAATAATTATGTAATTAAAAAAGAATAGTTTAAAAAACAGCTGTAAAAGTAAAAAACAAACATGTAAAAGTAGTAAGAACAACCGAAGATTAATAAAAAACTTGTGTCCCTGTTTTATACCCTAATAAACCCGAAACCTAAAATAAAGATATAATATAACAAGAATAGAGTAGATATAGTTGAGACCGGAATCCCACCGGGAAATTGCATGAAAGAGGAAGTAAGAAAGAAAGATAAGTATGCGGAATAAAAGTGCGAGAGGAATACTTGATAGAACTGGAATGAAAGAGTAGCAATAGATAAAATAGGCTCTGATCTGTGTCAGAGGAAGTAGCATTAAAAAACAAAAAAAAAAAAAAAAAAAAAACCTAACCTAACCTAACCCTTTTTGGTTCAAAAACTGGTTTTTTGACCGAAACTCAAAATTTTTGGTCGGCACCTAGTAAGTTTTATTCCTTATATCGCTAGCCCGCGCGGAGTCGCGTCTCTGGACACCTCGCCCGCGCCCCTAGCCGAATAAAACATAACTTTTTCAAAAAAAATAGTTTTTTCATACATTCCTGTTAGTACCCAAAATCCACCTAAGGGATTGAATTAAAAACACAAACGTTGATATCTTCGCTTCCAGACGTGCGATTTTGAAGCTGTTTTCAGCATTTTTAGACCAAACTAGGCCTCCGCCTACGTTCTGACCATATCGCACGCATTTACACGCGCGTCGGGACTTCATCCCTACTAACACTCAGGAATTTCCGAATTTTTCATAGTAAATTCTCAAAATTAATTGTTTTTCTAAATTCTTTTGCAAAAATAACGTTAGTTTATAGTTGAAATAGTCCTCACCCTTCATCCCTGAATTCTGGTCCGCGATCCGTGTCCCGGTCTCCAGGTTGTGGGGTGAAATTCAAATTTTTTTGGTTCAAAAACTGGTTTTTTGACCGAAACTCAAAATTTTTGGTCGGCACCTAGTAAGTTTTATTCCTTATATCGCTAGCCCGCGTGGAGACGCGTCTCTGGACACCTCGCCCGCGCCCCTAGCCGAATAAAACATAACTTTTTCAAAAAAAATAGTTTTTTCATACATTCCTGTTAGTACCCAAAATCCACCTAAGGGATTGAATTAAAAACACAAACGTTGATATCTTCGCTTCCAGACGTGCGATTTTGAAGCTGTTTTCAGCGTTTTTAGACAAAACTAGGCCTCCGCCTATGTTTTGACCATATTGCACGCACCTGCACGCGCGTCTGGACCTCACCCCTGCGAAATACTCAAAAATACTTTGATTTCCATAGTAAATCCTGAAAATTATTTTTTTTTCCAAATTATTTTGTAAAAATAGCTTCAGTTTATAGTTCAAATAGCACTCACCCTTCATCCCTGATTTCTGGTCCGCGTCCCGTGTCCCGGTTTCCAGGTTGCGGGGTGAAATTCCAAAATTTTTCTTTCAAAAACTAGTATTTCGACCAAAACTCAAAATTTTTCTTAGGCACCCACCCTTTTTTATAACGCAGATCGATAGCCCGCGCGGAGACGCGTCTCTGGACACCTCGCACGTGCCGCTAGCTCGAAAAAAGTTTGCCCACCCTCCCGCCCTATTGTGTCTAAGGAAGGTTGAGTAGGTTTTCGGCCAAAAATTTTTTTATTCGGGATTTGCTTTCTTTGTATTTGTTCGGCCCGTAGAATCGATATTGTATGGCTTTGACGCTCATTTAGCATAAAATTTAGTTGTAGGGATTAAATTTTGACAATAATTTTACCTATTTTTATTTATTTTAATTAGCAGGACCAAGTCCCAAATAAGGACTTACTTTACCTATTATTATTTTATTATTTATACACCTTATTACTTTTTTACTGACTGCATCCCCCCTTTACAGGGATCAGTCTGTACGTGTCCCCCGACCAATAAGTATATCCTCATTATGTTAGGCATCAGGACCCCGCTGAATAAGGCGAAGGCTGCGGAGGAGAGCTTGGATGCGGAGGGGGCATGCTCAGCACAGGCAGGCCCTTCAGTGAGGCGTAGTATTGGCGAGTGGGAGGCGGAGAAACACAAATCGGGGCAACCTCGCAAACCCCCTACATCTCCAAAAGGGATACCCGCCACCACTCCCCCAAAGAAGACACTCGTGCCCACTCCCCCCAAACAACTCAAAACCAAAGCTTTAGCCACTCAGCGGGTAAGATCCGAAACCTACGAGCTGCCAGGAAAGGCCCTGGAGAGTCCGCCTCGAGAAGTGCCACCCGTGAGGTACCTCAGTAGAACCACGGAGGCAAAGGCGTGTCTCTCCAGTGCCAAATTACAACTGGACAGCTCTAGAAACCTGAAGAAAGAAATCAAGGATGCTCTAACAAAAGCCGTGGACCGGTTATACCAGCTGGTCAAGGAGGGAGAAAATGAGAGGGCCAAAACACCGGGAGGGGCAGTCGAACCCGAGAGGATCCCCAAGGACCTGACACCGGCCCCCAGCGCTCCGACAGAGCTCATGATGCAGCTCATGGAGAACCTCCAGCAGCATAACAAGGCGCTGGAGGAATGCCAGGTGCACACGCGAGCCCTGTCGGAGCACCTAAAACAGGCACCTCGCTTTGTCGCAGGCCAGGGACCCTCGTTCGCGGAGATGGCCGCCGTCCCGAAGCAGCACATCCAAGCGCCTCTTCACTCGATGATCGTGTCATCAGTCGATGACAAGGACACGGGTGAAGAGGTGATTGAGAAGCTAAGGACAGCAGTAGATGCCAGGAACGAGGGCACCAGGGTGGAGAGGCTGCGGAAGGCGAGGGACCAGAAGGTGGTGGTCGGTTTCAGGACCAGGGAGGAGCTGACTCGGGTGACGGAGAAAATCAAGAGGGCGGGAAACCTCGTGGTGGAGGAGGTTAAAAACAAGGACCCGCTCATTATTATCATGGACGTTCTCTCCTGTCACTCAGATGTGGAGGTCATCGAGTCGCTCAAGCGACAGAACACCCACCTGATTGGGGACCTCCCTGCAGATGATGTGAGGATGGGGGTCAAGTACCGTCGCAAGACGAGGAACCCCCATATGTCTCACATCATCATGCAGGTGTCCCCTTCAGTCTGGCAGAGGTTGACGAACGCGGGCCGAGTGCACATCGACCTGCAGCGGGTGCGCGTGCAGGACCAATCGCCACTGATCCAGTGCACCCGCTGCTTGCGATACGGTCACGGCCGTAAACTGTGCACGGAGTCCGCAGACCTCTGCACGCATTGTGGTGACCCCCATCTGAGGATCGACTGCCCCTCACGGTTATCTGCAGAAGCGCCGAAATGCAAAAATTGCGTTTCCGCCAAGCTGAGCCACACGGAGCACAACGCCTTCGACAGCCAGTGTCCAACTCGTCTCAAGTGGGATGGATTGGCGCGGCTGTCGGTGGCGTATTGCTAAGGGCCAGCCAGCGGAAACAGGGAACGACTCTTCCAGGGATTCCCGAACACACTCGAGAGCCCGCAGGAATTACCGGGTAATCCAAGCGAATCTGCAAAGGATGAACCTAGCAACCCAAGAACTCATGATTGTGGCTAGTGAGCGGAGGGTTGCGTTCGCATTGCTCCAGGAGCCGTATGTGGGTGGGGTTAAAAGGATGCGAGACTACCGGGGAGCGAGAATCTACCAGTGCGCTGAACAAGGAGGTGGAACTGTGAAGGCGGCAATAGTCGTCTTCGATCACGATCTGAAGTGACACAGTGTCCGAAACTCACCACCAACAACATCGTGGTGGTGAGGATCCGTACCAGCGCCTGGGAAATCGCAGTAGTCTCGTTTTACTTCGAACCAGACCAGCCCATACAGCCATACCTGGAGCAACTTTTGCAGATTCGCGAGGAAATAGCCCCCACTAGGATAATCATTGGCGGCGATGCCAACGCCAAGAGCACCTGGTGGGGTAGCTTGGCAACTGACACTAAGGGAGAGGACATGTCGGGAACCCTGGAGGACATGCGCTTGCAGGTACTCAACGTCGGCAACACTCCGACCTTCGACACCGTCAGAGGTAACACCTTGTACAGCAGCTTCGTTGATGTAACAGCCTGCTCAACGGAGCTGCTGGACTTGGTGGAGGACTGGCGGGTCGAGGAAGGCCTCACGAGCTCGGACCACAATGGTATAGTGTTTAAAATTAATCTACAAAAATCGAAAGGGATAAACATAAACAGAACCACTAGAGTATTCAATACAAATAAAGCAAATTGGGGCCAATTTCATGAGAAATTGGCCCAATTAAAAGCTCAAGCAAACCTGAACTCAGTGGAATTAGGTAAAATTAACAATATAACAGATCTAGACCACCAAATTAATTCATACATAGATAGTATTAATAAAACATGTAACGAAACACTAGCCAAATTTAAAAATAACGAAAAACTCACTATACCATGGTGGTCCAAGGAGCTCGCTGAGCTGATGTCGGAGGTGAATACCAGGAGACGCCGCATCCGTTGCGCTGCACCAGTCCGGAGGCAGAAAGTCATCGACGAGTACCTGCAAGCAAAAGCAAAATATGAGTCCCTAGCAATAAAGGCGCAGACAGAAGGATGGAAGGCCTTCTGTCAAAAACAGGATAGGGAGGGAATGTGGGAGGGGATCTATAGGGTCATAG
Organism: Xestia sexstrigata; assembly: GCA_941918905.2. Classification (NCBI taxonomy): domain Eukaryota; kingdom Metazoa; phylum Arthropoda; class Insecta; order Lepidoptera; family Noctuidae; genus Xestia; species Xestia sexstrigata. The sequence continues at coordinate 24,672,227 of OW799202.2, read as the reverse complement.
GACGGACCGCCAAAAGACAGGAGGATTTGCCGTTGGAGAAGGAAGGAGTGCCACTGAGCGCAAAGGAATCGGCTCAGCTGCTGGCCGAGACCTTCTACCCGGAAGACCTAGAGGAGGGTGAAAATGCGGACCACCGTCGGACACGTGAAGCGGCCTGTCGTGTAAACGACTGGGCGCATGATGAACAACATGACCCACCGTTTACACTTCAGGAGCTGAAAACCGCGGTGGAAAGCTTTAACCCGAAGAAGGCACCCGGGGCAGACGGTCTCACAGCCGATATCTGTGCCCAAGCGATTTCCCGGGACCCAGGGACGTTCCTTGCACTGGCCAACAAGTGCCTGGAACACGGACACTTCCCTGGGGCCTGGAAAGTAGCCACGGTGGTAGTCCTCCGAAAACCCGGCAAAGGGTCTTACACCACCCCTAAATCGTACAGAAAACCTTAGGAGGCTGCTAGACAGCTACTTGACTGGTAGGAGTGTCATAGTTAGGTACGCAGGTGCCGAGTGTCGGAAAGACACGAATAAGGGGTGTGTGCAGGGATCCATTGGCGGTCCGATCCTGTGGAACCTTATTCTCGACCCCCTGCTCAAGGGGCTGGACGAGCGAGGCGTCCACTGCCAGGCGTTTGCCGATGATGTGGTGATGGTCTTCGACGGTGAGACAGCATTGGAAGTCCAGAGGCAGGCCAATGCCGCCCTTGAATATGTTCGGGTGTGGGGCATCGGAAATAAGCTGAAGTTTGCACCGCAAAAAACTTGTGCAATGGTAATTACCAAGAAGCTGAAGTACGATGTCCCACTCCTGAGCATGGGCGGGGTAGACATTGGCATGTCTAAGGAAATCAAAATGCTGGGGCTCACCGTCGACCATCAGCTCACTTTCAACTCCCACGTCGCAAACGTATGCAGAAAAGCTGTCAACATTTACAAGCAGCTGGCACGTGCGGCAAAAGTGAGCTGGGGCCTTCACCCGGAGATCATCCACACCATATACACGGCAGCAGTGGAGCCGATAATTTTGTACGCGGCAAGCGCCTGGGCGCCGGCCGCGAAAAAGATCGGAGTGCAAAAAAGCCTCAACACGGTCCAACGAGGATTTGCGCAGAAGCTCTGTAAATCCTACCGCACCGTTTCGCTGAACGCGTCCCTGGTGCTGGCTGGGATACTCCCACTCGACCTCCGAATACAGGAAGCAGCCGCTCTGTACGAGGCGAAAAGAGGGGTGCCACAGCCAGCACTGGCGGGCAGGGAGGTAGAGCGGGTGGTGGCATTTACGGAGACTCCGCACCCGGCGCAACATATGGCCATGGAATTCGTATGCCTGGAAGACCAGACCAGTGTGGACAGCCACAACAGTCAAGCAGTAAGGGTGTTCACGGACGGCAGCAAGATCGAGGGCAAGGTCGGAGCAGCACTGTCTCTTTGGGAGGGTGATGCCGAGACCAAGTCCGTCAAGCTCAACCTGCCGCCGTACTGCACGGTCTACCAGGCAGAACTTCTGGCCATATGTGTAGCCACGCGCGAAATCCTCAAGCGCAAAGAGGGAACCTTCGGTATCTATAGTGACTCAAAGGCCGCACTTCAGACAGTCACAAACCAAGGTTCCCTCCACGCACTGGCCGTGGAGGCGAGAGCGAACGTTGCCGTGGCTTTATCCCAGAGCAAAGATATTTCTTTGTTCTGGATAAAGGCACATGCAGGGCTAGAGGGCAACGAGCGCGCGGACCACCTCGCAAAGGAGGCTGCACTCCGGTCCAGGAAGAGGCCGGATTATGACCGCTGCCCGGTTTCATTCGTCAAGCGGCAAATCCGTTTGGGGTCGCTCGACGAATGGAACCGGAGGTACCAGAATAGTGAAACAGCCTCTGTTACTAAACTCTTCTTTCCCGATGCGATCGACGCCCACCGAATTGTGTTAAAACTAAAACCAGCCGGGATAGTGACACAGATCTTGACGGGTCACGGTGGGTTCTCCGAATACTTGCACCGTTTCAAGTGTAAGGAGAACCCATGGTGTATCTGTGAGCCGGATCAAGTGGAGTCGATCGCACATATCCTGACGGAATGCCCAGTGCACGAAAAAGAACGGCATGAGGCAGAGCGGAGGCTAGACACAAACATAAATTTAAACAACATAAAGAATATTATGTCTGTAACAAAAACAAGGAGAATTTTAATAGAATACTGCGTCACAGTTGCCACAAAAGTTATAAAGCGGAACAAACAATTATAAAAAACTATGCTTTTCCAAATATGGAAATTTCTTAAAAGGAAAAGATATTTAGATGAAAGCATAGAATATCGTAGATCAGAAATAAAGAAAAAGATAATATTATATTGGCAATAAATAAAAATGATAAAGAAAAAGATTTGAGCAAACCTTTCCAAATTGACTATCAAACAAAACAGCAGTAATAAAATGATTAAGGCATATAAAAGGTCTCTGACTATGTCAGGGGGACACGCGTAAATACAAAAAAAAAAAAAAAAAAAAAAAAAAAAAAACCTAACCTAACCTAACCTAACCTAACCTAACCTTTTTTTTTTTTTTTTTTTTTTTTTTTTTTTGATGCTGGGAAAAAATGCATTACGCATACCCTCCCATCGGGGGACGGGAGGGGTATGTGGGACTCCCCGGGCGGACCCGGTATACCCACTAAAACGACCCAGCGCATTCCCGCTTCGTCCAAGTGGCGGGGGACTGGGAAACCGGCACAGCCTTCACTTCCAGTCCTCCGCCGACGATTGCAAGGCAGACCCCTCACACCCTCACGGGTGTGGGGGGGTCGGGAATGACCGACGAAGGTGACGGGTGCAATGCGGGCGAAGGCACCCCCGCGCCTGTCGCCCGCCCGTCACCATGAGGAGGGAGGGCTCGACGCCTTCTCCCCCTTCTTCGTCTGCGGAGCGGCGCAGCGAGAGGATCATCCTCCCGCGCGCGCTCCGCCTCCTCCTTTTGCGAGAGTACGTCCTCGCAAAAGGAGGCTACCGCTGACCAGGCCTCCTCGCTCCCCAGCATGGCGTCGACCACGCCGGGAAGCGAGAGGTCCGGTCCGACCACCGCGGTCAGACCGCGGCGCAGCTCGGACCATGCCGGGCACACCTCGAGGGTGTGCTGCGCCGTGTCCTCTGCCGCGCCGCAGTCGTGGCACGCCGGGGTCTCCTCCCTCCCGATCCGGTGCAGGTGCGATCCGAAGCAGCCGTGCCCGGACAACACCTGCACCAGACGGAAAGAGAGGAAACCGTGGGACCGCTCGAGCCAGCCCTTCAGGACCGGACCAAGCGCGTCCAACGTCCGGCGGCCAAAGGCGGCGTTGGCGAGGTCCTCCGTCCAATGGAGGACGATGGCGTCCTTCGCCTCCTGCCGCACGGCCTCCCGCTCTTCGGCGAGGGGGCGCTCCCCGAGCGCCTTCCGGTGCGCCGTCCACTCGTACACTCTGGCGAGCACCCATGCCTCCAACTCCCAAGGAGGGGTGCCGGCCAGAGCGCACGCCGCCGAAAAGCCCACCGAGCGGTAAGCCCTCGCCACCCGCTGTGCAATGGCCCGCTGGGGCCTGCGGATGGCGGTCGCATTCTCCCTCCTATGGAGGGAGTCCGCCCAGATGGGCGCCCCGTAAAGGGCCATGCTCCGCAAGATGCTGGCATAGAGGCGCCGGCATTTCGCCTTGGGCCCCCCCAGGTTTGGGAGGAGCCACGAGAGGGCGTCCGCGGCCTTCAACAGGCGCGTCGACAGTCCGCTGAAGTGCGGGCCGAAGCGCCACCTGTCGTCCAGCACCAGCCCCAGATATTTCATCTGGGGCTGGACCCCTATACGGACGCCCTCCACGACGATGTGGGCGTCGGGAGGGCAGCGCTGCCGGGGACCGCGAAAGTACACGGCCTCCGTCTTGTGCAGCGCCACCTTCAATCCCAGGCGGCGGATCCTCTCTGCCACCAAGGATCCGCCAGCCGAGGCCAGACAGGCCGCATCCCCGAAGTTCCTCCCCCGGGCAGTGAGGAGAGTGTCGTCCGCGTAGCAGATGACACTCGTGCCCGGGAGGAGGGCTCCCCGCAAGAGCCAGTTAAACCCGATGCTCCACAAGGGGGGGCCAAGCACCGACCCCTGTGGAACACCGGACTCTGCCCCGTAGCGCCTCACGGTGGCCGTTTTGTCTACGAAGAGGACCTCTCGGTCCTCCAAGTAGCTGGCCAGGAGATCTCGCAGATATTGGGGCACTCCGTGATACCGGAGCGCCTCCAAAATCGTCGAGTGGGGGACGGAGTTGAAGGCGTTCGCAATGTCGAATGACACCGCCAGCACTCCGTCCCCCGCATCCACCGCCTCCTTTACCTGGCCCTTCAGTAGGGCCAGCGCGGCGATCGTCGAACGCCCACGACGGAATCCGTATTGGGCGTCCGACAGGTCCGGCCCTACCCCCCGCAAATGGCTGTCCAGCCTCCCGGCGACAATCCCCTCGAACAATTTACCGACCTCATCGAGCAGAACGATGGGCCGGTATGCCGAGGGGGAGTCCACCGGGCGTCCCTCTTTTCGGAGGAGGCATAGCTGCCCCTTCTTCCACAGTTTCGGGAACCTCCCAGCCGTAAAACACGCACTGAAGAGGTCCCGAAACCTGTCCTCCATTTGGGAGGCGGCGATTGCCACCACCCGTGCGGGGACGCCGTCCGGTCCGGGTGCGGTCTTCTTTGCGCGGAGGCTCAGAACCCCCGCGCAGAATTCCGCCGCCGTCACCGGGGGGACCTCTGCCTCCGGTGGAGCCGCCCCTTGCGGGGGATCCATCGTTGGTGGGGCGAAGTCGGTCCTGCGCGGAAACAGGGACCGGACGACCCCATCCAACAATGCTGGCTCGAGGGCCTCCGACAGTGGGGGACCGTAGGGGCGGAGCTGGTTCCGCGCCGCCTTATATGGCCTCCCATAGGGATCCCTGTCGAGACCCTCCAGCATCTCGGCCCTCGCCGAGTCTTGCGCAGCGCCCATTGCAGACTTGAGGGCCGCCGTAGCCTCTCGGTAAGAGGCGTGCAGGCGGTCCTCCTCTGCCCGGACTCGGTTTTGGGCGCTGCGCCGTCGGCTCCGCGTGTAGGCCCTTCTGGCTGCCACGCAGGTGGCCCGTAGTCTCGCCAGATCCTCCGTCCACCAGTAGACGGCACGACGGCGAGACCGAGGCATGCTGGAGTTGCACACCTCGGTCAAGGACCCCCTGAGCCGGACCGCTGCGGCGTCAACGTCCGGGACCTCCTCGACAAGGGGAGGCGACAGCCAGTCCTGGAGAAAAGCGGCCTCCTTGGCTGCCTCCCGGTCCAGGCGGGTGAGTGCCCACCGCGGGAAGGGAGATTGCCCAGCGCTGGCCGTCCCCCTCCCCTGCTGGGTGAAGATGTCGAACCGCACGTAACGGTGGTCCGACAAGGTCTCCACCAGCTCCACCCGCCAGTTCACGACGCGGGCGGCCAGCGCGGGGGTGGCAAACGACACATCCACCACCGACCCGCCCTGTTGTCGCACACACGTGTGGACCGCCCCCCTGTTGAGGAGGGACACACCGCACGAGGCCGCCCAAAACTGGACGGCGCGTCCCCGGACGTTGCAACCGGCGGCCGGGTTGCCCCAGGCCACCGACTTGGCGTTTAGGTCGCCCAACACCACGACCTGGCGTGGCGCCGCCCTCCCCACGACAGCAGTGAGGACTTCGAGGAAATCCTCAAAGTCCGAGAGAGGGCGGTTTGGGGAGAAATACACCCCCGCCGCAAGACCGCGCCACCAACGCCACCAAGCCGTCCCGGTCGCCCAGCCAACGGCCAGGGACCGAGTAGGGTTCGGCGACCACCGCCAAGTCCACCAACCACTCAGCCATGGTCTGCATCAGCAGATCCTGGGCTGTCCTGCAGTGGTTGGTGTTCGCCTGAAGGATGCGATGTTTGACTGTGTCCATCAGTCGGACATCGCACCCTCCTCCGCAGCCGCCGCAGGAACGGCAATGTTAGCGGCAGCAGCAGGCGCAGGCCCGGTCGGCGCCTGCGCTTTGCCACGCTTAGGGGGAGGAATACACTTCCTCCCCTTCATTACGTGGCCCGATCGGCGGCCACTGGCGGCACACACCGCACAGTGCGGCGTGGCGGCCTTGCAGGAGGCGGCTTTGTGCCCTCCTTGCCGCAGCGGTAGCATGTGTCCGTCCTGTCTACCTTGGACGGACACAGAGGCCTGGTGTGGCCGATGCCGAAGCACCGGAAGCACCGCAGAGGCTGGTCCTCGAGTGCCCGGACTGCGCCCGAGCTGAACCCGACTTGAAGCCGTCCTTTCGCAAGGACGGCTTTGGCAGCGGCGATTGGGCACTCGAGGCGGATGGTGCCCATACCACCGCGGCCGGGCCTTATGTCCCGGCCTTGGACCGCCGCGGCGCCACAGCCCCCTACCGCTGCGACTGCCGCCACCACCTCCTCCTTGGTGACGGAGTCATCTAGCTCCGTCACCTCAATGGCCGCTGACTTGACCGGCCGGGCCACCTTGGCAGAGTCCGCGATGACCTCTTGCAGCTTGGCTGCAAAGAGGTCCGCGCGGGCACCCCCTTCGGCCCCCGGGAACTCGAATATTCGAGCCCCGGCTTGGGTCCGCCGGCAGGACACACTGCCGATCCCCAGTTGGGTGGGATCGGCACTGTTACGGGCCCGCACCAAAATGGAGGCGTAGGTCTCCCCTCGCCCCGCAGCCTCCGCGGTGAGCGTCACCACGACGGCCGCGGTTTTCGGGGGGACCAGCTGCCCCTTTCCCTTGCCTTTACCCTTTCCCCTGCCTCCACCGTTGCCCTCGCCAGTCGCCTGTGACTGGCTGGGAGCGGCGGTGGCGGGGGCGGCAGGGACGGCCGTCGCCGACTTTTTGCCCTTCCCCTTCCCCTTCCCCTTACGGGCCACTTCCGTCCAGTCGTTGGACGGGGTGGTCGAAGGGAGAAGGGCATCTTCCGCCTTGGACGATGACGGCTCCGGCTCGGACTGCCTCTTATCCGCCGCAAGCGGCGGTCGGAGGCGCTTCTCCGGCAGGAGATTGTTCGAAGGGATTGTCGCCGGGAGGCTGGACAGCCATTTGCGGGGGGTAGGGCCGGATCTGTCGGACGCCCAATACGGTTTCCGTCGTGGGCGTTCGACGATCGACGCGCTGGCCCTACTGAAGTTCCAGGTGAAGGAGGCGGTGGATGCGGGGGACGGAGTGCTGGCGGTGTCATTCGACATTGCCAACGCCTTCAACTCTGTCCCCCACTCGACGATTTTGGAGGCGCTCCGGTATCACGGAGTGCCCCAATATCTGCGGGATCTCCTGGCCAGCTACTTGGAGGACCGAGAGGTCCTCTTCGTAGACAAAACGGCCACCGTGAGGCGCTACGGGGCAGAGTCCGGTGTTCTACAGGGGTCGGTGCTTGGCCCCCCCTTGTGGAACATCGGGTTCAACTGGCTCTTGCGGGGAGCCCTCCTCCCGGGCACGAGTGTCATCTGCTACGCGGACGACACTCTCCTCACTGCCCGGGGGAGGAACTTCGGGGATGCGGCCTGTCTGGCCTCGGCTGGCGGATCCTTGGTGGCAGAGAGGATCCGCCGCCTGGGATTGAAGGTGGCGCTGCACAAGACGGAGGCCGTGTACTTTCGCGGTCCCCGGCAGCGCTGCCCTCCCGACGCCCACATCGTCGTGGAGGGCGTCCGTATAGGGGTCCAGCCCCAGATGAAATATCTGGGGCTGGTGCTGGACGACAGGTGGCGCTTCGGCCCGCACTTTAGCGGACTGTCGACGCGCCTGTTGAAGGCCGCGGACGCCCTCTCGTGGCTCCTCCCAAACCTGGGGGGGCCCAAGGCGAAATGCCGGCGCCTCTATGCCAGCATCTTGCGGAGCATGGCCCTTTACGGGGCGCCCATCTGGGCGGACTCCCTCCATAGAAGGGAGAATGCGACCGCCATCCGCAGGCCCCAGCGGGCCATTGCACAGCGGGTGGCGAGGGCTTACCGCTCGGTGGGCTTTTCGGCGGCGTGCGCTCTGGCCGGCACCCCTCCTTGGGAGTTGGAGGCATGGGTGCTCGCCAGAGTGTACGAGTGGACGGCGCACCGGAAGGCGCTCGGGGAGTGCCCCGTCGCCGAAGAGCGGGAGGCCGTGCGGCAGGAGGCGAAGGACGCCATCGTCCTCCATTGGACGGAGGACCTCGCCAACGCCGCCTTTGGCCGCCGGACGTTGGACGCGCTTGGTCCGGTCCTGAAGGGCTGGCTCGAGCGGTCCCACGGTTTCCTCTCTTTCCGTCTGGTGCAGGTGTTGTCCGGGCACGGCTGCTTCGGATCGCACCTGCACCGGATCGGGAGGGAGGAGACCCCGGCGTGCCACGACTGCGGCGCAGCAGAGGACACGGCGCAGCACACCCTTAAGGTGTGCCCGGCATGGTCCGAGCTGCGCCGTGGTCTGACCGCGGTGGTCGGACCGGACCTCTCGCTTCCCGGCGTGGTCGACGCCATGCTGGGGAGCGAGGAGGCTTGGTCAGCGGTAGCCTCCTTTTGCGAGGACGTACTCTCGCAAAAGTAGGAGGCGGAGCGCGCACGGGAGGACGATCCTCTCGCTGCGCCGCTCCGCAGACGAAGAAGGGGGAGAAGGCGTCGAGCCCTCCCTCCTCATGGTGACGGGCGGGCGACAGGCGCGGGGGTGCCTTCGCCCGCATTGCACCCGTCACCTTCGTCGATCATTCCCGACCCCCCCCCACCCGCGAGGGTGTGAGGGGTCTGCCTTGCAATCGTCGGCGGAGGACTGGAAATGAAGGCTGTGCCGGTTTCCCAGTCCCCCGCCACTTGGACGAAGCGGGAATGCGCTGGGTCGTTTTAGTGGGTATACCGGGTCCGCCCGGGGAGTCCCACATACCCCTCCCGTCCCCCGATGGGAGGGTATGCGTAATGCATTTTTTCCCAGCGTAAAAAAAAAAAAAAAAAAAAAAAAAAAAGGTTAGGTTAGGTTAGGTTAGGTTAGGTTAGGTTTCAGCGGTAGCCTCCTTTTGCGAGGACGTACTTTCGCAAAAGGAGGAGGCGGAGCGCGCGCGGGAGGATGATCCTCTCGCTGCGCCGCTCCGCAGACGAAGAAGGGGGAGAAGGCGTCGAGCCCTCCCTCCTCATGGTGACGCATTGCACCCGTCACCTTCGTCGGTCATTCCCGACCCCCCCACACCCGTGAGGGTGTGCTTGCGTCCACGTCACGTCCCCTGGAAACGACCCAGTCTGACCACCGTAACGGAGTGGCAGATTGGGTTGGCCAAAGTGCACTGTGATATCGTAGCGTATTTTATCTTTGCCTTGTTATTATCTACGATCCTGCGGAGGCTATGCCTAAACCCACGCGGGACGCCTCCGGGCGTTTTTTAAAACCAAAAGGCCCTTCTCAGGGCCAACCAAACGGCCCTTCTCAGGGCCAACCAAAAGGCCCTTCTCAGGGCCAACCCAAAGGCCCTTCTCAGGGCCAACCAAACGGCCCTTCTCAGGGCCAACCAAAAGGCCCTTCTCAGGGCCACCCCGACGCTCCAGCATCAGAGCCTAGCCGCGCGCCGTCTGCGGCTAGCTACTTCGGTGGGGCAGAGTCGTCTGACAGCGACTCGGTTGTTGGAGTGTCGGATGCGAGCGGCTCTCGATCGCGGAAGCGGGTCTTCCTGAGCTGTGGGTCCGAGAGCTCCTCGGCTTCGGGGTCCAAACCGTTGTCGAAGGCTAAAAAGCCGACGACAACGGCCGCGGACACCCACGTCGTTGGGCTCGCGGACGCCCAGCGCCGGGTAGACCTGGCCCGAAAGGCGCAGCTCCAGCAAGAGCTGGAGGAGCGGGTTGCCGCCAAGGAGAAGCGTGCGCACGTCGCCGGCCGTCCGTTGGCTGAATCCGCGATGACCTCCTGCAGCTTGGCTGCAAAGAGGTCCGCATGGGCACTCCCTTCTGCCCCCGGGAACTCGAAGATTCGAGCCCCGGCTTGGGTCCGCCGGCAAGACACACTGCCGATCCCCAGTTGGGTAGGATCGGCATTAGCACGCGCCCGCACCAAAATGGACGCGTACGTCTCCCCTCGATCCGCAGCCTCCGCGGTGAGCGTCACAACGACGGCCGCGGTTTTTGGGGGGACTAGCTTTCCCTTTCCCCTCCCTTTCCCTTTCCCCTTCTCCTTTCCCTTGCCGGTCGTCTGCGACTGGCTTGGAGCGTTGGCGGCGGGGGCGACAGGGACGGCCGCCACCGACTTTTTGCCTTTTCCCTTCCCCTTACGGGCCACTTCCGTCCACTCGTTGGACGGGGTGGTAGAAGGGAGAAGGGCGTCTTCCACCTGGGAGGAGGACGGCCCCGGCTCGCACTGCCTCTTATCCGCCGCAAGCGGCGGTCGGGGGCGTGTCTCCGGCAAGAGCCGGTCCTCGATTCCTGCTAAGCAGGCTCTTGTGAAGGCCCTCTCCTCCATTACAACCTTGCGGATGATAACCTCAAGGTTGGAGGAGGGGCCCTCTGCCACAGGGCTCGTCTCAGCTTGTTGTGGCCGGGCCGTGGCTTCAGCCAGCTTTTGATGAAGCTGGCTGACCTCCGACTGCAGGCGATCTATCTTCGCCTGCATTTGCCGGGTCTCGTCGGTGGCCTTCCGCCGGACAAGCTCCGCGACGACACCGCGCATGCTCGCGGCCCTGCTTTTGAGGGCCTTCTGAAAGGTCCCCTTTAGGTTGGAGGACTTAGAAGCGACCTCCACGATCTCCTCCTCGTCCTCCTCCGCCATTCTCTCCAGCTCGGCTAGAGAGTGGTCCGCGTATAGAACGCGGGACGCACCGTACCCGGACTTGGCCCGGGCGACGTGCACCCGCTTCTCTTTGGCAGCAACCCGCTCCTCCAGCTCTTGCTGGAGCTGCGCCCGCCGAGCCAGGTCCAACTGGCGTTGGGCGTCCGCGAGTCCAATGACATGGGTATCCGCGGCCGCCGTCGGCTTTTTAGCCTTCGAGGCCGTGGAGCCTTCGGACCCACCGCTCCGGTGGACCCGCTTCCGCGACCGAGAGTCGTCCGCGTCCGACATAGTGATAAGTGAGTCGTTGTCAGACGACTCACTCGCCCCTCCGAAGAAGCTAGCCGCAGACGGCGCGCGGCTAGTCTCTGACGCTCGCGCGTCGTAGTGGCCCTGAGAAGGGCCTTTTGGTTGGCCCTGAGAAGGGCCTTTGGGTTGGCCCTGAGAAGGGCCTTTGGGTTGGCCCTGAGAAGGGCCTTTTGGTTTTAAAAAGCGCCCGCAGGCGTCCCGCGTAGGTTTAGGCATAGCCTCCGCAGGTTTTAAGATAAGATAAGATAAGATAAGAGATAAGATAAGATTTTAAGATAAGATAAGATTTCTTTATTTGTTTAAACATTGTATACATACAAGAGCATGCAAGATGTTACATTGTTTTAGCCCAGAATGTTTAGCCGTAAGTAACGGCGTACAAATATTTCCATAACATTGAGAGAAAAAAGAAATAAAAATTAACAATAAGAAACGATTTAAAAATTACTTAGAATAGGCACATGCAAAGTTTATAATTTAACAACTTTATAAATAAAATAAAAAAATATTCTGATGTGATAATAATAATGTCAAAATTCCATATTCATATAAATTTTGTATAAGTGTCAAGAAACGATAAAATTATTAATTAAGTCACAGAAAAATCTTTTTCGGCTAGAAATTCGGAGATACTATAATATGCCTTTTGCGAAAGAAACATTTTTAATTGGCGTTTGAATGCCTTACCATTCAGCTCCTTCCAGCATTTAGGCAATTTGTTAAATATAGTAGGCGCCATACAGACGATACTTTTGCGCATGAGTGCCGTTTTTGCGGGATAGACTCGAAGAATGGTCATATCCCGTCTATTACGCGGTACCACGTCCTGTAAACGTGGAAATAGTTTTGGGTTTGTTTTAACGAACACTGCAGTTTCGAGGATATACAGACAAGGAAGAGTCAATAGCTTGTACCTTTTAAAATACGGCTTACATGTATCGATCGTTTTTAATCCAAACATAGATCTAATGCATCTCTTTTGGGCCTTAAATGCAGTGTCAGCGTCGGTAGAATGTCCCCAGAATATGATGCCGTATCTTAGGTGAGACGCAGCTAAGCCATGGTAAGCCGCAAGCAAGGTATCTACATTTAAAACTGCAGCTAGAGAGTGCAGTGCAAATGCAGAACTACTGATTTTTTTACAAAGGTTCTCGATTTGAGATTTCCAGTCAAGTCTTTTGTCAATTATTAGACCAAGGAATTTAGTATTATTTACACTTTCAACAATTTTATTATCTATATTTATGTCCATATTTTCCATAGTCAGTCGTTGGCTAAAATGTATGATTTTTGTTTTATCTAAATTAATCTTTAAATTATTATTGTTTAACCATTCTATTATAGATGTCAAGGTATTGTGAATGTCAAATTTATATTGGATCATGTCATTGCTATTGCTAGAAATGGTCACCGTGCTATCATCTGCAAATAAAGTCATAGGATGTGTAATTGATTTTGGCAAGTCATTAATATAGAGTATAAAAAGTGGAGGTCCCAATACACTACCTTGTGGAACACCAAAAGTTGTTTGACGTTCCTCCGATAGGTATATCTCTTCCTTTTTAGTGGTTACATTAATTCTCGTGATTTCTGTCTTTTGTTTTCTATTAGTCATGTAGGATTTTATTAAATTAAGAACATTACCTCTTATACCATATGCTTCAAGTTTTCTTATTAAAATGTCATGATTTACGTAGTCAAATGCTTGAGTCATATCGCAGAATATGGAGCATACAGGTGTTTTTTTGTCCATTTTTGTCAATACGGTGTATAAAAAGTCGTAGATCGCCATATTTATAGACTTATTTTTGCGAAATCCCTTTTGCTCATTACATAATATATTATTTTTTTCAATGTAACCATTTAATTCCGTTTGAATGAATTTTTCAAATATTTTCGAGAAGATAGGAATCAGAGAAATAGGCCTGTAGAATTCCATTTGCTCTCTATCTTCTTTTTTAAATAATGGCTTAATGATCGCTATCTTTAGTGCATCAGGAAACGTGCCGGCTACGATACACAGATTTATAATATGAGACAGATGGTCGCATATTTCAGGTGCTACAGCTTTTATTACCTTGGTTGATATACCATCGTACCCCACACTATTTGTGTTTTTTAAGGCCATAACGATAGTCTGTACCTGTCGTGGTGTGCAGGGTGCCATAAACATCGAGTTTTTGTAGTTTAGGATAGGCCGTGTAGTTTTATAACTTGACTGGATGGCTTGTATTTTATTAATAAAAAAGTCATTAAATTGATTAGCAATTTGTTTCGCATCCGTAATTTTGTCGTTATTGATTTTAATTTTCAAAATAAAATTTTTAGGCACATTAAATTTTCTTTGATTTATTATTTGCCAGGCGGTTTTGCATTTGTTGTGTGATGTTTTGATTTTATAGTTATTTTGTGAACGCTGTGTCAGAGTCATGATTTTTCTGAAAAGCTTAGAGTATTCTTTAAAGCGAGTTCTATTTAATTCATTTGATTTTAATCTGTAGGTCCACAGAAGTTGCCGTTTTTTCTTACTACAGGATCTAATACCTTTAGATATCCACTTTGGCTTTGTTATTACATTTATTGTAACCCTAGTCTTAGGAAAACAGAGGTTGTGGAAGAAAGAGAATATTTCATGAAATTTGTTGTACGCAATGTTCGGGTCATCCGTCTCATATATTTCGGAGAAATACATTTTGCTCATACAATATTTAAATTTCGAAATATTTTCGATGCTGTAGTTGCGTCTAAAAACACTGTATTTATCGATCATACATGCTTTATTTACCGGGCATTTTAAAATCTGGGCTGTGTGGTCTGAAAGGGCAAACTCTAAGACTTCTGATTTACACCGTTTCTTATAATTATGCGCAAAATTATCGATACATGTCTGACTTTCCATTCGAGTTGGTTGATTTATTGCTAGTTTTAGGTTGAAGCTAAGTAGAAGGCACTCAAATTCCATCGCCTGATAATTCCTTTTTAATATGTCTATATTGAAATCGCCTGCTATGACAATATTTTTGTAGGCATTCTTTGATAATTCATGTAAGACTATTTCGCATTGATTAAAGAAACCATTGATATTGTTCGTATTTGGAATTCTGTACACACATACAACGGCAGTCTTGTACTTGGTGAGCTCGATGGCACAGCATTCAAATGTCCCTGTTATTGACATTTTTGAGATTTTTACTAGCTCTTTCCATTCGTGTCCATTTCTAATTAGGATACAAGTTCCACCTCTCTTAACGTCTTTCCTACTATAATGAGCTGCTAAGCAATAGTTTGGAATGTTTAGCTGGTTTTCATAGCCTTCCATCATAAAATGTTCTGAAACGCATATTACATCCACTTGTATATTTTTTTCTTCAAGTTCAGTCAGACAAACTGTGAACGCATCTGCCTTGTTCAATAGACCTGCTATGTTCTGGTGCATTACATGGAGATGTTTAGTGACGAAAAAGTTCACCATGTGACAGATTATCCGTACTACAGTTCATGTCGGTCGATATCATTTGGTTATTATATTTTATGTCATCAATTAAAATAATTATATCCTTAAAAATTATTTTTATTCCAGTATTATTTATTGCGCCAGTCCGTCTGTTATACTCAGTGTAGTCGTAGGTGAGATTTTTATTGCTGTCTATTAGATATGCGTATTCGTGCGTCAGTATGTCCAAGAAAAGTAAGTTATTAAATGTCTCCACTCTTGAATTGTATAAATTAGTGTAATTCTCACATTTATATGTTGGAGCGCACAAAATAAAGTTAGTATGGTTGATTTCCTGTAGTACTTGTCTGATATGTATAATATCGTTCGTAGTAAACAAAGCAATAGTATAAAAATAATCTACGAAAGCACAGTGCACTTTAGCCAACCCAGTCTGCCACTCCGTTACGGTGGTCAAACTGGGTCGTTTCCAGGGGACGCGACGTGGACGCAAGCACTGTGGGGGGTCCCCCAACCTAACCTAACCTAACCTTTTTTTTTTTTTTTTTTGTTGCCGGGGTGGAAAATCCACACGGATGTCCTCTGCCCTGGGGCGGGCAGAGGGGTCTGTCGGACTTTAACCGACTAAAAACCACCCCGGTGTTCCATTCCCACACTTGCACCGGAGATCATGGGAACTAGTGCGCCTTCCACGATCCCCGGCTAGTGCTGGCCCGCCTCTGCGGGCCACCTCATGTCTGCGGGGGGAGCGAGGTGTACTCCCCCCGCAACGCCAATAGGGGCGCGCGCGGAACACTACGCGCCACCGCCTCGGGTCCAGTTATTCGGTGGGGCAGCGGACGTCCCCAAGTCCGCCGTCCCTCTGAACCCGTTTAGGGGGGCCGGAAGAGGGCGTTGTCTGCCCTCCGCCGACGCCCGGTGCGTCTGCTGCGGGTCGGGAGAGCGGTCTCAACCTCCCTCAACCTCTCCGCAGCCTCCTTCTGTGAGATGACCGTTTCACAGAAGGAGATCACCGCATCCCACGACTCTGCGCTCCCGACCATCGCGCGAGCGACGGCCGGCAGCGACAGGTCGGCTCCCACTTCTGTCACGAGGGCACGGCGCGGCTCCTCCCATGCGGCACACTCTGCCAGCGTATGCCGCGCCGTGTCCTCCAGACAATGGACGCAGTGATGACACCGGGCGTCCGGCTCCCTGTTTATGCGACACAGGTACTTCCCGAAGCAACCGTGCCCCGAGAACACCTGCGTCGCTCGAAACGACAGGGAGCCATGCCTTCTCTCGAGCCATTCCTCGAGCACCGGTCGGATCGCCTCGATGGTAGCGAGGCCGGCGGTAGGGCGCGAAAGCCTCTCCCGCCACTCCGCCACCATGACCTCGCGGAGCTGAGACCGACGCAGATCGATCTCTCGCTGCATCGGTCCACCTCCCCGCGTCCGCACCTCCTCGCGCCACCGGTACAGTGACGCGAGGACTCTCGCCTCTAGGTCCCAAGGTGGCGACCCGGCCAGTGCACAAGCCGCCTCGTAGGAGACCGTGCGATACCCCCTGACAGACCTGACGGCCATCGCCCTCTGCGGCTTTCGCAGGATCGCGATGCTGCCGGCCGTCAGGTCAGACGCCCACACTGGGGCCCCGTACAGGGCCATGGATCGCAAGACCCCCAGGTACAATCTCCTACAGGCAGTGCTCGGGCCCCCCAGATTGGGAAGCAGCGTTGCGAGCGCGCCCGCTGCACCCATCAACTTGGGCGCCAGCCGCTGGAAGTGGGGGCCGAAGCTCCAACGGCTGTCGAGCACCAATCCCAGATACTTCATGGTGGACTCGACAGCGATTGGAGTCCCCCCAACCACAATATGTGATCCCGGCGGCGGCGCCCGCCGGGGGCCGTGAAAGACCACGGCCTCCGATTTGTTGAGGGCCACCTCCAGGCCCAGGCGCCGTATGCGGCTCACAACCTGTGAGACCGCTGAGGTCGCCAGCAACGCTGCCTCCCTGTACGAACTCCCCCGGGCCGTGACCAGTGTGTCATCCGCGTAACACACCAGGGTTACCCCCGGTTGGAGCTCGCCTCTCAGTACCCAGTCGTACCCGATGTTCCACAGGGGTGGGCCAACGACCGAACCCTGTGGAACACCGCACGACATGTTGCGCCAGCCTCCACCGTCGCGTCCCCTGTAGGTGACACACCTTTCCGCCAAATAAGCCCCAACGATGCGGCGGAGGTACGGGGGCAACCTGTGATAACCCAGCGCCTCCCGAATGCAGCTCCAGGGCAGGGTGTTGAAAGCGTTGGAGATGTCCAAGGACACCGCCAACATCATCCCGCCCCGGGACACCGCTTCCTCCGCCAGGACTCTTACCCGCATTATGGCGTCTACAGTGGAGCGCCCATGCCGAAAGCCAAACTGGCTATCGTCCAGATCCGGCCCCTCTCTGTACAAGTGGCCGGCGAGGCGGGCAGCAATAATCCGCTCGAAAAGCTTACCCACCTCGTCCAGCAGCACTATGGGCCGGTATGCGGATGGCGAGTCCGCTGGGCGCCCCGCCTTCTTGAGCAGGACCAGACGACCCTTTTTCCACTCACTAGGGAATTGGCCCCGCTCAAGACACGCTGAGTAGAGTCCTCTCAGCTGGGGCTCTAGCTCTTTCAAAGCGAGGGCAAGCGCGACGCCAGGAACTCCGTCGGGTCCCGGGGCAACGGTTTTGGCCCGAAGCCGCGTTATTGCCGCCCTCATCTCTGCTTGTGTCACCTCTGGGACGCTGATGTCCTCCTCGTCCGTTGGCTCCGTGGCTGTGGGCAAAGCCATCGGCGGCGGTACATGCTCCTCTCTAGCAGGGAAGAGCGTTGCGACCACTTCTTCCAGCAGCTGAGGCTGCAGACTCTCAGTGAGGGGAGGCGCCCAGGCACGAAGTTTCCCTCGGACCGCACGATAAGGGCGCCCCCACGGATTCACGTCAAGTGTCGACAACATCTCCTCCCTGGCTCGAGTCCTAGCCTCTCCGACGGCCAGCCACAGAGCCTCCTTGGCCGCGCGGTACACCTCATACAGCGCGGCCTCTTCCTCCGGAACCCGACGACGTCTCCTCCGGTATCGGGTGTACTGGCGTCTCACCTCCACGCACGTCACGCGCAACTGCGCGATGACGGCGGACCACCAGTACAGCTGGCGCCTTGTGGGTTGGGTGACGCGGGGCATAGACGCATCGCAAATTTGTGTCATCGCCCCTCGAAACCACTGCGCCTCCGCTTCGACGTCGACGGGAACGTTCGTCGTTGACTCCCGGACCCAGGCCTGGAGTATTGCGGCCTCCTCGAGAAGCTCCCTGTCGATACGCTTGTACGACCAGCGAGGACCATCCATTTGCGGGGCCGACGGGCGACCGCCGCCTGCAGTCTGGGTGGAGACGTCAAATCGAATATATCGATGGTCCGACAGCGTCTCCACCTCTACGGCAACTCGCCAGTCGCGCACACGGCTCGCGACAGCGGAGCTTGCGAACGACACGTCCACTATGGACCCGCCCCGCTGCCGCACGCACGTGTACACCGAGCCCCGATTCAGGACGGTCAGGCCGGTCTCGACCGCCCACTCCTCCAACACCTCACCCCTGGGATCGGTGATCGGGGATCCCCATGCCGCAGACTTAGCATTGAGATCCCCGACCAACAGCACCGGGCGAGGAGGGAACCGGCTCACGACGGCCCCTAGCTCGACAAGGAACTCCTCAAAGTCAGCGAGACTCTTGTTGGGGGAGAAATACGCCCCAATTGTGACTATGCCGTCCATGAGGGCAGCCACCCAACCGTGTCCTCGGGACGGACTGTCAAGAGTCCCGCCAATTATGGCCACCAAGCCGTCCAGGTCCCCTGCCCAGTTATCACGGGGAGGGACAAAATACGGCTCGGCGACCACAGCCACGTTGATCAACCACTCCGCCATGCTCTGGAGCAATAGATCCTGAGCTCTGGTGGAGTGGTACCCTAACCTAACCTAACCTAACCTTTTTTTTTTTTTTTTTGACGCTGGGAAAAAATGCATTACGCATACCCTCCCATCGGGGGACGGGAGGGGTATGTGGGACTCCCGGGGCGGACCCGGTATACCAACTAAAACGACCCAGCGCATTCCCGCTTCGTCCAAGTGGCGGGGGACTGGGAAACCGGCACAGCCTTCACTTCCAGTCTTCCGCCGACGATTGCAAGGCAGACCCCTCACACCCTCACGGGTGTGGGGGGGTCGGGAATGACCGACGAAGGTGACGGGTGCAATGCGGGCGAAGGCACCCCCGCGCCTGTCGCCCGCCCGTCACCATGAGGATGGAGGGCTCGACGCCTTCTCCCCCTTCTTCGTCTGCGGAGCGGCGCAGCGAGAGGATCGTCCTCCCGCGCGCGCTCCGCCTCCTCCTTTTGCGAGAGTACGTCCTCGCAAAAGGAGGCTACCGCTGACCAGGCCTCCTCGCTCCCCAGCATGGCGTCGACCACGCCGGGAAGCGAGAGGTCCGGTCCGACCACCGCGGTCAGACCGCGGCGCAGCTCGGACCACGCCGGGCACACCTCGAGGGTGTGCTGCGCCGTGTCCTCCGCCGCGCCGCAGTCGTGGCACGCCGGGGTCTCCTCTCTCCCGATCCGGTGCAGGTGCGATCCCAAGCAGCCGTGCCCGGACAACACCTGCACCAGACGGAAAGAGACGAAACCGTGGGACCGCTCGAGCCAGCCCTTCAGGACCGGACCGAGCGCGTCCAACGTCCGGCGGCCAAAGGCGGCGTTGGCGAGGTCCTCCGTCCAATGGAGGACGATGGCGTCCTTCGCCTCCTGCCGCACGGCCTCCCGCTCTTCGGCGACGGGGCGCTCCCCGAGCGCCTTCCGGTGCGCCGTCCACTCGTACACTCTGGCGAGCACCCATGCCTCCAACTCCCAAGGAAGGGTGCCGGCCAGAGCGCACGCCGCCGAAAAGCCCACCGAGCGGTAAGCCCTCGCCACCCGCTGTGCAATGGCCCGCTGGGGCCTGCGGATGGCGGTCGCATTCTCCCTCCTATGGAGGGAGTCCGCCCAGATGGGTGCCCCGTAAAGGGCCATGCTCCACAAGATGCCGGCATAGAGGCGCCGGCATTTCGCCTTGGGCCCCCCCAGGTTTGGGAGGAGCCACGAGAGGGCGTCCGCGGCCTTAACCTAACCTTTTTTTTTTTTTTTTATTTAATTTTTTTTTTTTTTTTGACGCTGGGAAAAAATGCATTACGCATACCCTCCCATCGGGGGACGGGAGGGGTATGTGGGACTCCCCGGGCGGACCCGGTATACCAACTAAAACGACCCAGCGCATTCCCGCTTCGTCCAAGTGGCAGGGGACTGGGAAACCGGCACAGCCTTCACTTCCAGTCTTCCGCCGACGATTGCAAGGCAGACCCCTCACACCCTCACGGGTGTGGGGAGGTCGGGAATGACCGACGAAGGTGACGGGTGCAATGCGGGCGAAGGCACCCCCGCGCCTGTCGCCCGCCCGTCACCATGAGGAGGGAGGGCTCGACGCCTTCTCCCCCTTCTTCGTCTGCGGAGCGGCGCAGCGAGAGGATCATCCTCCCGCGCGCGCTCCGCCTCCTCCTTTTGCGAAAGTACGTCCTCGCAAAAGGAGGCTACCGCTGACCAGGCCTCCTCGCTCCCAAGCATGGCGTCGACCCCGCCGGGAAGCGAGAGGTCCGGTCCGACCACCGCGGTCAGACCGCGGCGCAGCTCGGACCATGCCGGGCACACCTCGAGGGTGTGCTGCGCCGTGTCCTCTGCCGCGCCGCAGTCGTGGCACGCCGGGGTCTCCTCCCTCCCGATCCGGTGCAGGTGCGATCCGAAGCAGCCGTGCCCGGACAACACCTGCACCAGACGGAAAGAGAGGAAACCGTGGGACAGCTCGAGCCAGCCCTTCAGGACCGGACCAAGCGCGTCCAACGTCCGGCGGCCAAAGGCGGCGTTGGCGAGGTCCTCCGTCCAATGGAGGACGATGGCGTCCCTCGCCTCCTGCCGCACGGCCTCCCGCTCTTCGGCGACGGGGCGCTCCCCGAGCGCCTTCCGGTGCGCCGTCCACTCGTACACTCTGGCGAGCACCCATGCCTCCAACTCCCAAGGAGGGGTGCCGGCCAGAGCGCACGCCGCCGAGAAGCCCACCGAGCGGTAAGCCCTCGCCACCCGCTGTGCAATGGCCCGCTGGGGCCTGCGGATGGCGGTCGCATTCTCCCTCCTATGGAGGGAGTCCGCCCAGATGGGTGCCCCGTAAAGGGCCATGCTCCACAAGATGCCGGCATAGAGGCGCCGGCATTTCGCCTTGGGCCCCCCCAGGTTTGGGAGGAGCCACGAGAGGGCGTCCGCGGCCTTAACCTAACCTAACCTAACCTTTTTTTTTTTTTTTTTTTGACGCTGGGAAAAAATGCATTACGCATACCCTCCCATAGGGGGACGGGAGGGGTATGTGGGACTCCCCGGGCAGACCCGGAATACCCACTAAAACGACCCAGCGCATTCCCGCTTCGTCCGAGTGGCGGGGGACTGGGAAACCGGCACAGCCTTTACTTCCAGTCCTCCACCGACGATTGCAAGGCAGACCCCTCACACCCTCACGGGTGTGGGGGAACCTAACCTAACCTAACCTAACATCCTACGAACTTGCCGATCCCAAGAGACCTGATGTTGTGGTCGGAGTGTATCACTCTTCCGCTTTGGTACCCTACGTTGGAAATTGTCCTGAGCTGCCAGCCCCAATCCAACCCATCAGAAAGAGAGGGCGGCCACGAAGACAACAACCTGAACTTGTGGATGACGAGGTACATGTAAGAAAGCGTGGCAGACCTAAAACAAACTCCTCCAAACCTGGATCATCGTCGGGACGACTTCAGATCCAGAGGGGGAGACTGTTACAACAAAAAAAAGTCAACATGCGTCGCCTGCGGCGCGGCGCCCCGCTCCACAGCACACGACGTCACCGAGGAGGCGGACCCTTCCCACCACGACGCGCCCCGCAACGCCGGGCCACTATAAAAGACGTCCGCGCGCTCAGTCGAGTTTTTGGGGTCGCTTCTTCGACCGACTCACCAGCCATGGTCCACTTAAAGTGGGTTTACCGGGTTGGCCTCGGACGTCTTTCTATATCTATCTATACTTCAACACTTAGATACGTATATGAAAGATGTTCAAACAGCTCAATATCGTCCTCTCTCTGGGTATAGTGAAACATCCGGGGCGCTTCTCGGTCTCCTGCTTGGCGGGGGCTGTTAAGTGGCTGGTTGGGGGCTAACAAGCCCGCAGTGGCGCAGGCGGGGGGCTAACTTCACCACGAGTGAACCCCCCGAGTGCGGCATCGCGCTTGGAAGACGAAGACCCCCAGGGGAGGCATCCGCTGAAGAACTGAATCAACAGCGTTACCAAAAATCTGTTCACCAAATTCCGAAAACCAAAACTCAAAAACAACCTTTTCCTCCGTAGGTGCGTCGGAGTCGGTACTTTCGCTGCTGGTCGTCCTCCGCCGGGCCTCCCTTCGGGGTCTCACCTGGTGGGGACAGACCGCCGAAGTGCCGTGAAGAAAACAGCGCTGTAGGCGCGCCTACGGAAAAACTTAGCAATCACTCACAGGCGTGCGACATCGTTAGTCGCACACCGCAGGCCTCAGCCGAATTAGGCTAACATAATGACGGGCCTGTTGTCACAGGCCAAGGTATGGCTTCCGCGACCAGGGGGCAAAGCCCCGAGACCGCTTGCCACGTTCCCATACGGGGACGTAGCGATTTCCCATGTAGTCGAGTTTAGAGTGTGTTTACCGCACTCCGGACTGCTTCGACCTCACTGGCCGTACAGCTTCGAATACGCGTAAACACATTTAAGCACTCCCGCGAAACTTAGTTAATGTTTTTTTTAATTAGTTTTCATGTAAGTCTTTGTTTCTACAATACAAGTCGTGGGTAAAACATCGCCATTCGTTTACTTTCTACCACAATAGAGTATAAGAAATATTTTTAAGAGTTTCACATTAGTAAATTTAATGAATCGATTGTGATTAAATTTGTGTATTGTTTGTCTACAGGTTCAAAAACTAATTGGGGAGGAATTACATGTATGCATGTTTAAGTAGCTATAGATACTTAGCGCACGCTGCGACGCGCGCCCCTTTCTTGTCAGTCAGTGATAAACCAGCTCACAGCTAACGAGGTTGTTTTACTAGCTCCATACACTTCAGGGTGAGTAAGTAAAAGAAACAATGAAGACATAGTTGATTTATTTAGATACCCGAAAATTTTCAAAAATACACCAATCATCCGCTATGAATCACAATTCGAACCCTAGATACTATAGTAAAAAATGTATATTGACAGGCACCGTCTTCGACCGCAGCTACGCGCCAGCCGTGACGCTCGCTGACGAACGCGCGAAGTGCTCCGCGGCGGCGGCGGCCAGGCGGAGAAGAATCGTCTACGAAAATTATTGTCGATCTAGCGACACAGCATCTACTACAGCGGCCCCGGCGTGGTGGGTCGCGTGCAGTACCGCGCGGCCGCACGATCTAGCGACTCAGCGTCTACTAGAGCGGCCCCGGCGTGGTGGGTCGCGTGCAGTACCGCGCGGCCGCACGATCTAGCGACTCAGCGTCTACTAGAGCGGCCCCGGCGTGGTGGGTCGCGTGCAGTACCGCGCGGCCGCACGATCTAGCGACTCAGCGTCTACTAGAGCGGCCCCGGCGTGGTGGGTCGCGTGCAGTACCGCGCGGCCGCACGATCTAGCGACTCAGCGTCTACTAGAGCGGCCCCGGCGTGGTGGGTCGCGTGCAGTACCGCGCGGCCGCACGATCTAGCGACTCAGCGTCTACTAGAGCGGCCCCGGCGTGGTGGGTCGCGTGCAGTACCGCGCGGCCGCACGATCTAGCGACTCAGCGTCTACTAGAGTGGCCCCGGTGTGGTGGGTCGCGTGCGGTAGCGCGCGGCCGGAACGCGTGGCGTCGCTCCCGCCAGCAGCGCCAGCGGCTCGGGCGGGGAGGGGGGCGCGGACGCGGGCCCAGGGGTTGCGCCCGCCGCCGCCGCTGCCAGCGCGTCTCCGCGTTCCAGGGACCACTGACGTCGCAACGGACGTCTTCCGCTTCCCAGGCACCTGTATACAATTTACCCACTTAGGCTCACTGGCATGCACCAAAACTCTACCAATACGTTTAGCTCTAAACTAAATTAGAATATCTCTTTTACTCTTTCACTTCTAATGGTTTTTAATACATTAATTTGTACTTTTTACGGTTCCGTAGCCAAATGGCTAAAACAGAACCCTTATAGATTCATCCTGTCTGTCTGTCTGTCCGACCGTATGTCACAGCCACTTTACTCTGCAATGAGGCTGTTGGCACTACGCTGTTGAAGTTTGGAGAGTAGGTGTCATGAAACCATCATCTGCCTAGCCTTTTCCGAACTGTTGGATTATGTTTTAGTAGATACCTAATTACAACCATACAGTCCATATTACGTCAACTTAATTATTTCATTCATAGCATTGCCGCCTTCCTATTTAATATGATGTTTGTACTTTCTTAGAGTAGTAGCAAATTAAACTTGTTATAAGACACACGTTTGTTTCGTTGGTCCGCCTGCACAACCTAAATTGAACCCTAAAGCCTACATCATAATGGTCAGAATCGAGCCGGATTGCCTACGCATTGAATAGACAACCCGTTCCGTGAGAACAATAGGCGCCGCACCGTACCGCATTCCATCAGAGATAAGAAGCGATCGAGCGAGTACTTTGCACAAACAAGTCATTAGTGAATATTACAAGTTAATACGTTGTTTACGTAGTGCAGTGATTTCATTATATTATTGAAGATTAACGGTTCTAACACTTAAAGATGACTACTACCCCTGAACAAGTACTTAATATATTGGAAGATACGGCTGAATTACTTAAGAAGACACAAGTTAACCTAAGAAAATGTCCGAAACAACGCCTAACGAGAGGATATATACAGTCGAGAATACAGTGCATTGAAGAGTATTGGAAAACTTTTAGTAACGCACATCAAGAATTAGCGAAGATGACACCACGTGATAAACGCAATGTAGTGTCGTATTTTGTGAACGAAGAGTTTTTTATTTACGAAGACCTTTATTTGTGTTTGTTGGGGGAATTACGAGATATGTTGGAAAGGTTAAATACAAAACCGGAAACGGCGAATACTGAAGCCATGTCAGAAGATAGTCATCAAACACAAGTGAACTTGCCAAGAATAACAATCCCAACATTTACCGGTATTTACGAAGAGTGGCCTACCTTTAAAGACCTGTATGTATCATTAGTTCATGATAACAAATCACTAAGCCAGGTTCAAAAGTTGCACTACTTGAAGACCAGTATCAGTGGGGAAGCGGCAACTTTACTCAAACATGTGCAAGTGACGGAAAGTAATTATTTACAAGCATGGGATACGTTGAAAAGCCGTTATGGTAACAAACGATTAATAGTTAACTCACTGTTGAAACGATGGTTTACACAAAGAAAGTCTACAACTCAATCTGCCAGTCAATTAAAGTCAGTTTTGGATACTACGAATGAAGTTCTCAATAGCCTTCAAAACTTGGACGTTTCTACAGATTCTTGGGATCCAGTAATTATTTTTCTCGTCGTGCAGAAGTTGGACCCGGAGTCTCATAAAGACTGGGAGGAGTATTCCTACAAGGGAAATCCCGAAGAACTCTCTTCGTGGCAAGACTTGAAGACATTTCTAGAAGGCAAATTTCGTACTTTAGAGTTAGTTACACCTAGTTCTTCAACAAGTTCACGTGAGAAAACTAAAGAACGTGCTTTGCATGTTTCCACCACAACTGAAACCACTTGCGCTTTGTGTAAAGAGAATCACACCATGAGTCATTGCAAGGCGTTTGCTAAATTACAACCTTCGGAACGAATCGAATATGTGAAGACAAATAAACTGTGTTTTAACTGTTTGGCATCGGGACACGCAGTTTTCAAATGCCGTGTTCCATTGTCTTGCCGAATGTGTAAGAGACGTCATCACACTCTTCTGCATCAAACAAAGAAAACGGATACTGTGGGGTCACCGGGAACTACACAACCGACGGTATCAACTCAAGCAGGTGCAGAAGAGCCAGTGCAAGTTAACACAATGATGGCGTCATACTACAATGCCAAACAAGACATGGGTCTTTTAGCTACTGCAATGGTAACAGTACAAAGTGAGCAAGGACATGCCATTGTTCTTAAAGCACTAATAGACCCAGGATCACAAGCGTGCTTCCTTAGTGAAAAGGCTGCTCAAGCTCTAAAGCTCAACAGGCGATTTACGAATAAAGTCGTCACTGGCATGGAAGCCATGAAGATTGTTGTCAAGCAAGAAGTTCAAGTAGAAGTTCAGTCACGATGGGATTCTAACTTCAGTTTACCTATACAAGCCTATGTGATGTCCAAGCGCTTGACAATACAAATACCTACGAGTACATGGTCACCGAAAAAATGGCCACATTTGATGGATCTGGAGTTAGCAGATCCTGAATGTTGTGTATCAGGAAACGTTGATCTACTTCTAGATGTCAAGGGATACGCTAAAATATTACAAGAGGGTTTACACAAGGGTCCACCGGGGTCGCCAATAGCTCAAAGAACCAACCTCGGCTGGATTGTTTTTGGAGAAATAAGCATCAAGACAAACCCAAATGAAAAATGCTTTATGGCGATCAATGAAGATGTAGACGTTAAGGATTTATTAAAAACAATGTGGGAAATTGACACAGATACAAAAAGAAAATTTACCAAAGAAGAACAGCTCTGTGAAGAAATTTATGAGAAAACACACACGAGAAATAAAGAAGGTCGATATGTTGTAAAACTACCGTTTAAAACAGACAAACTAAAGTCGCCAGAAGGGAAGACAAGAGAAACAGCGCTCAATAGATTTCTTCAACTTGAGAGAAGACTGGACAAAAATCCTGAAATGAAAGAAGAATACACAAAAGTTATCGAAGATTACAAAAAACTAAAACACATAGAAGAAGTACCACACGATAAATTGCATACAAAGAAATCAGTGTACTTACCCCACCACGCTGTAGTCCGCAATGATAAGGAAACAACGAAGACTCGCGTCGTTTTTGATGCTTCTTGCAAGGGCTGTAACGGAGTTTCACTCAACGATGAATTACTATCAGGTCCGGTATTGCAAGACGATCTTCGCAGCCTGATAATAAGATGGCGTACACATGCAATATGCTACGTTTCTGACATACAGAAGATGTATAGAATGATTCTTGTGGCCAAAGAAGACATTGATTTCCAAAGAATATTATGGCGAAACAGTGCTTCCGAAAATGTCCAGGATTTAAGGCTTCTGACAGTTACCTTTGGTACAACCTCAGCACCATACCTAGCTGTTAAAACGCTTATGCAACTAGCTGATGATGAAGGTGCACAATATCCTGAAGCGGCGAGGGTACTACGCGAAGATTTGTACATGGATGACGTCATGTCAGGAGGAGATACTCTAGAAGAGGCCATCAAAATCAGCAGAGACTTGAAGCATGTGCTACATCGAGGTGGCTTCGAGCTTAAAAAATGGTCTTCCAACAACTTGGAATTTATGAAGACTATAGAGCCAAGTGAGAGATCTATGAATGCACGCTTGAAGATAAATATTGACGGTACTGTGAAGGCCCTAGGCGTGCAGTGGAATCTAGGTACCGATCAATTTGAGTATAACCTAAACCTTTCTCCACTTGCAGTGACTGTGACCAAAAGGGCTATCTTGTCGGATCTACAGAAACTTTTCGACCCACTCGGTTGGATTGCACCATCCATCGTACAGGCAAAAATTCTTATCCAGAAACTTTGGCAAACCAAGCTTGATTGGGATGAAGAGATTGATTCAGTTCTAAAGGAAGAATGGACGACCATACGAGCAGATCTCAACAACGTTAATGAAATACGTCTTGAACGTTGGCTAGGTACACTACGGGCCAGAAATGACTGCATACAAATTCATGGGTTTAGTGACGCATCAATGAAAGCGTACGCAGCTGTAGTTTATTGTCGCGTACACGATCCAGCAGGCAACATAACAACTACAATTATAGCTGCAAGAACTCGCGTCGCTCCATTAAAGACAGTGTCCTTACCACGACTCGAATTATGTGGAGCCCTCCTGCTGTCAAGATTATTGAAACAAATTTCCACTGCGATGAGAATCTCAAAGTCTCGTATATTTGCGTGGACTGATTCAACAATAGTTATGGCGTGGATAAAGGGAGAACCTAGCAGATGGAAGGCGTTTGTTGCAAACCGAGTGGTTGAAATTACAGATAATGTTCCTGAAAATCAGTGGTACCATGTACAATCCCATGAAAACCCGGCTGATGTAGCATCCAGAGGGGCCCTAGTGACAGAGTTAAAAACGTGTAATTTATGGTGGAAGGGACCAGAATGGCTGTCAAGTGAAGATATTAATTACACAGCACCAGAAGTTACTCCTACTGATTTAGAACAGAAAACCACTATACAAGCATTCACAGTATGTGAAACTGAAGAACAATATAAAAGTTTATCGAAACAATTTGAGCAATTTAATTCATTAACAGAACTAGTAAGAAGCCTAACATTATGTAGACGATTTTTAAAACAAAATATATTAAAAGAAGACATTGACGGAACAATCACAACAGAAGAGTTACAAGGTTCATTACATATTTGTATAAAAATGGTACAGGCTGAGGAGTTTACAGAAGAAATTGATTTGTTAAAGAGAGGTAAACAAGTAAAGAGAGCTAGCATCCTGAAGACATTAGATCCGTACTTAGATAAGGAACAAATTCTCAGGGTGGGCGGACGCCTCAGACATTCGAATTTGACAGAAGAATGTAAACATCCCATCATTTTGGGTAATAAGAACAACCTAACACCCTTGATTATTGCCGATGCACATTTAAAAACTCTTCACGGAGGAATGCAATTAATGTTGTGCTACCTTAGATCTAAGTACTGGATAATCCGTGCTAAGTCCTCAGTCAAGAAATATGTTCATCGTTGCTTGGTGTGTGCCAAACATAATGCTGCCGTTAGAACACAAGTAATGGGCGACCTACCAAAACCACGGGTGACACCAGCACGACCATTTTTACATTCTGGCGTTGACTTTGCTGGACCACTGCAAATACTCCAAAGCAAGGGTAGAGGAGGCAGGACGCACAAGGCGTATATATCTGTTTTCATTTGTATGGCTACTAAAGCCATACATTTAGAGCTAGTTGGAGATTTAACGTCCGCAGCATTTATCGGCGCATTTAAAAGATTCTGTGCACGAAGAGGAAAATGTGCACATTTGTGGAGTGACCAGGGCAGGAACTTCGTTGGTGCGAATAAGGAGCTGGTAGCCTTGTGGAAAGAAGCCTGTCTTGAGTTCTCTGGAGAAATTGCTGATTCACTTACCTCCGATGGCACCCAGTGGCACTTCATTCCTCCTTATAGTCCAAATTTCGGCGGCCTCTGGGAAGCGGGAGTCAAATCTGTCAAGTTTCATCTCAAGCGTATATTTAACAGAAACTTGACGTTTGAGGAGATGACCACAGTACTCTGTGAGATTGAGGCTTGCTTAAATTCTAGACCGCTGTGCCCGCGAGACGACTTGGATAATGAGAACGTTGAACCACTAACGCCAGGTCACTTTTTGATTGGAGAATCGCCGATTGCTGTACCGAGTCCAAATTTTCGAAATGTTAATGTGCAACATCTTTCGCGTTGGCAGTATACGCGCAAATTGTTGAATGATTTTTGGA
Source organism: Xestia sexstrigata (assembly GCA_941918905.2). Lineage (NCBI taxonomy): Eukaryota > Metazoa > Arthropoda > Insecta > Lepidoptera > Noctuidae > Xestia > Xestia sexstrigata. The sequence goes on along the minus strand of OW799202.2, from coordinate 24,642,928 downwards.
CCAGATGGCAACAAGAGTACCTGTCCAGACTGCAGCAGCGCCCAAAATGGCTTAAACAAGAGAAAGACTTTGAAGTTGGCAACATTGTTTTGATAAAACAAGAAAACCTGCCTCCCGGAAAATGGCTACTAGGACGGATAATAGACAAGCATCCGGGGCCAGACGGTTGCACTAGAGTGTATAGTGTCAAGAGCGGGGACAGTGTAGTGAAAAGAACTGTTACTAAATTATGTCCCTTACCAATCAATACTAAGTGTGATTAAGTAGTTTTGTAGATATTCATATTTATTGTTTGTTCTTTCTTGCTGTTGCCTGAGTTTTTTAAAGGACTCGTATAGTCCTTTGGTGGGCGGCATGTTGGATTATGTTTTAGTAGATACCTAATTACAACCATACAGTCCATATTACGTCAACTTAATTATTTCATTCATAGCATTGCCGCCTTCCTATTTAATATGATGTTTGTACTTTCTTAGAGTAGTAGCAAATTAAACTTGTTATAAGACACACGTTTGTTTCGTTGGTCCGCCTGCACAACCTAAATTGAACCCTAAAGCCTACAACACGAACTATTAAATAGTAGATGCGGCTGAATGCCTGAATTTTATATGGAGTGACTACCTATCTGACCTCCACAAAAAATAAAATGGGGGTGGGCCACCCCCATTCATGTAACTGAGTAACATCCAACGAAAAATTAGTTTGAATAAGATTTGTTATTTAGTTTCTGAGATACCTATGTTTTTTTTTTGAAACTGCAGCAGTAACTTTTTTTTTCATTAACAAACTGTGAAAAACAAATTTAGTTTTACTGTTGAGTGTAAATCGGTGCTACGGAACCTTTTATGCTGGAGTCCGTTTCGCACTTGGCCGGTTTTTTCTTAGTGTAGATAGAGATCTCTGTGTCGTGGCTCAAATGTAAAAAAGCAGATTATTCATGCAGAATTAGTGGAAGCACCTGTAACGCGAGTATTGTGCGCTGTGGTCGCCGACGGGCAGCGCGAGCGTGGCTCGCGAGTCGCGCGACTCACGAGTGTCCCGCGTGTCGCTGGAGTCGCGCGCGTCGCCCGAGTCGGCGGAGCGACGCGCGGCCCGGGGGGGGCTGCAGTCTGCCGACACCGCGCCGGACCGCTGCCACGCTGCAATCACTATCACAATCAAGCAGAGCTACTCGCATCGCGCACGCTGTACGGTGAAGAGACACGCACCTTGCTTGTCCGACGTGCTGGTGGGGTCGGAGCGCTGGCGCTCGACGTGCGCGGGGCGGGGCGCTGGCGCTGGCGCAGGGGTGGGGGGCGGCGAGCAGCTGGGGGCTGGAGACTCGCTCTCGTTCTCTCCCTCAACTTCAAATAACACTTCCTCAGATCTGGCAACATAAGTAAAACTTCTCGTACACGCCTATTCTCGATCACCATCGAAGATCGTCACGGGTAATGGATTACATTAGCGGATCGTGAACCTCATGTCAGTCTTCTTAAAAAAACGTTCAATTAATCATTCATTCACTTCATTCAAATTTTCCACAACGTAGGTTGAAAAGGGAATGAAAGTTTGGGTTGGAGTGTAGCCTTAGGGGCGCTACCGTGCGAGGACTTGAAATTTAGCCAAAAAAGTGTTATTTTCACAAATCGTTTATTTTCTCGATTCTATCGTATAAAACACCTAAATATAAGGCTAAAAGTGTCTTGGTGTATTTTGTCTCTGACTAACCGTTTGTCGTAAAAACGAAATCGAAGGGATCCATAGGTTTGAATCATCTTTCATAAAATATAAAATTGTTTTGTATGAAACCGAACATTAAACCCTATATCTGGAATTTTCGCTTTATTGAAGAGGCCTGTCTGCCCCCTGTCTTCACTGCCACAACAAATACTTATTTTATTAAGTATTTTACTTTTTTTATATCATTGTGACATTTAATGGTTTTTGTGATTTTTATTTACATTCATTTTGTAAAGTACTTGTCATTAATTGTATTTGATTATTGTGAATGTGGGGACCATGTGGGTCACATTTTTATTTTTTGTTTGTTTTTTCCCACAACTGTCTGGCAGTTTGAGTACTAATTGATGACCCGAATGGCGCAGCGGTAGTGAGGCTGCCTTATGTTCTTAGGGTCCCGGGTTTGAATCCCGGTAGAAGCAAATGTTTGTGTGATGAGCATGGACATTTGTTTCCGAGTCATGGATGTTTATATGTATTTTAAGTATGTATTTACAAACAAAAAAGTATCTATGTAGTATATCAACTATCTGGTGTCCACGACACAAGCCTCGTTGCTTAGTGTGGCACTAGATGGCGCTGTGTGGCACTAGATGGCGCTGTGTGCAATGTCCAGCGATATTTTTTTATTTTTTTTTATTTATAATAAGCGACCTACCCAAATGTCCTTTCTTTGGTATTGTTCGTCGTTTCGTTGAGCTCCTTGAGTTATATGTCGAGCTACACTATAACTAACAAATGCTTGCACTGACTGGACAGGTCCACTCAAATCTGTGTGGTTCTTTCTTTAAAAGACCATCTCAGACAATAATCTGCATAGTCCTCATGTGAATTGAGCAAGATTATGTCTGGACTACAAATAAGACTATGACCTCTGAGTTTGTTTCGGCTGTTTCTTCTCAGAGTAGTCAGGTCCGAAACACCGGCCCCATCTAGTTTAAAAAAATGCCGTAAAAAAGTGTTTGTAAAAACCTACTTGCAAAATAAACATCATTTATCATTAACCGGTTAAAATCATAACTTTCCTCCCGCCCATCCACTTCCAAACCTCACCACCGACAGCTTGACCTTACCAATCCAAATTCCTATCTTACCCAACATGATTTCTAAATCACTTAGTAAAAGTATGAACCTCGCGCATACTTTTTTATTTCAGTTCGCAAAAGTATCAACTCCTTCCGATTACGTTATACGACGACGACGGTACTCACATGCATGCACACTACAATGTTTTCTAGTAATTTTATCATATTTATTTTTTGCAAGAGAGCGATACACCCTTCCTTTCACGAGCGCGTCTGAGCACGGGATGATGAACCGCGAGTGCAAAATGTATGAAGAAATCGGCAAATGTTTTTATTTTAGCTAATAATTGGAAAATATGTTGATTTTGATACAAAAAAATTTGCTGCACCTATAAAGGACTATATATATCGCAATTTATTATAATTTTTCAGATAAAATATGCTGTAAATTTACCTAAAATTGTACCTATTCTGATCCTACTTTTTACAATTTTCTGCGATTATTGTGATGGGAAAAACGTATTTGTGCGAATATTTTATATGACGACATACAATTTTTCAGATGTTCATCTGGAGATGAATATATTATATTTAAATTAAGACCCTGAAATCTTCACATGTGATTGCTTATACATTAAAATGGTACCTGAAAAAAACTGTTATTTGTAGAAAAATGTAAAAGCGTCCCTAAGTCGGTTTTATTTTTATGTAAAAACGTTTTTTTTTTTTTTTTTTTTTTTTTTTTTTCACTAATTATTATAGAATTGAGGTAGCGTTTGTGTGGTGAGATGTATCTTGTGTGTGTTTTGAATATTTTTGTCACCAGGTTAAATCACTGTTATGGGTTTCAGTGTCATGTCACTATAGTTTTTCAGCCATAAAGATTTCCTTTTCATCTGGAAATTACTTACTTGCTTAACTACATAGCTTGTACTGGCTAATTTTGAAGTAGAGGCGAGGCCCGATTGACTTTTTAAAACCAGGCGGCCTTAATGAAAGTGAAACTGTTATAATGTAGTTGAAAGAGCTCACTAACTGCAAAGGGGGTGGCGTGGGCAGCGACTTTTCAAAGCCGTCCTTGCCGAGCAGCCAGTAGGTGTGCATAGCGCCCTTGCCCTTGATCTGCGTGAGACCGCGCGAGCGCAGCCGGTAGCCGCCCGCTGCTGACAGCCGCTCCGCCGTCGCCGCCGACACCTGGATGCGCCACGCCGCGCCTGTGCAGAGCACACGCGTGACTCACTTCGACCTGCGTACCGCGCGTATCAGCGTCACAGTCGCACGCTAGCACCAGCACCTACCGGTGGACTCCATGCGCGAGGCGGTGTTCACGGTGTCGCCGAAGAGGCAGTAGCGCGGCATGGTGAGGCCCACGACGGCGGCGCACACGGGCCCGGAGTGCAGGCCGATGCGCAGGTGCAGCGGCGTGTCAGGCAGGTGGCGCAGGCGGAAGCGCCCGGCCAGGTGCAGCAGGTGCAGTGCCATGGTGGCCACGGCGTCGGCGTGCGAGCGCGAGCGCACCGGCAGCCCGCCCACCACCATGTACGCGTCGCCGATGGTCTCCACCTGCAACACGACGCGCTCGGTCAGTGACTCTCACCCGTGCTGTACCGGTCGCATGAACCTTTGGCACGAACCTTGTACACCTGGTACTGCTCGATGGCGGCGTCGAAGGTGGTGTAGAGGTCGTTGAGCAGGTCCACCACCTGCACAGGCGTGGAGCGCGCCGCCAGCGCCGTGAAGCCCACGATGTCGCTGAAGTAGATGGACACCTCAGAGAACTCCTCTGGCTCCACGCGCGACCCTAGCATCAGCCGCTCCGCCACCGATCTGTCCACACACACTCACACATCCATAAACATTCTCGTAAAGAAATACTAATTAACCTTAATCTCCTACAGAATAAAAGAACACCAGATGCCTGATCAATTTGAATGACTGTAAGGTTCGCAGTGAGTACTCTCGGATGTTATAGTCAGTATAGTGAGAGGAGCAGTGGGTGTAGGGTGGTGTCACGTGGAGGCGACAGCTGCAGCTCTCGGAAATCTTTAGTTAGTGAAAGTGCAGGTTTCAACTCAAACACAAACTCAAAGCATTTATTTTATTAATTTTAAGAAAACTTATAACAGCTAGAAGTCAGAAGTCGTCGTCGTTCAGTAGTCAGAAGTAATAAGTAGAAAAAAGCCAATTACAAGTTTCCACTTATAAACTTATATATAAATTGACAAAACGGTAAACAGCGTGAGAGTTACTTATACAAAGGAACAACTGAAGAGAATAAACAAAATAAAATACATTACACAACAAAGTTACATTTCAAAGAAAAAGTTACTTAACTTTTTTTTTTTCTGGACACTATTTGTAAATAAATCAAGCTTTTACATCCCGGCACACCATCTTGAACATTCGACATTTATTTCAATTAGACCATTAGAGGAGAAAGTACTGCTTTGCACATTCCAAAGCGTAGATCTATATGGAGAAGAATGGGCAAGAAACTCTATGGACACTTTTTCAAATCAAAATATTGTTGGTTTACATCATTCATGTTAAATTATACATAGTTATGAGCGTCCAGAGTAAAAGATATAATCAAAAATAAAAATAAACCATGGTGTAATGTCTCGTGTGCCAATAAAACACACCTGTCAGGTTACACTGATCAGGATATCTTGTATGCGAAAACCAGAACACGTGCGCACTCGCCTACGGCCGGTAAGTCGACTGCCACGCCAATGCGTCTGCGCATACACTACATCTTTTCTTTATTTTTATTGAATTGAAATGTTTCATAATACTACACAAAACAACAAACAATGTACTCTAGTTCATAATTTTCTCCTAAATCATTATCACTACTACTTTGATTAACCACAGTCCGTTTACTTTCTTGAAGTGTACTACATTCCGGCGATATTCTTTCCCAGTTTCATCATTCCGAACACTAACTCTTTAACTCTAAGGGAACTGTTTAAGGATATTGGCATCATGACGGTACATAGTCAATACATCTACAAAAACATAATGTACGTCAGAAAAAACCTGCACCTTTTTGGTAAAAGAGGTGACAGACATAATAACAGTACTAGAAATAGGGACCAACTAGTTCAGCCAGGCTTAAAGTAGACTCATCTTTTATGGGGTACTGTTTGAGATGCTTTAATTATACGTCTAGGGTATCGCCTTTCATCCACTAAGTTTGTTTTTATTTTTTTTATTTTTTTGTGGGTACCTTGTCTTCCTGTTAGTTATGCCTGTACCGCCACTCATTCGCGTTTTAGTGCGTCGCCGATCACCACGTTATTTTCTTCTATATTTGAATTCTGCAAAAAGATGCCAAAACGTAGTCAAAAAACAACGACAGTGATTATTTAAGAAAGAAGATTCGAAAACTCGAAAGGAAACTTAATAAACGCGACAGACGGTCGCGTGTTCGAAGTTGTTCCGAGAGTAATACCTCGTCGACGAATATTATTATGTCGCCCAACGATATTATGTCGCCTGTACTATCGGACCATGAAGGTAAGCTGAAGTGTTATTTTTACAAACGGAAGATATTGTGAATAGTTTTTCGGACTATATCCGTATCATAATCTGACATGATGTCATAATTATTTTAAATAGTGTTGTGTACATCTTAGGGGGATGTTACCTTCACATAATTTTAGATTCCCAATTCATTGGGTATATACTGTATAGTGATTGTGTACATTTGAAAGGAATGTTGCCTTCACATTAGTTAATGACCTACTTAATAATAATTGCATTTTATATCCGTACGGACACTAAAACATAGAGATGTGGGTAGTTTTAAGGACTATCGCCGCTCTTAAACCACTAGTTGTATACTAGGAACATTGGTAGTAGTGATCATATTCCCATACCTACATATCAAAATGTTATCACTCGATTACAAAATCGATTACAGAATAACAAATTCTGAATATCGGTGTGGAGGATAAACTTGGTGTTGTGGATAGTTTTGAGGACTATCGCCGCGCTATTTTCTATCCGAATTCCGATACCTACATTTGGTACATTTTCTATTCCAGCTGAAATGGAAGTTCAGGGTGAAGTCGCGCCGTCTCCGATTATTGAGTCAGGTGAGCCACAACCGGGAACGTCCACCTCGACGATACATGATGTTCCTGCTACAGACGCAGCACAGGCAGGGCAATCGGAACTACCTGTTGAAGTAACGCACCCTGAGCTGGACGATGAGATTCTGAATCTTTTGGGCGAAACTCCATCAAAGGATAAAAAATATGGACCAGACATTAGATGCGAGTTATCTGCTCGCTGGGAACACATCGCAACAACCGGTTTGACCAAGGATCCCAGAAAGGAGCTGCTTGAAAAGCATCTGGTTCCAAAAAACTGCACAAAGATTGATGCACCGAAGTTAAATCCAGAGATAAAGGCCGGTTTATCGGAGATGCTAATAAAAAAAGACAAAGCTTTAGAGAATAAACAGGTACAGGTCGCAGCAAGTATATCTTGTATAAGTGAAGCCCTCAGTATACTCTTTTCTTCAGGTTATAAAGATCAGTCGGTAATAAAATTACTGATCGAAGGCGGTCGACTGATGTGTGACTCACAACACAACGAGTCCATGACACGGCGCAGTTTTATATGTTCCACAATCAAGAAAGATATAAAAGATCAACAGTTTAATACAGAAATCGATAATTTTCTATTTGGTGAACATCTAACCGATACTCTAAAAGCTGCAAAAGCTATTTCAAAATCAGGCGCTGAGATTAAAATAAACACACCGGTTAGAAGACCTGCACCAGCGCAGAGACCGAGACAGGCCCCTGCCCAGACTTTAAACCGGACGCCTCCGTTCCCGACAAAGCGGCAAGCGGGAATAGCGAGGAGGACAGCGCCGGCGCCACGCGCGCTACCCGTGCAGCAGCAGCCGCACTTGCAGCAGAGCCAAGCCCCGCGGCGCTAGACCTGGTGCGTTCCGGAGGTCGGTTATCTTACTTTTATGATCAATGGCAATTGATAACCAACGACCTCTTTGTATTATCGTGGATAAGAGGTTACAAGATACCGTTTACTAAACCTGTCTATCAGTTACACGAACCAAGTTTACCTGCATTATCTTCATGTGAGTCCTTTAAATACAAGTTGGCCATCACTGACCTTATAAACAGTGGAGCCATTTCACAGTGTGAACCATGTAAAGGACAGTTTCTTTCTAGTTATTTCCTGATTAAAAAACCCAATGGCAATAACAGATTTATTTTAAACTTAAAGTCTTTAAACAAGTACATCATAACGGAACATTCGTAAAATCTCTCACCGGGCACGAAGTCCAATTAATAAAGATTCTACTTTGGTTGACCAGCATTTTTCTTATGCCAGCGGGTACTTCCAGAATGTAGTTGCAGGTGGGAAGGCCTTTCTTCCCCGATTTATGGCTCAGTTTAATGGTCTCAAGGAAAGATTCACGAGTTGTATTCGGCAATTTATCGGACAGGTTTTGCTCGTAAATACAGTCAAATACCTCCTTCTCAGTAAGGGCTACGGGAACACCAATGACAGTAACCCTAGGGCGTCGTTTAGAAGGTTCTTCTATTGTAAGGCCCGAGGTGAATATCTTCTTCGAATTCTTCAATTTGTCTATATCGCCTTTATTTTTAGTGCTAATCAGTACTCCCCCATTTTTCACTTTTTTCAGGCCACGTACGTGAAGCTTGAGTTGCTCGGGAGATATTAACTTTTGAACAAGTGACTTGGTGTCGTCACTTGTTTTAGTTTTATCGCTGGGATAGATGGCGATTGCACTCAAATTTGCAGGACGGATGAAATTGTCGGAGCCTTTCTTCACCATACTAGCATATGAATTGCTGGACGTATTTAGCTTCGACTCAATAACCTCTTTAAACTGGTCCAGAGAGTTGGCCATGTTCTTCTGAAGCTGTAGGTGCTGAACTGTGCTGTGGGATTGGATCATTTTCTGCTTTATCGATTGGTAAAGGACAGCCATCTGAGAAGTCCCACTTTGGACCTTACGGCAAAGATTTACGACACGTTGCTTTTGGTCCGAGTTCATTTTTCCTTCACCAACAATACTGCAGACTTCTGTCAGAATTCCGTCAATAGATAACAACCATTTCTGTATCTCTGGGGTGCTGACTATTTCACTCGGCAAAAAAGTTTCCTCAGGTGCTGGAACCGGTGGGGGTGGATTTGGTTCACTCGGGGGCAATTCTCCGATAGGCGTTGGCGGAGGACTTCGTCGTAGTAATTGGCTACGGGCCCCAAATGGGCTGGATCCTGGGTTAGACATCCTAACCGCAACACTTTATTTATTGTCAGTAGAAAATAAATATAATTTAGTTCATCTTGCACATAAAAGTTGCTATGGCACTAGTCACTGGTGACACACTTTACTTTGTTTTTAACTGACGCCGCAATAATTATTGATAAATTTGTCGTAATTGTTTATAGATAGTTTATTTAAGCAAGTACAGAAAAACACGTCCGCTTAGTCTCGCATCTTGTAAAGCGACATATGGAATACAACAAAACTTGAGACTATAGCCCCTTGGCCGCCGCGGGAGACGCCCCTGGCGTCGGGGGCCACTGGTGGCCCCCGGCCACGTAGGCGCGGGCCTGTGGATGGTGGGCTATGGGCTAGCTCGCCGTCCGTCCGTCTCATGACAACAGGCCGTGTCGACGGCGCGTTCGTGTTCCACGCGCGCCTCAAAGAGAGTCAGCAAAAGGAAGGGGTCCGCAAGGACCGATGCCTGCCGGGGTTGCGGGACTGTTCGAAAGAGATACCGTGGCCCCGGAACACAAAGGGCGATGAAGGAACATGGATGGGTTTTAGTCAGTAAAATTCTACACTCCCTCCTGCTCCGCCCAGAGCGGGAGAAGTCATTTGATGATTTTCCAAGAGAATAAAAAAAAAAAAAGGCTATAGCCCCTTACTTAGCTTTAATTTTTAATTTATTTGTAGACCAAGGAGTTTTCCCTGATTTAATGAAATACAGTAAGGTCATATCTCTTTTCAAATTCGGGGACAGTTAAGATACTAATAATTACAGACCTGTATCCGTGTTACCAGTTTTTAGCACGGTTTTTGAAAAAGTAATGCTTAATCAATTGCTCTATCATTTTAACACCAACAGAATCTTACATGATCAACAGTATGGTTTCACCAAGGAACGTTGTACAACTGACGCCTTTGTGCAACACCAACTACAGTACTTTCTCAAGTTATTATGCCTTGTCTAATTGAAATAAATGCTTTGAGTTTGAGTTTGAGTTTGAGTAACCTTAATAAAGCACACTTTTGAAACTTGAGCATTACGGACTGGGTAAACTTGCACTTAGTTTGGTAAAATCAATTAAGGTCTTGGTTCTAATCTTTCAGTTATGTTCTCTGATAGTATAGGTAGAGGGTTAGGGAAATTAATCAGTAATAACCTGAGTTATTGTACCCAAAATTATTGCATGCCAGGGTCAACCTACAAACAGATTATGGCATCAGTAACAAAGACTGTTTGTGATCCTAGTACCACCATTACTATATGTGTTGGTAATAGTTCTAAGATTAAAAAGGAAGATATCACTGACTGTGTTTCAGAGTTGTTGAAGTTAAATTGTAATAAAATAATATTGTGAGCTTTTCCAGTTTTTGAAAATTTGGGTAACAGAAAAAACAACTATATACATATGTTAAATAACCATGTACATTTTTTAGTAGGTCACTATAGTGACAGACTTATATTATCTGGAAATCAACACTATTGTTGGTAAACTGAAGTCGACACGGGGTAAGGTGTATCTACCTATTAGATGTAGACACAAAATAGCTCGGCTATTAGCTTATAATATTCACACAGACATAAATAGTATGTCTAAGTTTAGTTCTATTATTAACACTGCGACTATTAGTAGTAATACTAATGTACAGGTGACTTTAAATGAATATAACATTAATGCTATAAATGTTTACAAACATTGTACTGAGGAGGATCCATGTGTCACCATGGAGAATTCTCAATTAGGGTCTATTAGTATTAGTGATAGGGTCTTGTTGTCTGAGGATGGCACGGGAGTCTCCGGCCTCACTCCTTATATTAATTTAAACTAGAAAATGAGACAACAGGAGGTACGATTAACAATATTGTTAATCCTACCAACGTATCTTCTTGCACTCAATTAGTTAGCAAAAAAGGGCCTCAGCAGAACACTTTAAAATTATTCCACCAAAATATCCAAGGCATTTCTTCCAAATTATTAGAAATTGAATTGTTTTTAGAAAATAGTAAGTTTGACATTATTTGTTTTACTGAACATTGGCTAAAGGATTACCAAATGCTTATCAATTATGAGAACTAAATGGTGGGTAGCTGCTTTAACCGTAAAACTATGCTTCGTGGAGGTTCCCTAATATTAATAAAAAAATGTTTTAAATATAAGCAACGTAATGACATAGTAGGTCTCTCAAACATTGTGGTTGAACATTGCGTTGAACTGTCCTGTGTTGAGCTAGATAAGCATGTAATTGTGTGTGTCTACAGACCCCCAAACTATCAAAACTTTTCCTTATTTGAATCAATAATGGAAGATTTTTTAAACACAGACTAGTACTTGCCTTTCCACACTCTTTACACGCGAATTTAAAAGCAAAAGCAGAAAACAAAAATCTCCACTTGGCAACACTAAACGTCATTATCAATATTTCAGAGCCCCCAAATAGGGAAAATTAATGTAATTACGGAAAATTAAATTAATTGAGGGAGGGCGGGATGTTCTATCTCGGACTAAGTACTTCATATAATCAGGATTGAACTTCACTTCAGGTAAGTTCGTTTAATCCTATCATTATATTCGTACTTAGTCCGAGATAACTGATGTAGATGTTCAGAGACGAACATATCACTCAAAATTACAAAACATTTATTTTAAAACAACTTAAAAAAGGGCAACTTCTGCCTTAAAAATTACACACTTAAACTTATAACTAAAATCAGTTTGAATTATTGAGTACCGCTCTAGCAAACAACACTTGGTTAGGTTCATTATATAGTGGTCTGTTATAATGTGTAGCAAAGGACGATGACCTTGGAGACCAACCTACTGCTTTAATGATACTGTCTACCGAGAGACCTTCCCTATAGGCACATGAAGTAGCAGCATGGCGCGTTGAGTGCGCAGAAAAACGAGTGATATCTATACCACTGTCCGACATAACTTGCTTCAGCCATCTGCTGATTGACTGACAAGAAGCACGATGGTGCGGTCTTTTAAAAGTAATAAACAAATAATCACATGAATTATCATTAATTCTCAATCCTCTAGTTACTTCTATATACTGTGTAAGTGTTTTAACGGGACATATTTCAGATTGAGCAGTGAAATAAGGTAAAATTATCTTAGGTTGATGCCTATCAGGAGCTGATGTTTTTAGAATATCTGTAAAAAAATATTTCGACACCAGTAGATGTTAAGTTAATATTGTTTAATCTAATGGAATTTATAGTCTGAACCCTTTGGCCAGTAGCCAGTACTAATAGCATAACAGTCTTTTTGGTGATCTTTTCTAAGCTTAAGTCATTCAATGGGTACCAGTGACAAACATATGATAAAACTTTCGAAGGGTCCCACACACTGCTATATTTGGGTGTCAAAGGTCGTAATTTATAAACTCCCTTAAACCACCGCTTTATTCTATCATCTGTACCTACGTGATTTCCGATAATAAGTGAAAGTGATGACCGATGACAATTTAAGGTTTGGTAAGAACCACCTCTTTGGAAAACCAATGTCAGATAGGAAATTATGATAGGTATGGATGCACTGAAAATATTTATATCATTATCTCTGGTATAACTTCACCACTGCTTTAAGCAGCTATTATATTGCTTTATAGTATTCGGGGAGAGGGATGCCATCATTATATCTATTGCGTCCTCTGACATACTTCTTCGTTTTAGTGCTTCCCTGATAAGACGCACGCCCCCAGGAAAAGCTGCTTGTATAGTGGATGGGGTTTCCTGAAAGCAGTTAAAAGATTTTCTGAAGGGTTCATGGAAACTATTTCTGACGCTACCATAGACATCAACAATGGGTACCAAGGCTGAGATGGCCACATCGGGAAAACTACAATACCGTTATATAATGGAAGATGTGATGGCAAAACTTGCAGCCAGTAATAAATCTACAAATATGAAGGTAGTACCAAGAAAAATGCATCATGCAGGTTGTCATTGTCATGCACTATAATGATTTGTGTCTCATCATAAGTCATTACTAAGTAAACATTATTTATTTTTTGTGCTAAATTGTTTAGTATAGGTAATTAAAATTGTTTCGAAATGTGCAGCATATTCCTTAGCAAGAGAGGTGGAATGAAGCTAAATATAGATGGGTTTTCGTTCAACAAAAATAAGGAAGTGGTGAATAAATACTATTGGTCCTGTGAACAAAGAAACAAGGATAAGTGTTCGTCGCGTGCTATAACTATACGCGACACAGATAATGATCAACATACAGTGTTAAGCCACGGCGAACATAATCACGAACCCAGTGCATGTAAATTACTAACTTCAAGTGTAATAAGTGAATTAAAAGAAGAAGCACTTAAGAACAACCGTTTAAAACCGTGTCAGATTTTGCAAACAGTCTTAAAAAGTACAGATTCAGATATTGCATCACAGTTACCAACGACCAGTGCGTTAAAGCAAATAATTTACAGAGAAAAGCGTAAAAATAAGCCTGTGTTTGTTGAACCAAAAGATATATATTTTGATATTAACAATGATTATCTTAAATTAGAAAAAAGAAACTTGGTAATTAAGGATGAAATATTTAATGATAATAAGAGAGTTCAAATATTTACAATGTTTTTTTTCTGCATTACATTACACCAATTGAATATTCGATAAAATACATGGTTATACCATCTGAACATTACATCAAATGAACATTATACCTTTTGATCATTAGCGCAAATGTTGTTGTAGCAAATAAATATTCGATGAACTGAAAATTCTGTCAAACGATATTATACAAAGTGATGATTTTCTTAAACGTTGTTCGATTTAGTAATATTATATCAAACGTTGTTCTATCAAACAAGGGTGAACCGTAATACACCCCCATTGCAAAAAGTTCAAATTAAATTTAGACCTATAACTTCTAGCAGATTAAATAGGTATAATATTTCGCTACAGAACAAGTTAAGTGTTATGAGCCTTGATGATATTAATATAGATCAATTGTATGATCGTTTCTTTTCAATAGTTCACACGGAATTCAATAAAACTTTTGAAAAGAAGACAAAAAGTATTTGCCCTAAATTCATATTTAGTGATTGGGCAACTAGAGGTATCAGAAAAAGTAGGGAAAAACTATTTGAGCTTTATGGCCTTAAGCCTTTTATAAACACTGAAACTTTTAACAAGTATGTTGCTAAGTATTCAAAAATTTTTAGAAATACGTGCAAGGTTGCTAAAGCACTGCACATTAGCAACAAGATCAAAACAGCAGAAAATAAAATAAAGACAGTTTGGAAAGTTATAAATAACGAGACTAACAGGAAGAAAATACGTAACACTAGCTACACATTAGATACAGCATGTGGTCCTAAAAGCTCAAATCAGGAAGTAGCTCAAGAATTTGTAAATTTCTTTACCGATATACCACTAAAAACAACGGAGGCTCTTATTTCCTCACCTGAACTCTCAATTGGCTTATTAAAGGCGAATGTGTCTGGCTGCCTGGCTGAATTTAAATTTAAACACATTAACCCTATGCAAGTTATTAAAACTTTCCGGCAAATAAAAATCAAACTAACCGAAGATCTATGGGGAATGTCTGTCAAAGTTTGTACATCCATACTTGAGACTATAGCTCCTTACTTAGCTTTAATTTTTAATTCATGTGTAGACCAAGGAGTTTTCCCTGATTTAATGAAATACAGTAAAGTCATACCCTTTTTTCAAATCCGGAGACAGTAAAGATACTAATAATTATAGACCTGTATCCGTGTTACCAGTTTTTAGCAAGGTTTTCGAAAAAGTAATGCTTTATCAAATGCTCTATCATTTTAACACCAACAGAATCTTACATGATCAACAGTATGGCTTCACCAAGGGACGTTGTACAACTGACGCCGGTGTAACCTTATTAAAGCACATATTTACTGCGTGGGAAGAGTCTCAAGACGCCATAGGAATTTTTTGTGACCTCTCTAAAGCGTTAGATTGCGTAAATCACGACACCTTACTTTTGAAACTTGAGCATTACGGACTGGGTAAACTTGCACTTAGTTTGGTAAAATCTTATTTGAATGATAGACAACAACATGTTCAAATAAATGGTGTTAATTCACAGGGTTTAAAACTAAAAATGGGGGTTCCACAAGGCTCAATATTGGGTCCTTTTCTCTTTCTAGTATATATAAATGATCTACCCTATTTACTGAAAAACCAACCGCAAAATATGGTGTTATTTGCTGATGACACTTCCCTAATTTTTAAGATAAATAGGCGGGCCCAAAATCTAGATGACGTGAATAATGCCCTACTTCAGGTACAACATTGGTTCACAGCAAACAATTTGGTATTAAATGAAAAAAAAACCAAATGCATAAGATTTGCTTTACCGAATGTTAAAAGTAGTGATTGTGATATAATATTGAAAAAAGAGAAACTTGAATTCGTAGATAAAACGGTTTTCCTGGGGATTACGCTTGATTCAAGGCTACAATGGGGTTCTCATTTGACATCTCTTGCGGGGCGGCTAAGTTCAGCAGCCTATGCCATTAGAAAAATCCGTCAGTATACTGATGTAGATACCGCTAGACTGGTTTATTTTAGTTACTTTCATAGTATAATGTCTTATGGCATTTTACTGTGGGGACGGGCTGCAGATATTGAGTCTATTTTTATTCTGCAGAAAAGAGCCATCAGGGCCATATATAATCTTCGTAAGCGCGATTCTCTAAGGGAACTGTTTAAGGATATTGGCATCATGACGGTACATTGTCAATACATCTATGAAAACATAATGTACGTCAGAAAAAATCTGCACCTTTTTGGTAAAAGGGGTGACAGACATAATTACAGTACTAGAAATAGGGACCAACTAGTTCAGCCAGGTTTCCGACTCGCTGAAATAGACTCATCTTTGATGGGGTACTGTTTGAGATGCTATAATAAAATTCCACAAAGTATTCTTGAACTGAATGAGACGAAATTTAAAACATGCATTAAACGCACACTATGTAAGCAAGCATATTACAAGTTGAGCGATTATATCGCTGATAAAAATGCTTGGCTCAATGCTGGTCCTGCTCCACAAGAACAGGGGCGCATAAATTGATAGCATTAAAATGTATTGTTGGAGCTGCTGAAGATTGTACAACTATCTTTGCATTGTATAGATTCAATCTCTTTAGTATTATATAAATGCATAGCCCATATTGTGTGAGTACTATGTACTAGAAAGCTATCATTCACTGGAAACCTACGTCTTTTCTTGACTTGAATGTGCCCTGGCGGTTTAGAGTATGTCATGCTCACTCAAATGTCTCGCTGATGGTGGCGCATGTGTCGGATCATTTAGTTCCCTTCAAAATGGTTGAGTTGAATGGTGCTGATCCATGCGTCATGTCCGTGAACGGGCGCTGTCAGTTGTGACTGGCCATCTCTTAGTTGCCATGGCTTATTTGAATGAATTATTTTGAATTGTATTTTTTTTGTTTGTGTGTTTTTGCTGTGGACACTTTTAACGTGCACATCTTGCTACATTGTTCTCACATAATATACCATCTCAACATGAATGATGTAACCAAGATTTTGTAACAATATTCTGATTTCAAAATGTGTCCATGGAGTTTCTTGCCTGTTCTTCTCCATAGAGATCTACGCTAGGGAATGGGCAACTACAGTACTTTCACAGTTTTTATGTCTTGTGACTGGGACTGTAGCTACATTTAATTTTCATCTTTGTTTCGACAATTCAAAATTGCCTGTAACTGGCTTACTTGAAATAAATGCTTTGATTTTGATTTTGATTTTAACATTCATTGATTAAATAATCATAAATCATATTAATATTATTGGTACCAATGTAAAAAGGTATAGAAAATTATACTATTTTAACTAAGGTAATTTAAAAAATAACAATAATATGGACAATATTTACTTTAGCACAAGTAATAACTTAAAAAATAACAATAATATGGACAATATTTACTTTAGCACAAGTAATAACTTCTCTGTATCTTCATAGGACATAGCTTGAAGAGCTTCCTTAAAGATTTTCTTGCAGTTATTGTGATTTAAGGAGTAGATGCTTCCTTTTTCATTTAGCCTGTTATAGGGTAGCGGTCCGAGGTACTTATAAAACTATGCTGTGAAAGCGTGTTTTGTACTTTTCTGAGGGCAAACTATATCTTTCTGTCTTTTTTTTTGTGAAATCAGTGCTGTATGGAAATGCTGCGTGTTGTTTTAGTACAGTGCTCATAATAAATAACTGTCGAACTGTTAGAACTTCACAAGATTTATACAGGAGGTTAGTGGGGAAAAGGAAAGGGCGGCAAGCAGCCACCTTGAGAATAGCTCTTTGAGCTCTTTCAATGGGCAATAACAGAGTTTTACTTGCCCCACCCCGTGAAGTAATGCAGTAAGTCAGAATTGACTGACAAAGAGCAAAATATACTTGCCTAAGTATTTTTGGATCTGTAATAAATCGTAGTTTTTCGAATACGAATATCAGCTTACGAAATTATTATATTAATATAATTACGAATATTATTTTTTATTATTATTATTAGTATTTATAGTATTATTATTAAAATTTTCGAAAGTGTTTTTTCATCTCAGCCCTTAGACTGGATTTCAACTACTACATTTACGGGCCAAAGCCAAAGCAAATGAAGCGTGTGGTGTGTTAGTTTGATGAATATTTATGTGTTGTGATGAGGTCCTATCTCGTTCTCTTCTATCTGCATGAACTTCCTAACGATTCTACATGTATTTAGAATAGCAGCCTTTTGCAGTGTAATGTATAGGGTTTCTTTAAGGTCTAATAATTTTAAGCTATGGATGAGATGATTTGGGATTACCCCTGTTCACTGTTGTGGAAAGGACTATTGGAACTAAAATACTTTTTATTGTCGCCAAATTCTAGTTACTTCTTCTTTGAGTTCTGCGTATTTACTTATTTTTTCAGTGATTGTTTTCTGTATGCTGTGCGTGTTGGGGACTGCGATGTCTATCAGGCATGTAACTTTATTTATTTTGTCCTGTAGGATTTTATCCGGTCTGTTGTAGTGGATCATCCTATCAGTCAATAGCGCTATCATAGTAGAGCTTATGTGTTGTATTTTCTAGGGTAGTTTCTGGTTTATAATTGTAGTAAGGAGTGTTGGTATTTTGAATGAGTGCGTGTTTGAGTGCTAGTTTTTGGTGAATGATATTGGCCACTTGGTTGTGCCTGTGAGTGTAGTCTGTCTGCGTGAGAGTTGTGCATGCTCCTGTTATATGCTGAATGGTTTCTGGGTGGATGTGACATTTGCGACAATTGTCATTAGTTACTGTATGATCTTTGATTATGTATTTTCTGTAGTTTTTTGTGTTGATAATCTGGTCTTGAATCGCTATTATAAATCCTTCGGTTTCTGGAAATAAGATTTTATTTTATTTTTTTATTTATTAGGTCTACCAACAATTGTTTACACTAATTTACAAACAAAGATAAACATGCGTTTAAACTCTTATGTTTATGTGGGATTGCTCTAGGTCATGAGGGTGCCGACAATGGAGTACTTTTCTCTTCCAGTCTTCTATGTTTGTGTCTGCGGGTCATCATTGGTTGTGTTTTGGGTTTCTATCTGTTCGCTTAGGTTAAGTGGAGTCTAGTTATGATCGTTTGTTACTATGGCTTTATGTATATTACTATTGCGTGATTTTGTGTGGAAGAATGATTTTAGTCGACTAACTTGTTTCCGCCATAGGTGCTGGATATCTATAAGGCCTCTCCCTCCATGTTCTCGTGTAATAGTTAGTCTCTCTATGGCGGATTTAGGGTGAAGGTTGTTATGTTTCGTGAGTGCTGTTCGTGTAGTTCGGTGTAATTATTCTGTATCTGTTTTGTTCCTTTTTATAACTCCGAATGCGTGAGTACGTTAATACTGGAATAGTGAAGGTGTTTAAGGCTTTAATGAGATGTTTACCTGATAGTTGGGTTTTACAGATAGCGTTAACTCACTTCTTGTACTCTGTAGTTAGTGTATCTTTAATTTTAACGTGCTGGTCAAGACCTTTTTGTTGCGTGTACCCTAACTATTTATACAAGTCAGTAGGTTCAAATGCGGTTATATAATATGACTCATTTACTGCATAGTCGCCGGGCCGCACCTTGTCTCTATCAATGTGAAGTGTTTTGCATTTTTCTAATCCAAATTGCATGTTAATATCCTGACTAAACTCTGCTGTAATATGATCTACTAATTTCAACATATCTTTTTCTGATTTTGCATACAGTTTGATGTCATCCATGTATATTAGATGAGATATTGTTGTTTCATCTGTAGAGTGTTTGAGGCAGTATTCGGCCCCGCAGCGCTGTAGCAAATGAGACAGAGGGTTGAGGGCAAGACAGAACCACAGGGGGCTCAGGGTGTCGCCTTGGTAGATGCCTTTTTGATAGATATCTGTCGTGTTGTAACATTATTGTTACTACTATTTATTTGTAATGTGGTTTCCCACTGTAGCATTACATGGCGCATAAAATCAACTATTTTCGGGTTTATTCTATAAATCTCCAGAATTTGTATTAATCAGGAATGCGGTACACTATCGAAAGTTTTTTTGTAATCAATATAGATGCAATGGAGATTTCTGTTTTTTGAGGTCAATTCAATTCAATTCAAGTCTTTATTGCATATCACATGTGTTTTACAAGATCTTATTATTAAAATAAAGTTCACATGGACCCTGTCGGGCACAACAATTTATAATATTAGAGTAAGTAGCATTTATAAAAATAAATCTTCATTAATAAAAAATTTGTAAGTTCATTCATTCCTAGGTAAAATTTAAAATAGAGAATAAAAAAGAAAAAAAAAACGAATAAATTAGAATTATAGTTAATCGAGATAAAATCAAGTCAATAAGATAACAATCAAAAACAAAATGTCAATAAAATAAAATAAAATTAAAGTCAAATAAATCGTGTCACTAAAAAATAATGATCAAAATACAATCATGTCAAAGCTTATAATCAGAACAAAATGTCAATAAAATAAAATTAAAGTCAAAGTCAAATACATCATGTCATTAAAATAATAATCCGAATACAATCATGTTAAAAAGATATTAAGAATCAAATACAAAATGTCAATAAAATAAAAAGCATAATTCAATAAATAAGTAAAGGTAGTAAAAGTCAATCCATTTTGAAGTCATCATTAAAAAAATCATTCAATGAATAGTAGCATTTTTGAATTAATAGGTTTCTGACTCGATTTAAAAATATTTTGTCATTCTTTTCCATTCTGATGTCATTAGGAATCTTGTTATATTTTTATTGATGTAACGTAAGGGCTAGCTTTGATTGGGGTATTACGAGCGTATTTTCGAATCGTGAACGCGGTGTTTATCGGCGTGGCTGGTCAGATTTTAATAAAAAAGTTTGGATACTGTCTCACGAATTTACACATTTCTAAGATATAAATCGATGTCAGAGTTAGAATTTCCAGTTTTTTAAAATGTGTTCTACAACTGTCGTCGTTTTCAGTATGGACCAATATCCTAACACATTTTTTCTGCAAGATAAACAACTCATTTATGTCAACACTATTTCCCCAAATAATGATTCCATACTTAAGCCATGCGTATCCGTAAGCGTAATAAGTGGATAGGGCTGTTTTTAAATCTGTTGATTTTTTGAGCTCACGTAGTGCATATATAAAACTAGATAACTTTGATTTTATTTTTTGTATGTGTGCTTTCCACGTCATATTAATATCTAAGTCCAGACCTAATAAAGTAAAAGTATCTACACATTCCATTTTGACACCTTCAAACGTAAAATTGATATCTAGTGGTTTTTTTTGATAAGGCCTAAATTGCATTATTTTGGTTTTAAAAAAAGTTCTTTTCTAAGTTATGGTCTTTCATCCAATTTTGTATATTTAACATAATATTATTTAGAGTGTCATGTAAGCGTTGAGAGTCATTACAGGAAGTTAATATTGAGATGTCGTCGGCGAACAGAACGCACGATTCCGTCATAATTTTAGGGAGATCGTTGACATATATTAAGAATAATAAGCACCCTGCCACACTACCTTGAGGAATTGAATTTTTAACACAAAGCGCATTTGAACAGTATGTTTTGTGTAAATTTATATGTTGCTAAAATTGTGGATCTTTTTTTCCGAAAACCATTTTGAGATTCATCGAAAATATTTAATTTTTCACAGAAATTATAAACGCGCTTGCACATTGCTTTATGTCGATAGTAGTGCAATTGGACGGTAATTATTTGGATCAGACTTCGAGTTTTTCTTGTGAACAGGCTTTATAATTGACTTTTTTAACGCGTTTGGGAATATTCCTTCAGAAAATGATTGATATATTAATAGGTAAAATGGTAATGTCAGTTCGTCAGCACACGATTTTATTAATATGGGAGGTAAGTCATCTAGTCCGTGGCTATATTTGCCTTTAAGATGTTTTATTATATTATTTATTTCTTGCGGTGTGGGTGGATGTAAAAACATAGTGTTATCAGTCGGTCGGAGCACAGGTCGGCCGCGTGGCTCGGCGTCCCCACTATGCCTTGTTTGTCCTACCGATGCAAAAAAATCATTGAACGAGTTAGAAACTTGTTTTGGGTCGGACGTTAGTTTATTATGGATTGTCAATTTAATGTTTTGTTGTGTCTTGGTTAGTTTTTTATTAGTACGTTCTTTAATTATTTTCCACATCGTTTTTGTTTTATTGGTTGAGTTCCTAATTTCCTTAATAAATTGTAATTATACTACGACGTCACATCCTCAGATTTATATAATTCACTTGGTAGTAGTACTTCCACTGCACTGGACATCGCACAATATTTAGAGCTAAAAATAAAAATGTTTTTAAAGCAAGTATATTGACTACTCGACGTAGTACCTTCCCCCACTATGTTACCTGCGCCCACGCCACCATTACTCTTGTCATTCGCTTTCGTTGTGCGGGCATCGCAACATCTCTCTCATTTTTTTTCGTGTGCAACCAAGTATTACGAGTATCCTGTAAGTTAGTGAAAAGTGTGACTCTGGTTTACCATAATGGGTAAACGAAAACACAAGAATAAAGAATCGCGCACTCGGAAGAAAATAAAAAGGTTACAAAAACAAGTTAACCGCTCCTCGGAAACGAGCGAAGGTGTGTCATACTTGTTTACATTGTTAATTAAGGACTATTCCTAATTACAGTAACGCAGGATTCATGCAACTATAATAATGTAAAGTTGTTACCAGATGTTTAAAGTCACAATTTATGTACCTACCTACCGTCAACTGACTTATTTTTACAATTAGTTTTTTCTTTTTTTCGTACATGCATTCTATAATTCTATCCCAACCCAAGGTATCATTTAGACACACGTTAACGATGTCGTATAGTTTGAATATTTTGTGGATGCTATTCTCTGCGACACGATCGCACTATGGCACATGCCATAGTTAGGTATCTGTTTCGATATCATAACGGTGTCACCTTATCAGCTACATAGCTGATAAGGTGACACCGTTATTCTCCATGACGTGATCATGGCTGATAACCATACAGCCTCGTATTATGTCGTGAATATAACCAATGACTTTAAAATACTCAGCTGCAAATGCAGCATATCAATGGCATGTAGCTGATGAGACGACACCGTTATTCTCCATGACGTGATCATGGCTGATAACCATACAGTCTCGTGTTATGTCGAGAATATAACCAATGACTCAGTCTTGTGTTATGTCGTGAATATAACCAATGACTTTAAAATACATAGCTGCAAATGCAGCATAACAGCATGTAGGTGATGAGGCGACACTGTCATTTTTGGACTGGACTCACCACCATTCAAACAAGTGTGAGTGGACCCCTCAGAATCGGACGATTCAGATGTCAACACGACAAATCAGGTCCAAGGTAGCTCCTGGCTCCGCGTTTGAAAATGAAAAAACAGGTCCTCCCTATTGGATAGGGATATTGAACACGAACTACAAATCGGGGCCAACCCCGCTCTCAGAACCAGATCCCCGTACAAGTAAAGATATAGTAATAGCTACCACTACCCAGGATTCCTGACGAGATTGCTAAACGTTGGGGGTGTATCCTAGTTGATGGCCTGACGCGGGAACAAAAGCAAGAAGGTTTGGAAAAATCACTTATACCAGAAAACTTCAAGCTTGCCAAAGCACCTCTGTTAAAATCACCCCCGTTCTAAGCGACTGTAAAAAACAGGCCCAAATAAATAACCTAACATTTTGTACATATTTGGGTTATGGAATTGCAGGTTTAACAAACCTGGCATGCTCCATTATTGATGGAGATACAGAATGGTGTGTATGTAATGTAACAGACGATCCTGCCGTTTTAAGTTTCAAGTCATTTTGAAATTAACGACTTAAATGTCGAAATATCAAAATTACAGTCGTCCGGTGCTGTCGTAAAACGTGTCGACGTACTTGACCAGTTTTTATCAAAAATAGGTCCTATATCTACTAAACCAATATTTCTGGCTAACAAAAGTGACGGTTCATTTCGATTTATTCTTAATACACAAAATTTTAAAATGGAAGAAATACGAACTGTCTCAAAATTATTACTTACAAACAACTGCTACGAGTATATGGCTACAATAGATCTTAAAGATGCATAATTATTTTCTAATAAAAATCGATAAAACTAGTAAAAAGTAATTACGATTAATGCAATGCTGTCCTATTTGACCCAAAGGTTGACTGGTAGAGAATGCCTTGTGGCATTATTTCCGCCTATGTACCACTCTTGTGCATGAAGTTTAAATAAATAAATTAATGTTCGAAGAGGAAATTTTTGATTTACCATTCGGTTTGTCTCAAGCTCCGTATAGCTTCACTCAACTTACGAAACCGGTGGTGGCCACACTAAGAAAGACGTGCTTAATATTGGCAATTTATTTAGATAATATTATTTGTATCGGCAATAAGTATGAAGACTGCCTATGTCTTACCGATACAAAGGTATTTTTAGAAAGTTTGGGTATTGCCATAAATTTTGGAAAAAGTAAATTACAACCGAAACAATTTCAATCTTTCCTTGGTTTCGAATTGCATTCGCGGAATTATTGTTTAAAATTACCAATGGAGAAACTAGTCAAAGTTCAGAAGTGTATCGAAAATATTTCTAAGCAAAAACAAATATCTGTTAGAGATTTTGCTAAATTTCTCGGAATACTTTGCTCCTTACGGCTGGGTTTATACTAAATAATATTCTTTGAACGCGAAACGTTCTTAGCTTTGAGAAACACTGACAACAATAATTATGGTAAAACTATGATGTCATAACCGTTAGTCTTAAACCAGACTTCGTTTGGTAGATGGACAACATTATGCGTACAAAAAATATAAAACGCAATGGACATTATGCATTGGAAATATATTCGGATGTTTCTCGTATTTTGCAAAGGTGAAAATACAAGTGGGTTCTGGAATAATACAGAGTCCAATTTTTGAAAATAAAGGAATCAGCTCGCGAAATCTAGCAATGATGCGAAAAAAGGCAATTGCATTGTATTCGCGTCATATTTAAAGCCCAAAGACAATGTTGAGTCAGATGAGAAAACAAGGCGAAAAAATATCGATACCGAATGGAGTTTGTCCCTGTTAGCTTTTAAGAAAGTCGTGAATACGTTTGGCTGTCCTGAAATCGACTTATTTACCATTAGAGTTAATATCAAGCGTGACAGGTACATTTTATGGAAACGTGACCCGGAAGCGTTCAACACTGATTGGGATCCATTATTTTTCTACTCGTTTTTTCTCCGTTTTCATTGATTTTAAGCATCTACGGAAAATAATCGACGATAAAGCCACGGGATTAATGATAGTACCACATTGGCCTAGCCAGGCTTGGTACCCACTCTTTTTAAACTGACCTAGTTTACTTTGAACCTGACGTTAATCTGTTACTGTTTCCTTTCAGAACCAGACACCCACTCTGGACACGATTTACCCTGGTGTCATCCCTATTATCAGGGAAGCATATGCAGGACAAGACTTAACACCTAAAACTATAGAAATTATGATTGCGTATTTGGCAAAAAAGTAAACAGCTGCTGTGCGTATAAAAAGTGGTGTTATTTTTGCACCAATAATAGTGATATTAGCTGTTAGAGTACAAATATCTCACTAATACTAAAGTTTCTAACGGTAGAAATTGAAGAGGGGGCTAGCTATTATATCCTTAATCCTATTCGTTCAGCGTTGGCTCTAATATTGGACAGGCAGTTAAGTAGTGATGACCGGGTTTCCCGGTTCTTTAAGGGAGTGTTTAGAAAGAACCCTACTTTCCCTAAATATCAGGCAACTTGGGATCCAAATCTATTCCTGGATTATATCGCAAACTGGTATCCAAACTTGACAAAGACTTGCCAATAGAGAAACTCACTAAAAAGCTATAGCTTTTCTTGCGTTGTCTACTGTAGTTGTACAGTAGACAACGCAAGAAAAGTACGTACAGGTGCTATCGTTAATTCGCTTGTGTAATGTTAGAGCCACCAATTAAAAATATGAAATAAACTCATATTATTATTAAAAAACCCATACACAACGCAAGTGCCTCGACTATTAGCCGCTGGATTAAAATAGTTCTTACTGAAGGTGAGGTAGATACCTACGACCATATTTTTTATTAATATATTTTTTATTTATTATATTTTTTAGTAGAAGTTCTAGAATAAGTGTTAATTGTCTATAAAATACATCAGGCTGTCTATTTGTTCCAATATAAAGTTATGAGTATTGTTTTAAGTTTAGGCAATTCAATGGCACATACTTCTATTACGTATTCTACCGACTTATCCATAATATCCTTCCGCTCAATAAATTCCAAGTCTTCTCGCAATAATATGCATACACCGCCGCCTTCGTAGTTCTGTCGACAGTATGACGCAGCAAGGATGTATCTGTTGATGTTAATTAATTCTTTCTTTCCTTGTGATAACCATGTTTCCGACAAGCAAAGTCAAAGCCTGGTAGTGTCCGTTATTCTCGTCGAGAAATGCTTCTAAAAGGTGTAGTTTGTTGTTGATACTTTGCATATGTTGGAATAATAGTGCAATGTGACGGTGTGGCGGTGCGGTGTGGTGCGGTGTGACGGTGTGTGCGGTGTTTCGGTGACGAAAGGTGCAAATTTCAGTCATGTTTGTCCTTGGGTGATCGGTGTCGTATTCGTTTATGTGATTAGTACTTTCGTTGAGAATGTTGTTTTTTAGCGAATTAATTGGATGGATGGAGCCAGTTTTCTTTGTTTCGATGTTTTGTGTTGTCGTTTCAGTGAGTTCTTGTCGTCGGCCGTCTACTATTAATTGATTATTTTTAATGATCGCGTGGTGTCCCCGTTGTCTTGCTAAGCGTAGGTTTTCGTGTAATGTTTTTATTTGTCGGAGAGCAGTCACTTAATTATTCGGAAATAAAAAGTCCTGTATGTTTGAAGTACATTGCGTTATCTAATATATATTTCGTCATTCTTTTGCTTATAAGTTCAATGACGAGGGGTCTCTTAAAGTTGTTGTTTCTTCCTATTTGTGAAAGCCCCTCAATATATATAGTCAGGTCAATATTTAAGATGTCTTTGAATGCTTCAACAACACGATATTCTATTTCGTTTTCTGATTCTTGGTCGTATTCTGTAAGTCCGAATAGTACGTTTTTTTTTATTATAACTGTCCTGTTGTGGGTTTCCTATTGTTGTCATATTTTGTTTTATGTCTTTTAATTGCTGTTTAAGTTCTTTGTTTTCTCCTTGTAGAGTTTCTATTTCCTTGTTAAGTGTTTTGATATCATTTTTTATTATTTCTTGTTCGTGTGTTAGCTTGTGGGTATCCTTCAAAATATCTTCCTTTAAGTTTGTGATAGATTTTTGTATTTCTTGCTGAATTGTGTTCTTTAGTACAGATAGTAGGGATTGATTATTCTTTTCAATTTTAGAATCTAGCAATCTACTGAGTCTATCTAAGGTAATCAAAAGTCCTTCATCTGGTAGGGTTTCCTGCGTTTTGTTAGTGTTATTGCTATTCTGGTCGGGGGTTTTACACTCGGTATTTGTGGTAATGCTTGTGTTTTGTTCATCTTGTGCATCGTCAATTGACATTGTCGTTTCGTTTAGTGGTGATATATTTGTTTTCCGCGACGAGCGATATTAGTACAGTCTTGGCAACGCCAGCATTTCATAAGTTCGAAACTATTTTCTAAGTTATAGGTAGATGTCATATTTAGGCATGCATAGTGATATATTTGCGCACCCTGTGCATTTCAGAATTTCTCCTGCGTATTTTATTTCTTGCTTGCAAGCTAGGCAATTCATTTTGTAGGTAGTTATTTATAGTTTTATTTAAAAACCTGATAGTATGCGATGTAGTTGTCCGATGTTGCAACCAATCAGCTGCAGTAACTGCGGTGCGACGAAGATGTAGAGGGTGGGGTCAATGACCTCCACCAATGATGAGTCACGTAGTTTGGTATGTTAGTGGAGCGTTTTTAAAAATATCACTGGTTTTTTCTTTCACTTGATTATTGTTAGGTTTTCTTTGGGTAAATAAAGTTATGGTTTCAGTATTCTGACACCACACAAGATCTTCTTTCTTCTGATATAACTTTGATAAACAACTGTTGGTATTTTCTATATTTAATTGAATTTAGACACAAAAGCGATGTTAACCAATGCGCGCACCGGCTACTTTTTTAAAGGTGGCGTTTATGTATAGTGGAATCAATAATCAGCTGTTCTTTGCATCCCATGTGGCCCTGCCTACATGCCTTCTGTTCCTCTGCTATTATGTTGTGGTGTATAATGTGTGAATTAATTTTCGTTGTGACTGCAGATGTTAGTATCTTGTAAATTGTTGGTAGGCATGTGATTGGTCTGTATTGGGAAGGCTCTGATGTGTATTTAGTCATAGGCAGCATGTAAGTAATTCCTGTTGTGATAAATTCGGGTATATTCTGCTGTCCTAATACGATATCTGTTAAATTTTTTGCGATAGATTTGTGTAATACAGTTAACTTTTTGTACCAAAAATTATGTATTTTGTCTATATTATGTAATCTAGCTGTAATGTGTACAATGTCAGACTCTGTTACCTCTACGAACTCCATCACGTCAATATCTCTCCATTTTGCCTCTTCATCCGCTATCCAAGATGCTTTGTCGTTGTGTTGTTTTTGCTCTTCCCAAATACCATTCCAATATGTTTCTAGTTGTTCTTTTGAAGGTAAGTTGGGTGTGTTTGTGTTGTTTTCATAATTTCTGTCGTTTTTTGGTATATGTAGGTTTCTGTAAAAAATTTTTTCGTTTGTGGTAAATATCGCGTTATCGTTTTTGCGTTGTTGTACTTTCTTATATCGTTTGAGCCTATGAACTTTGAGTGCTAGTTTTTGTTTTAAGGTGTTTAAAAATTCTTTAGGTTTTCTGTTATTTTGTTGGTGTTTGGTGAGCGTGGCATTGTTTCTGAATATGACCTCAACTCTTTTTACTAGTTTATTAGATATGCATCCGTTGATATATTGAGTGAGTCTACCAAAGTCTGCCCTTACTTTTTCAATTTTTTTTTCTAGTCTCTGTTGCCACGCTGGTGCTTCATTCTGTTTTGTTCTTGTAGTTCTTGTGTGGTCGGTAATTTTAAAGTTTAGTTCTTCAGATATAACTACGGCTGTGCAATATATGAGAAGGTGTATGTCATAAAGCTGTGTGTCATAAGACATAAATTGTGAGAGTATACATATATACGAAACAGGATAAGTCTGTATTTAAGTTTCGGTAACCTTGGTCGAGCTGCTGGGTCCATTCCAGAGTATTATGTTATTCTTGTCCTAAATTTGTCATTAATTTTTGCATAAATGTATCTGTTGTTAAATGTTGATCTGGGGCGACTATGGTCTCAATGACATTTTTTAGCGTAAGAGTAATGGATTCGGTTTTGTGGATGTGTGCGATATATTTTGAGTGAATGCTATGCTTGTGATTGGTTGTACGGAGAGAGGGAATACATAATTTGTGATTGACTAAGCGATTGTGGTTGTTCTTGATTACTAATTTCGCTTAAATTTTGTGTTATATTGTTAGTGTCTGTATAATTTACTGTTTCTTCTTGTAGTAATTGTGTTCGTACTTCTTCTTTTAATTGATCTATAACTTCTTGAGATAGAAGTTTGTTCCTAACTATTATTCTTCTTTGATTCTTTGTTCTGAAACCGAAATTTCAGGATATTGTCGGGTGAAAAGTGCATGCAATTGTTGTCCATAATGTGGTCATATCGGTCTCTAATTTAGTTATGTTCGCATGATAAATAGATTTACTTCTTTACTCCATTTCTTGCGAACTCTTGTGTTTCCACCCTTGGTGGACGCGGGCAAAAAGTTAGATACCCCCCGCGCAGCATTCAAGGTTGGAGTGAGTGAAACTGTATTTAAACTAATAATGGGGGCTGTCGAAAGTGTTGGTGACGATGGTATGGATGGTGATGATCGCTTAAGGTGTGTATGATACTGTGTTTGGACTATACGGTTCATATTATTATTATTATTATTGGTGCGTATAGTTTAACGTTAGATTCTAAAAATATGAAAATGTTGATAAAAAACGATAGGCTGCGGTAACCTCAAAAATGGAGGGTCGCTGATTCGAAATCTTCTAGAAATTGCAACAACCTGACGGTGCACAGTTAGCAAACCTTTAGGTAGGTACTTGGGAGGCTTACCTTGCTGGCCACGTCTGCGATCAGCTCCAGAGGGACTTCACACACCGAAGTTCATAGTTCAAAAATGTTATTGCAATTGCGATGGGCCGATGGACCCGCGGGTTTTAGTTATAGCGAAAATATGGACAATCTCAGCGATAATTTATATTGAGACGCGATGACGCGGCACACCGAACCAGAGATGGATCCTTTTAGATTTTTGGATGGTCAACGGACAGCACGCGCGGCGATGATATTATGCGCAGACGCCATCTTACTTTTTTACTCTTACGTGAAGATAGTCACGAAATACAATGCGGCCAGTAGAACTTCATACTGGTTGAGCTCCTTTAGCCGCGGCAGGAACAAAGCCCATGGAGTGATTGCTGGACACTTTCAACTAGGCAAGCCATCCCGGTTTCGTACCTAGTCAGTTCAAATGTCCAACGTCAAGCATTATGGTTATTTATAAGTAGGTATTACACGCAAACACCTTGTTGGCGTAAACAATTATATTGATACAATTACGAAATACGATAGACAACAACATGTTCAAATAAATGGTGTTAATTCACAGGGTTTAAAAGTAAAAATGGGGGTTCCTCAAGGCTCAATATTGGGCCCTTTCCTCTTTCTAGTATGACCAATGATCTACCCTATTTATTGAGATTTTATTTAATTGCGCTAAAAAGAACAAAATAAACTTTTCCTTAAAAGCTTTTACTGTCAACTTATAACGTCATATTTATTATGATTTAAAAGCTTGTCGCGAGATTTACGTCCCTACTCGTATTTATTTAGTTTGATTGTTTTTTCTTTAAATTAAAATCAATTAGATAAAGTTATTTAACTTACGTGTTTATCTACACAGGTAAATCTCGCGACAAGCTTTTAAATCATATAAATTGTGTAATGACGTTATAAGTTGATAGTACAAGTTTTAAAGGAAAAGTTTATTTTATGCCGCTCCCGGACAGAGGCCGTCCAGCTAGCAGCCAGTCCTTCGGCAGGGCTGTGGTACCCCCCCCCCCCCCGGAAAGCAGGCTCCGGAGAAACCGGCGCCGGCTAAAAAGGCGGCCAAAATAGGAAGGGCAAGGCGGCTGCACAGGCGGACACTGTGCCAGCGCCAGTGCCAACGGCGAATGGGCCAGCGCCTGCGGCACGGCAGCCACCGCCGCCACCACCGCCTCCCCAGCCCCCTACACCTCCTTAGATTGAAGCGGGATAGCAGGTGGTCGGGGAAAAAAGGAAGGGACGAAAGGCGGCCAAAAAGGCCCGAAATGAGAAGTGGCAGCGCCAGCACAGGGCGCGAAAGATCGCGGTTAGGCTCCGCGCCCCGAAGACCGCAGCTGCAGTGATAACATTACAGCCGGATGCGGAAAAGAGGGGGGTGTCCTACCGCGACTTGCTGGCAAAGGAGACGGTGGATCTCGGAGAGCTCGGGATCACCGGGGGACTTCGGCTTAAACTTGCCGTGACGGGGGCTCGTATGATGGATATTCCCGGCGAAACCAGTGGGTCGTCCGCTGACGCTCTGGCTGAAAAGCTCAGAGTCCCGAGTGTCCAGGCCTGTCAGATGCGCATACCTGCGCATCCTGGGTCTGGACGACTCGGTGACCAAGGAGGTGGTGGCCGCCGTCGCCAGGTCCAGTGGGTGTCCTGCTGAGCAGGTCAGGGCAGGCGCCCTACGCCCGGACCTCACGGGTATGCATACCGTTACGGTATGCTGTCCCGTGATGGCAGCCAAAACGATAATGGAGGGCCGAAGGCTACTGGTGGGCTGGGTCTCAGCGCAGGTGAAGCTGCTGGAGCCCAGACCTCTGAGGTGCTATCGGTGTCACGTGGGAGACCACGTGTCAGTACAGTGCGCCTCAGAGGTTGATCGCAGCGGCCTCTGTTTCCGCTGCAGTCAGCCCGGTCACATGTCTGCGGCTTGCTGTGCCACGCCGCACTGCGGTGCCTGTGCGGCGGCTGGCAAGCCGGCCGATCACCGGGCTGGGAGCAAGGCCTGTGTTCCGCCTACCAAGGCCACCAGAGGCAAGGGAAGGCACTCCGCCGCCACCGCCACCGTCGCCACCGCCGCAGCCGCAACTGCTGCCGCTGCCGCTGCCTCAGAGGGGCCCTCACAGGGGGCCAGGGAGGGGGAAGCGGTAATGGAGTGCCAATAACGGCCCCATTACGGTAAACGGTACGCGAAGAAACTGAATCAAACACACAGAAGTCACTGACTTCTGAAGCTTAAGTTATTTTTCACTTTGTTGTGTTTTTGAAGTCGGTTTTATTTTTTGCAAAAAAGTTTCTATTTTACCATTTTTAGTTGTAATATCCTATACAAATATTAGCTATACATTTATTTTAACATAACATCACGGCTGTAATTCCGAAGAGTTGGGCTGAGGTGTACCCAATAGGACCTACACCCACATTTTGCCAGTTATGATTAAGTTCCATGTAATAGGGGGCGAGCGCTGGCGCAAATCCAGACTCCGTGGCTGTTACTGAGAAATTTCTGGCGTAAAAACCCATAACACTTTGCCCGACCTGGGAACCGAACCCAGGACCTCATGCTGAGTAGTCGCCACCACTAGACCAACGAAGCAGTCATTTATTTCATATTGTTAACAATACATGTCATGGTAATAGGCTTATCCCCAATAAAATAGAACCTAACAGACCGAACTGTCGAAATGTGGGTGTACTGTACACATCTGCATACCCCCTCAAAGCATACAGGCGTGATGTTATGTTATGATTTTGTGAAAACAACAAACATCCACGCGATTACAGCAATCTCGACCGACTTGCTGTCTATAATTGAAGAGTTCCATTGCATATCTCCGAAGATCACCATCAGATCTTCACCAAATTTAAACGGGACCACCGCGAACTAATTTACTTCCAAACAAAAAAAGAATCATCGAAATCGGTTCACAATTGGCAAAAAAAAGACTGAACATACACAAAAAAAAAAAAAAAACCTGACGAATTGATAACCTCCTCTTTTTGGATGTCGGTTAAAAAATTACAATGATCCGGAGGCTTTCGGAGGTTGAAAAATTGGACTACTTCATCACATACAACATATAAAAAAACACCGGCCAAGACCGAGTCGGACTCGCGCACCGAGGGTTCCGTACAAACTTAACTTTGCTGTTGGATTACATGAAACGGTTACTGCACCAACCGCAAATAATAAGTTTGTAATAGTAAAATCGCTTTTTTTGTATTAAACTACATATTTACCGTTTTTAGATTTTTCCCTTTACATGTGCTGTAAGACATTGGTTCTCGCCAAATTTCGTGATTCTAGGTCAACGAGAACTACCATAATTATAGGTTTTCGACCCAAAACCGGTACTTAGTACAGAGTACTTCCGGTTGACCTAGAACTGTTAATTTTTATTAAAAGCAAAGTCTTACAGCACAAGTAAAGGGAAAATTCCGAAAAATAAAAAAGCTTGAAAATTAAGTTAAATTTTGGTGCTTACAAGTTTTCGCGAAAATATAGACCTCATTATCTGGTATAAATTTCAACTTGCTACGTTTACCCGTTCCTGAGAAAATCGGTGGTGGCAGACGGACGGACAGACGGACAAGAAAGTGATCTTATAAGGGTTCCTTTTTTTAGCTTTTTAGGTACGGAACCCTAAAAATCAGAACTATCTTATTTGATGCAAGGCATCAAATAAGATAGTCCCCCTTTATATGGTATGATATCCATGGAATAAAAAAAAATGTTAGCCATTGGCCATTTTCTTACTATTTGTACATTTTTTTGAAAATCTGAATGGGGATCAAAATTTCACAAAAAAAAAAAAATATATATTATACGTCCAACAGTGGAGGTGGGTCGGCTGAATAGTGGTGATCACATACCTGGGTAACATTCTGTTCAGAAGTTGCTCAGTTTTCTTCTTCTCCATGTCGAGCTGCTCTGTCCGTTCCTTTATGAGCTCTTCTAGATTATTACTATATTTTTCCAGCATTTCGAACATTGAATCGACTATGTTGATCTTTCTGCACGATAAAACATATGGGTATTAGCATGATATGCACCGAGGCAACCTGGCGGTGTGCGGCATACACGTACTTGCCGCGGTGCAGGTGGCGGAAGATGTCGTGCAGGCGGTGGAAGTCGGGCCGCAGGTCGGGCGCCTCGCTCCAGCACTGGCGCATCACGCTCACGGCATCCGGCGGCGCCGCGCCCATCGACACGGACGGCCGGATCAGCGGCGGCGGCCGCGATACCTTCTCCACGATCTCTGAAACGAGCGTCGGCGTGATTGGCGCTCCCCCGCGCCCTCGCGCACCCCCCGCAGACCGCATGCTTACCGTCCGGCGTGAGCGCGAGCATGCAGTAGGGCTCCCCGCGCACGATGACCTCCTGCATGATGATGGCAAAGGAGAACACGTCGCCGGGCTGCGTGCCGCGCACATCACCGCTACACTCGCGCAGGAGCTCCGGAGCCGTCCACAGTAGATCTGAACACGAAGAATTTCTTCAACTTTGTAAATTCTCACAAGTTCGACGTCGACCTAGATTTAACTAAGTACTGAACAGAAAACGAGTGTTAGTAAGTAGTATTTTTTGTCAATGCTTTCTATATGAATTTATGGGTGAATAAATAGATTAAACAGCACTGCAGTCAGAAGTGCAAGAATATAATTGTATTTCAATTTTGATATTGTAGTGCTGGACTGTGAAGAAGATGGATGAAAAGAGATTGCATGTAGCGGAGATGAGAATGTTGAGGTGGATGTGTAGTGTGACAAGAATGGATAAAATAAGGAATGAGTATATTAGAGGAAGTTTGAAAGTTGCGCCAGTTACAGAAAAGTTGAAAAAAAATCGACGGTCTTGGTATGAACATGTTATGAAGAGGGACGAATCGCATGTGACTAAAAGAGTGATTAATATAAATGTTGAGGGATGGAGCGGGAGAGGAAGACCAAGGACACGATGGGTGGATTGTGTGAGGTAGGTAAATTATTGCGTGACTGTTGACAGGGGAGAAAGGAAGAAAAAAACGTGTTGCATCGAGCACAAGTTAGTAACATAGGACAAAGGGCAAGAAAATGACCGTTCAACACTTCAATCTTCACTCGCGGCTCTGGAGACCTTGCCCCAGCGTATGGCATTTCCTTTCCCAACCCTCCTAATTCGGACTTTCATTCCTTCAGCATTACAGGTCGAGAGTTGGTCACAACCGTCTGCTCCTTCCGGAGCGGCTCCGCCGCGCAACGAATGGTTCACGTGTACTTTCTCAAAGATAAAATGAGTTGTCTTGAGTTCTTCAAAGATTTTAAATCTAAATTAGAGAATGAATTGAATCATTAAAATTAAAAAGCCGGGATAACGGTAAAGAGTACTGCAATAACAATTTTGAAAAATTATTTTCTAATCATGGTATAATAATACCATGATTAGAAAATAATTTTTCAAAATCAGACATCCACTACGGAGTGGATGTCTGATTTTGAAAATGAACATGAACAGAACACTTGTGGAGCGTGCAAGATGCATGTTGTTCTATGCCAAGGTTATGGGCTGTAGCTTTAGCGACTGCTGCATATATTGTTAACCGGTCTCACACAAAGTCCTTATAAGGTAAAACACCGTACGAGTTATGGAAAGCTAACTGACCCAATTTATCACATCTGAAGATATTCAGCTCTTTTTTATTTTTTCTTCAACTGAGTTAAACAGTGGGTTTTAACAATAAATGTACCTAACACAAAATTAACTAATCATCGTAAAGCAAAAAAATAATAATAATAATACATTCCACATTGGTTATAACAATTATAGTCATAAAAAAATATCATAATAAAAAATAAAAACTAAATGACAATGTCATAAAATGTAGATAATGTCAATATTTAGTTCCAAGAAACGTGTGTCAATAAAATTCAATAAGATGTAAATGTCATGATAGAATTCTGATTATATTATTTAAAGTCAATAAAATATTATAATCACATATTAGTTCAAACTGCTATTATTATCTTTGAGAAATTCTTCTATGCTTTAATAACATTTCTTCATTAACAATGTGTAAAAAGTAGAGCTTGGCGCTATGGTGACCTAACACTCCTTTCTGCCATTAATAGGGTAACTATGGTTTATGGTAGAGGTTAAAGTCTCGAATTGTAAGAGAAATAACTATATTATATTAAATCACTACAACACTTTATTACAAGACAATGGTAATGGTAATGGTTTATGAGTACGCGGTGTCTCTAATGAGATCTGAACACGAAGTGGCCCACATTTTGGTGAACGAGCGAATGTGCATACTTGCGTTCGATGCAATTATTAATTTTCTATTAGTGTTCGATTTAAACTCAAACACAATGACTTTAATTTTATCTTAAATTCGTTTGGATTCATATATTTTTAAATAGTACAGGCAATTTATTGAACATATTAACTGATTGCATTCTTGAGGCATGTTTAACGACATTAAGCTTAGGCTGTATAAAATTAAAAATTATAGATACACACATCAACACGGTCTAGGGATATTTCATACTCAATTAAATAACTCGAAAAGTACTGGCCGCATTGGAATCTTTTATACACCGATTTGTTTGTAATTTATCTCAGACTAATTCCAAATTCAAATTTTTGAAAATTCTTTTGTTTCGGTGGCATAAAAATGTCTTGATGTATAGGAGAGGGAATTTTCATTTGTGCGAAATTTAGAAAACAATACGAATTACGTTTAGTTACAGTTTTTTTTCATTTTTAAACGAAAGATAAAGTTAAAATTGAGGTATTGTAGCCATGCAACGCCGACATTTGACGAGGGCGGAGATGTTACGAGCTGTGGGAATGCTGGA
The DNA here is from genome assembly GCA_941918905.2 of Xestia sexstrigata. Classification (NCBI taxonomy): domain Eukaryota; kingdom Metazoa; phylum Arthropoda; class Insecta; order Lepidoptera; family Noctuidae; genus Xestia; species Xestia sexstrigata. The sequence continues at coordinate 24,606,382 of OW799202.2, read as the reverse complement.
AGCTGGATCTGTTCAGCGTAATGTTGCTGAGGCCATAGGGACCCATCAAAATGTAATTTCAAGATTGTGGACACGCTATCGTGCCACAGGTGAAGTAGCGGAGAGGCACCGGGGGCCAAGTCGCATCACTACCCCCAGACAAGACCGATTTTTGCAAATTACTGCGCGAGCACAACCAAATGCAACGGCGACTCAATTGGTCCAAAGGCTGCGAGTGGAACACCAAGTGCTTGTGAGTGACCAAACTGTAAGAAGGCGACTGCATGAAAGCAATCTACGCTCTCGTAGACCACTCCGGGTCCCACCTTTACGGAGAGGCAATCGTGGACGACGATTAGAATGGGTTCGGAACCACGTGGACTGGGGCCGTGACCAATGGTCCAATGTGCTGTTCACGAATGAATCCAGGTTCGGCTTCCATCCAGATTCACGAAGGACGCGTGTTTGGCGAGTTCCTGGAAGATGGAGCCGTCTCCAGAACCCTCAGAAAGTTCACCCATACCAAGGAGGAACAATTATGGTTTGGGCAGGAATTCGTCTTGGAGGACGGACGGATCTCGTTTGGGTGCGGGGCAATATGACGGCAGAACGATACGTCCAACAGGTGCTGGGGCCCGTAATCTTGCCCCACAGAACACAAATGGGGCAAGATTTCCTGCTCATGCACGACAATGCCCGGGCACACACGGCGAGAACGGTAGCAGCTTGGTTACATACACATAATGCTAGGGCCTTAGACTGGCCTGCTCAATCGCCAGATCTAAATCCCATTGAGCATGCGTGGGATATGCTGCAAAGAAGAGCTCTGAAGGAAGTTCCTGAAAATCTGGCTACAGAAGATCAACTTTTTGCGCACCTCAGAAGGACATGGGACAATATTCCGCAGCAAGACATTGACAACCTTGTTCTGAGCATGCCGAATCGTTGCCGATGTGTTATGAACATCATGGGCGCTTTCTCAGACTACTAACTTCAAGTTTATAAACACAAATTAAATGATTTTTTTCAGTTTTTACTCACAAATTAAAAGTTCATTCATATACGGTTTCCGTCTATGCTTCATTTTTTTTCCATAAAATCCTGAAATTTTAATCTATACCTTAACCATTATTAAAAAATGGTAGAATATTAAATAACGTATCTTTTAAATATATACATGTCATATAAATAATTAACATATTGATAGTAATTCGCTTTTTTAAAAATATCCCTAGACCGTGTTGATGTGTGTATTTTTAATAATCTATTCTATCTATATCTTTTATATCTATCTATACATATTTGACTTTGCACTTTGATTGCATAATTGCCGGTCGTAGTGAACAGACGTATCAAACAATTATTGCAATAAACAAATAATCACTTGCAAAATTGTGACCTAGTTACAAATAGCCAGTAGTAACGTATACTTGTACAGTACATTTGTGTAAGGTGTATTATTAGTAGAAATGACCGGTGTTTAACAGGAACAATATATTATCCCGGTTCATGATGGAGGACAGTCCATTCAACCGGAGTAGTAAATGTGTTCGGTCCCTGCCTTCTACACCTGTGCCCAGCCCCTGTGCACCTCTGCCCGTGGCCGTACCCACCTCTACCCCTGTGCCCGTTGCCATACCCACCTCTACACCTGTGCCCGTTGCCGTACCCGCCTCTACCCATCAAGCGCCTATCCAAAGGAACGATGCCCCTGCAGTTGTCTCTACGTCAGAACTTCAGAACAGGATGGTGACTATCGAACAGAACCTGAAGGAGGTGTGCGCTATTGCAAATGAGGGAAAGCTGAATGTGGAGCAGAAAACGCGCATCATTAACCTAACCCGGAAGGTTAGTTACGGGACCTCGCAGATGGCCGTCATGTACCAGTCCGTCAAAGCTAAAGCCCTCCAATCGCAATATGCCGTCAGAACTCTGGAAAATCAACTCAATCTTTCGCAGCTGCTACAGAACCTTCAGCTGAATAGGTATAGAAGAGTCGACGAAACCTGCCCAGGGATCTTCCTTTGCTGACATGGTGAAGAAAGGTGCCAATAACTTTATCCAGCCAAGTCATGTAAGTTCTATGGCCATTTTTCCGAGTGACAAATTGAAGACCAGCGATGAGACAAAAACCCTTGTCCAGAAAATTATCAGACCCGAACAATTGAAGCTCCACGTGAGAGGCCTGCGCAAGTCGAAGAACGGCGGTGTTATTATCAGCACCGAGACGAAGAATGACATTGAGAAGCTGAGACAATCGGTGCAGCTTACCAAATCAGGCCTAACAGTCGACGAGCCCCATAAAAGAAAGCCTAGGGTTGTAATTATAGGAGTGCCGACATCCATGCAAGACAATGAGGTTTTCACCTGTGTGTACAACCAGAACCTAGCCGAAAAACTTCAGAATTACAGCCTTTAGACGTTTTTGAGCCTAATTAAATTAAGTCATAAGTCAGGTAAGAAAGACTCGGAGACATGTAATTACATTGTTGAGGTATCTGCAGTCATACGCAAAGCCCTGATATCACAAGACCGAGTCAAGGTCATAATGACCTGTGAGAGACTTTACTTTGGTCACACGATGCTATAAGTGTCAGCAGTATGGACATGCGGCCAAGTCATGTCGACAGACATCGTATACCTGCGGTCACTGTGGTGATCAAGGTCACTCAGTAAAAGAATGTCCAAAAAGGACTAACGAACCAAAATGCGCTACTTGCTTGCATTTCAAAAAACCAGCCAAGCATAACACAGGTGCTGCTGACTGCCCGGCGAAAATTATGGCTGAAAAAAGGTACATCAATTCTGTAGATTATGGAGGCGCCTAAGAGCGCCGTTAATTAGGTATTTTTCTGACCTTTTTATTTTATATTCTTATTTAGACTACCATTATGATAAATAGTTTAATTAATGATTTAGAAAATTTCTCTGTATCTGAGTCCAAAGTCTGTGAAGCTGAAAACTGCAAACAATATCTATCCGGCTACAAATCTCTATTTATTTACAAAATCCACAGCTCTTTACAATCATCTAAACTATTTTTCGATTTACAAATTAACATCTTTACATAGAATACAGAATAATAAGAATACAGAGTGTGAAAGTGTGTGCGCCTCTTTTTTTTTTTTTTTTTTTTCGGATGGGAAATCATCAAATGACTTCTCCCGCTCTGGGCGGAGCAAATATATTAAAGACGCAACGTATACTACAAAACAATATGAGTCATCTTCAAGTATATTACACGCACACTCGTCACCAGTGGATTTCGCTAACATAGCAAATAATTTCTTTGTTAATGTGGGTAAATCTCTAGCAGAAAAAAATCTGGGTCAATCCCAAAACATGACGAACATTCCTTTAACTTCTAATACTGCTTTAACATCCTTCGCGCTGCTTGATACTGACGAGACTGAGGTAGACAGTATAATCATGACCTTGAAAGAAGACTGTGCAGTTGGCTGGGACAACATTTTGAATTGACTGACCTATATTTTCCGCATTTGTTTATCTTCAGGATATTTCCCAGTGTCTCAAAAAAGCTGTAATTATCCCTGTATATAAATCAGGCAGCAAAGAGCAAGTGACAAATTATAGACCTATTTCTTTACTTCCTTCTATGTCAAAAATATTGGACAAAATAACAACAACATATTTGGAAGATAAATTTATTCTGTCTGAAAGGCAGTTTGGATTTAGACCTAAAGTTTCAACTACCGATGCGGTACATCATCTGACTGACTATCTAGCGCAAGAACTTGGCAAGGGTAACCACACAGTAGGAATTTTCCTGGACCTCGCCAAAGCTTTTGACACAGTTTCCATTCCAATTCTATTGCGCAAGCTTGAGATCATGGGTGTAAGAGGCACCCAATTGAAAATATTAAAAAATAACTTAGAAGATCGTTCCCAGTGCGTAAAGATTGGTAATGTTCTCAGCGCTGTTAAAAAAAAACACGTTTTTGGTGTTCCCAAGGAAGTATTCTAGAGCCCACCCTGTTTTCGATCTACATTAATGACCTTTGCAATCTAAAGCTAGAGCATGGTACTATCATAACTTACGCTGACGACACTGCTTTACTTTTTTCGGCTGACTCAGAAAATGAAGTCTACAAGCTTGCGCAACACGGATTTAATATTGTAAATAAATGACTTCAAAATAACTCACTAACTCTAAATGCAGAGAAGACAAATAATATTAAGTTTTCGATGCGCAAGCATATATCCAATATCCCCTCAGCGTTGCATGCTCATTGTTGCCCAGTCCCTGCAAATAGCCAGTGTAAGTGTCCCAATATTAAGAAGACTGATGAAATAAAATACCTGGGTATTATAATAGACGAAACCCTTTCCTTCAAACAACATAATATGGAAGCTCTAAATAATAGAATTCGTAAGCTGATATTCGTATTCAAAAAACTACGATTTATTACAGATCCAAAAATACTTAGGTAAGTATATTTTGCTCTTTGTCGGTCAATTCTAACTTACTGCATTACTTCATTTGGCGGGGCAAGTAAAACTCTGTTATTGCCCATTGAAAGAGCTCAAAGATCTATTGGCTACTTGCCGCCCTTTCCTTTTCCTCACTAACCTCCTGTATAAATCTTGTGAAGTATTAACAGTTCGACAGTTATTTATTATGAGCACTGTACTAAAACAACACGCAGCACTTCCATACAGCACTGATTTCACTAAAAACAGATGGAAAGATATAGTTTGCCCTCAAAAAAGTACAAAACACGCTTTCACAGCTTAGTTTTATAAGTACCTCGGACCGCTACTCTATAACAGGCTAAATGAAAAAGGAAGCATCTACTCCTTAAATCACAATAACTGCAAGAAAATCCTTAAGGAAGCTCTTCAAACTATGTCCTATGAAGATACAGAGAAGTTATTACTTGTGCTAAAGTAAATATTGTCCATATTATTGTTATTTTTTAAATAAGCTTAGTTAAAATAGTATAATTTTCTATACCTTTTTACATTGGTACCAATAATCTTAATATGATTTATGATTATTTAACTAACTAATGTTACCTCCAAGCGCCTCAAGCGCCAGCGCCAGGATTACCTAGCTCAGGCGCAAAGCATGGGTGAACTTGACATAGATTTAAGAAAAACTGTAAACTTACACCATAAATATTTTTGAATAAAATTTTGTTATTATTTAATAATATATAATAAATCTGTAGAAAAATCGATTTGTACATCGAAAATATTTCGAAAAAAAATTGCCAGAGTGTGAAACAATAACCAACAGAATTCATTTCCAGCATTTTTGGATTTTTTGTCTGTTTATCTGTTTGTCTGTTTCGATGATCAAGCTTCACGTAAACGAAACCAATGTAGATAACTTTTATATGTCGGATCCGGTCATGAGTACGGATGGGCGAATGGATCGAAAGCGCGCCATTGGTGACATCACGCGACCTACTTACCAGTTTACCCCACCATGGCGGCTTTTACAGAGTCCTGATGTTAACACCTCGCGGCGAGGTGGACATTCTGTGTCTGATCGCAGCGGAGTTAAGACGTCTTGAAACTGTACCCGATTCATTGTGCCCAGTGTTAATGTGTGAAAGTGTAATGTCAAGTAATTTGTTAGACTCAGTGTATCTATTTGAAAAGAGTAACCATGGAGTTTCTTGCCGGTTCTTCTCCATGGAAACAACCAACCCGAACCGTGCAATGTGAAATAAAATTGTGTATCGCATCCAGTGTGTTTTCATAGCACTAAACCCGACATCAGAATTGGGATTAAATCGTGCTAATCATACGCGGGGACAGTGTCAATAACAATCAATCTCAACTGTGTAAAAACCGAAAAAGTGTCGAAACAGTTCGCGAAAAAAACTGACAAGAAAGAGGGTAGACCGATTAGTGTGCTAAAAACACCCACCCGCAATAACTTCAGTTTATTCGTGATCATGGTGCTTGCGACAGCGCCGAAATAAAACAGACAGTTAACAAGTGTTATTTACCATGTGAAAAAACGGGATACACGACGTTTTTTAGTGTTAATGACAATCAGTGACGGTTACTTTTTAAAATGCAGAACAAAGACTTGGTATCGTTTACAAATTCTTAAAACCTAGCCAGTGAATAGCAAGATAGTGTTGTGAACCAGTTTAAAGAATTGTTCAGTGTCAAATTCGTGTACGTCGTACGTCATTAGCCTGAGTAATGACAAAAAAAAAAAGAAAAATATGCGTACCGACGCTGGGAACGAGATACGTCAGAAGTTTTCATCGTTACCACCAACCAAGTGTCGCGCATGCGGCAAACCAGGACAAACAAGCCGTTTTTCAGACGAAGACAACCGCCGTTAAGAAGCTGTTGCCTGTGCCGGCTGCCACGGGCGTCGGGCAGCGACAACAAGCCAGCAGCAGCTTATTGGTGTGCTTCAAGTGTGGCACACCGGGCCGCATCGCCAGTCGCTGCACAGCAGGCCAGCGCTAGTCCAGTGCTGCTGTACTGGTGGAGAAGCGAATCGACCTTTGCAACGTCGAGCCGGAATATGAAAGTACTTTGGTGAGTCGTTTTCATTTTGTTATGACTCCGGAGCAGAGTGCTAATTCTGTTTCGTCTAGACTTAAGATTGAGCATATTTATCCTGTCGTTACTATAACTGCTGTAGTTCAAGGTTCAGTAAATGGTAATTCGAAGATTTTAGCCTGTGTGAGAAAGATCCCCGATCTCCAAGTTCCTCTAGAATTAAATGTCATAGTTGATGACTGTGGTTAGTGAGACCAAATCTGATTAAGAATGGCTTGTACACTCATACTCGAAACTATTACACCGCACCTCATGAGTAACATGATGGCGATGGGTCTGTTATCAGTTAGACCGCACCTCGTGAGTAACACGTGGCGATGGGTCAGTTAGACCGCACCTCATGAGTAACATGTGGCGATGGGTCTTTAAAGGAATCGTTGGTGCGATTTCTTATCTGTGCTGGTGCACAGATTACAATGAAAATTTCATGAGTTGAGTTTGCATTGCCTAAGAATTATGGTAAAGAGTTAAAGAATTGTTAGAATTACTGTGTTGTAACTTGTTGATCGGACCTTTTCCAATGTTGATCGGACCTTTTCCAATGTTGATCGGACCTTTTGCAATGAGAGAGCATGCATCGCGGAATATAGTTGAAAGTTCCAATTATTACTAAAATCGGTTTGACAGTACAAAGGCTAAGATTCAAGGATGCGTTGTAGGTGATTATCTTTTAATAGAAAATGAGGAGAGAAATCAACTAGATCCAAAGTTCAAAGGACCATTTAAAGTTATACATAGAGGTTTTAGATGGACATAGGTATGTGCTAAAGTCTCTTACGCTTACAAATACCCACATGATAGAATCAGAAAAATCCCTGAACAACAGGTTCCCTCTGAATTAGATATTGTATGTGACGATGATGATAATGCCACTATTTCAAGTTAGTTGTGTACGTTACCATGATGATTATAATTGTTTTGATTGTAATGGATTCACTGTTTACAAGTACAATGCTTTCGATGGACTGAAGGCATACCCGATGCACTGGGTATTGTTGTGGCCGCATCAGAAGCGCTGGAGCATGTAAGAGGTGCACGTTGACTGCTTTTTCTGTGCAGTATACTCTTTGCGAGGAGTAGCACTTACGCGGCTGAGATGGTTAGCTTCTGACGATGGGTTCACAGTTTTACACAATGTGCCGATGGACTGGCAATTGTTTTGTTGTTGTATAGAGTGATTCCATATGATTTTCGGTTATTGCTTCAATAATGTTTTAGTACCTACGTGGCACTATCAATTCATTATCAAATCTGGTGTCTGAAAACCTTAACTAGAGTCTAATGTAGAGTCTAATGTAGAGTCTAATGTAGAGTCTAATGTAGAGTCTAATGTAGAGTCTAATGTAGAGTCTAATGTAGAGTCTAATGTAGAGTCTAATGTAGAGTCTAATGTAGAGTCTAATGTAGAGTCTAATGTAGAGTCTAATGTAGAGTCTAATGTAGAGTCTAATGTAGAGTCTAATGTAGAGTCTAATGTAGAGTCTAATGTAGAGTCTAATGTAGAGTCTAATGTAGAGTCTAATGTAGAGTCTAATGTAGAGTCTAATGTAGAGTCTAATGTAGAGTCTAATGTAGAGTCTAATGTAGAGTCTAATGTAGAGTCTAATGTAGAGTCTAATGTAGAGTCTAATGTAGAGTCTAATGTAGAGTCTAATGTAGAGTCTAATGTAGAGTCTAATGTAGAGTCTAATGTAGAGTCTAATGTAGAGTCTAATGTAGAGTCTAATGTAGAGTCTAATGTAGAGTCTAATGTAGAGTCTAATGTAGAGTCTAATGTAGAGTCTAATGTAGAGTCTAATGTAGAGTCTAATGTAGAGTCTAATGTAGAGTCTAATGTAGAGTCTAATGTAGAGTCTAATGTAGAGTCTAATGTAGAGTCTAATGTAGAGTCTAATTTTCCAACAAGTTTATTATTGGTACGACAGATACACTTTGCAATCATTAAATTGTAATCGCCAGTGTAAATAAGCTCACAATCAAATTGAAGAAAATACCCAAAGGTAGTGCTTCCACACATTATGATAACGATGATTGTTATAAACTGAAAGCTTTGAATTATAAGGGCACCTACAAATATTTACAGGATATACTAAGAAAGATGCCAGTGGGTCACGTACCAGTCGATGTTGATAAGGATTTTATTGATGATGAGCAAGCTTAAGTGGTAGCACTTAGCAGCCTATGTGGCACCTGGAGGCCTGTGTGGCACCTGTAGGGCGGGGAGCTTTAATGGTGTGCATACGTAGTGTAAACGTAGTGCATACGTAGTGCGTGCGTAGTGGATGCGTAGTGTGGACGTAGTGCGTACGTAGTGGATACGTAGTGTATGAGATACATACGTAGTCCATGCGTAGCTTGCGTAGTGTGTGCGTTGCATACGTAGTCCGTACGTAGCTTGCGTAGTGTGTGCGTTACATGCGTAGTGTGTGCGTTGCATACGTTGTGTACCACTGTTTTAGTACCCTTTCGGATATAGTAGTGTGTTTGACCGTACCAGGAGTTATTACGTAGTCGTGGTCTGTGGGGCGCGATGCGTGTTTAACTCTGGCGGAGGTCGGGGTCTGGAAAGACCGTAGTGTGTAGTCACTGGGTGATGCACATGGCAGATCCATTTGATGGATGTGAGAGCAATGCGATTGCTGGTCGGCTGGAGTACCGTGGCGTTAGAGGTTTTACTTGAGGGTTTCATGTAAGCTTGGCAGTTTTTATATCAGTAGAGTTTTAAAGGTTGATTCGAACGACTATGGTACATGGCCCATAGGTTGATCTTGTAGGGTCAGAAGTTTACCGGACCAAGAAAATTGAAAGCTAAAGGAACGATACTTGTTCGGCCTAGCTAAGTCCGGTCCAGTTTAACTGAAGGGACACACCTGAAGGGCAAAAAAAAGAATTACCGGACCAAGGGGTTGATCTATGTTCGAGTATTCCCAATTTAACCGTGTTTGAATTAGTCGACTGCCTCGTTGGTCTAGTCGTTACAAGTGTGTCTGAACGTTCTGGGTTCGATTCCCAGGTCTGGCAAAGTGTTACTGGGTTTTTCCATCGGGAATTTCTCAGTAGCAGCCACGGAGTCTGGATTTGCGCCCGGTTGATGGCAATAGGCTCGACCCTATTACATGGGACTTGGACATAACTAGCGAACTGTGAGTGTATTGTTGGGTGCACCTCTGTTAGACCCTTTAGGGATTGCAGGTGTGATGTTATGATGTTTGATTTTATTAGAGTAGTATTTGGTTAAAATTAAACGGTAAAGTTCTTTACTTTCACCGACCCGATGAATCTAGAGTTTGGTCAGGAGTGACCGAGTGGAACAAGTTTCTGTCGTGGACTTTTTGTTTGCAGGGTTACCATCACACGAGGACGTGTGCAAGCAGGATGGCCGTGTCGGATCCGGTCATGAGTACGGATGGGCGAATGGATCGAAAGCGCGCCATTGGTGACATCACGCGACCTACTTACCAGTTTACCCCACCATGGCGGCTTTTACAGAGTCCTGATGTCAACACCTCGCGGCGAGGCGGACATTCTGTGTCTGATCGCAGCGGAGTTAAGACGTCTTGAAACTGTACCCGATTCATTGTGCCCAGTGTTAATGTGTGAAAGTGTAATGTCAAGTAATTTGTTAGACTCAGTGTATCTATTTGAAAAGAGTAACCATGGAGTTTCTTGCCGGTTCTTCTCCATGGAAACAACCAACCCGAACCGTGCAATGTGAAATAAAATTGTGTATCGCATCCAGTGTGTTTTCATAGCACGAAACCCGTCTTCTACCCACATAAGCTCGACCCTAGCGAAATAAATCCTGACAAACCCGACATATACATAAAATTTGTGCGTATCTTGAGGTATTATTAAGTTTTTGTTTCATCGTAATCGGTTAATTCTATCAAAATATATATGAATTTAATAAAGTGTTCAAGAAGAATTTGCATCAAATGTAAAATGCAGCGACATCTATTGTACTAATCTGGTACTCATCATCATCTTCCTGCCCTTTTCCTATGTTACTTGGGGTCGGCGCAACACGTTTTTTTCTTCCATTCTCCCCTGTCAACCGTCAACCAATCATTTACACCTTTTTTTGTCTTCCTCTCCCTCTCCATCCATTAACATTTATATTCATCACTCTTTAGTCACATGCGATTCTTCCCTCCTCATCACATGCACATACCAAGACAGTCGATTCCCTTTCAACTTTTTTGTAACTGGCGCAACTTTCAACCTTCCTCTAATATACTCATTCCTTATTTTATCCATTCATATCACACCACACATCCACCTCAACATTCTCATCTCCGCTACATGCAATCTTTTTTCATCCATCATCTTCACAGCCCAGCATTCCAATCCATACAGTACGATAGGCCTAATCACGGACTTGTATATTTTCCCCTTTAACTTGAGGGGCATCCGTGGGTCGCAAGTAGTTGCAGTGACCTGTCACCATTTCATCCATCCTGAGTTGATCCGATGCGTTACGTCACGGTCTACTTCACCATCCCCTTGGACAAGCGACCCGGGGTACCGGAAATCGGAACAGATCGGTATGGGCATTCCGGCAAGAGTTATGGGCGTAGGACTGGAGAGACCGCCGAAATTACAGAAAAAGTATTTTGTTTTGGACCTACGTAATTTCAGGCCAACATTCTCCAGTATATGCTACCACACCCCCAATCTGCTCCGGACCTATAGGCCACTCTCGGCAACCAACACAATGTCGTCGACAAACAGCATACACCAGGGAGTCTCTTCCTGGATGTCCGACGTAAGTACGTTCATTATCACCAGGAAGAGGTAGGGGCTTGGAGCCGACCCTTGGTGCAAGCCAACAGCCACATTGAAGCTGCCGGTGGTGCCCGCTGTAGACCGGACTTGGGTACTACATCGACTGTATCGCTCGGATCAACTGCACATACTTCCCAGGCATACCTTTCTCTTTCAGGGCCCACCACTAAACCTCACGAGGTACTCGGTCGTATGCCTTTTCGAGGTCGATGAACACCATGTGCAAGTTTTTGTGCGCACTTCTGTATTTCTCGCACAGCTGGCGGATGGCAAAAATGGCGTCAGTCCTTCCCCGACCAGGCATAAAACCGAATTGATTTCGTGAAATTTCACTCTCTTCTCTCAGTCGTCTTTTAATAACTTTCTCCCAAACTTTCGTACTATGCGCCATTAGCTTTATTCCTCTATAGTTACAGCACATCGCCTTTGTTTTTAAAGATGGGCACCAGCGAACTATTGCACCATTCGTCAGGTATGGCTTCTTCCAGCAACAATTTCTTTATTTTATAATTTCTTTATCAATCGGTTTTCTGTTTTGTTTTGTTTGTAAGTGTATTACTAGCATAGTTTGTAAGTATATTGTTACTAACACTATGAGTCTTGTTGCTCGAAATAAATGATTTATTATTATTTTATTCCATTTACTGCTATTCTCACTTCATCCATACTAACCGTTCTCACTAGACCCTCATTCACTGGTTTATTGTCCAGCACACCATTCCAGTCATTCTCTTCATTCATCAGTCTTTCGAAGTATCACCACTATCTTCCACCTATCCTTTATTTTCTCATCATCCGACAGAACCATTCCATCTTCATCTTTTATGCATTTTATCTGGCAAACATCCCTCGACTTTCTTTCTCTCGCTTTAGCAAGCCGAAATAGGTATTCTTGGCCTGCTAGACTATTGAGTGCGTCATAAAGCTTATCCTGGGCTTTTGCTCTCACTATGGCATAGCTTTCTTCGCTTTTTTCTTAAGAGCATCATACTAACTCATCTTTTCAGCTTTCAATTTAACATTTGCAACTTCAACACACTGCCATTCCTTAAATTTTTCTTCTTTTCCTTCAACACCTTCTGGATTTCTGTCGTACCCCTTCCTTTCGTCTCTCCTAAAATATGCTTTGCTACTCTCCTAATATACACGGCTATCTCATTCCAACATTAATTTACACTTTGCTCGTTCATATCTCCCATCTCTAACATTTTATCCACCACTCGTTCTTTAATTTTTTTCGCAAAGATGACTGTGCGAAAAAATTTAAAGAACGAGTCCTTCTCTAACATATACCATTTTATTGTAGGGGGAGGTCGGTCTTTGGTTTTATTGACTTTTATTTCTGTGACTATTTCCAACACTATGAGTCTATGCTGTGTAACGAAATCTTCTCCCGGTAAGACTTTACAGTCTTTGATGCAATTTAATTTATTTCGTCGGACTAAGAAGTAATATAAGTATTTGTGTATTATGGTTACCACTTTTGTATGTGATAAGGTGTTCATCGTTTTTCTGGAACCAAGTTTTGGCTACTGCCAGATAAAATGCAGTAGTGGATTGCAGTACAGTCTCCTCCTCATTGTTTTGATTCCCGATTAACGACCCCCCTTCACTCTTTCATAAATCCCTTTCATTCTTCCCATAATGTCCATTAAAATCTCCTCCAACTATTAACTCCTCATGTACCGAGATGTTCATCAGAACGGAGTCAAAATCCTCCCAATATTTTTCTTTAACACTAACATTACATCCAACTTGCGGTGCATACACACTAATTACATTCAGCATAACATTTTCTAACATAGCTTTTACAACTATCACTCGATCATTAATCCTTTTTACATCCATCATGCTTTCTTTCAACTTACTATCTAACACTATTCCCACGCCATTCCTTTTCCCGTCACTTCCACAGTAGAAAAACTTGTATCCCTCACCAATTTCCCTCGCTTTTGTTCCCTTTCATTTCGTTTCTTGCAAACACGCCACATTTATTCTTCTTCTTTTGAATACATCCGCTAATTCTCTGGCTCTTCCAGTCATGGTTTCAACATTCTAACTAGCATACCTCAATCTCACTTCCGGAGCCCGCTTCTTACGTCGCACCCGCCCGGGGTGGTGCATCAACCTTTGTCCACTTCCCGCAGGAGCCGGGTGCTGCCCCTGCGCGTTGCCTGTGGGGTACGCCCTAGTCGTATCGCGCATTATTCCATTTTCACTATTCATGTTGCAAAAGGATGTGGCTTAGTTTTACAGTCGGCCGCCTGCCTGACACTAACCCTTTTTGGGAATGCTGTTGCTAGTGATTTACCCGTCACCATTCGGGAACCCAAGGTGCTTTATTGTATGCACTGGGTATTATGCACCCTTAGTCACCTCCTACGACACCCACGGGATGAGATTGGGTGGCCACATTCTTAATACTAATATGGTAATAATGACTAAAAATGTGCTCACCAGATAACTGTTAAATCGACTGACCGGCTTTAAAAAAAGTTTTTAATTTTTTTAACTTTAATAATCAACTAGCTGACCCACGCAACTTCGTCTGCGTCACATAAGAGAGAGAGAGAGGGTTAGAGAGAGTGTGCCACAACCTTAAAAGATAGACATATATTATTATGCTATTGCAGACTTTTTTCAGAACTTTTTAAGTCCTTCGTGTAACTATTAAGCGCTTACGCAGCGCACGCAACGGAAGCTCTCAAAAGGAATATATTTTCGGGTTTTTGGCAGCGTGATGTTATAACGTATAGCCTTCCTCGCTAAACGGGCGAACTTTTTAAGTCCTTCGTGTAACTATTAAGCGCTTACGCAGCGCACGCAACGGAAGCTCTCAAAAGGAATATATTTTCGGGTTTTTTGCAGCGTGATGTTATAACGTATAGCCTTCCTCGCTAAACGGGCTATCCAACACTAAAAAATGTTTTTAACTCGAACCAGTAGTTCCTAAAATTAGCGCGTTCAACCAACCAAACAAACAAACTTATCAGCTTTATAATATTAGTGAGATTCAAGTTGGTAACAATTTAATTTTTCGAAAATACTTACATTAATCGCTTAAATATTCTATATATTTACGTTTTTCCAAATAAGGGCTTTCCTCGACAGTCTTCCGTGTTCATCGTCAGACCTTAGATGAAAATCATAATCTTGTTAGGTTTAAAGTTTTCATCATGATGCATGAAATGAGCCCAAACACGATATAGCTGCTGTAACCTCTTGAGGACCTCTTGCAACGGCCTTCCATTTCCATCATCAGAACTTCGATGAAAGTCATACTCCAGACAGGTCTTAAGTTCTCACCAAGGTGCATAAAATGAGCCAAATTACAATATAACTGTAAATATAATCTGCGTAAACTGGGTATGTATTATTGATTATTGCAAATAGCACGGCAGAGTTCTTGCACAGCAAGAACACGTGAATTTATCAGGCAACGCAAGATTTTTTCTGTTTGCTATACTTACTACTTTTTAGAGAATTATCATCATCATCATCATACTCCTGCTCTTACCCCAATTTATTTAGGGTTGGTGCAGCATGTATTCTTCTTCCTTATTTCTCTACTACATGAAATAAGCCGGGACACGATAAAGCTGCTGTAAACTGTTGCGGAACACCTGCAACTGCCTTCCGTCATCAACAAACCTTCGATAATAGTCATACTCCAAGCAGGTCTAAAGTTCTCAACAAAGGTTTAGGAAATGAGCCCAAACACAACGCGACACACCAAGACGGCGAAATCGGTGGCAAAGAAACTGAATCAAACACACAGAAGTCACCGACTTCTAAAGCTAAAGTTATTATTCACTTTGTTGTGTTTTTGAAGTCGGTTTTATTTTTTGCAAAAAAGTTTTTTTTTGTGAAAAGCATAGGTAATAGGCATAGGTATCTCAAAGTTGGTCCCATTTAAAATTGAAAAATCGTGTGTGGGCTCATTTCCTAAACCTTTGATGAGAACTTAAGACCTGCCTGGAGTATGACTGTCATTGGAGGTCTGACAATGGAGACAGAAGGCAGTTTCAAGAGGTCCGCAACAGTTTGCAGCAGCTTTATCGTGTCTCGGCTCATTTCCTACACCTTTGATGAGAACTTAAATGTATGTGTTAATGAATAAAAATAAATAAATCAACTTTAGATCTAGGTGGAGTACGACTGTCATCGGCGATCTAACGATGGAGACAGATGGCAGTTGCAAGAGGTCTTCAACAGTTTGCAGCAGCTATATTGTTATTGGGCTCATTTCACGCACCTTAGATTAACTGCTTAGCTTTTGTGCAGAGCATGAGTGGATTTGCGCTGACATGCAGATGTTAGGCATGCAGTCTGGAGCCTATACCTACGTGAGTGAGGCTCACGGTAGTAGACGTTGGCTAGACCACTGCGTGGTTACGAAATCAGCATGGAGTTGAATTGTTGTTATTAATGTTAAGTTTGATGTATATTGGTCGGATCATTATCCTTTAATTATTAAATGTAATTTAGAATCTATTAAGCCAAAGAAAAGTTTTAAAGAATGCTATTATTAATAAATAAAAATATTTTATGGGGACAATAAATTCGACACAAAATAAAAACTAAATAAAAAATGTAATAAATTATTGAGGTTAATTGACTTAATTCATTTATGTAAATCTTGTGATAAATGTTGTAATGATGTAGAACATAAGAAAATATCAGACCAAATGTACTGTGATATTATAAGTTCGCTCTGTAGGGCTTCAGAGTGTAGTTGCGAAGGTAGGACAGGACGTATGAAAAAACAAATAATGGGATAGAATAAGAACATCAGTGAGGCCCATGGGGAAGCCAGGCTTATGTTTCAGACATGGGTACTTTGTAGAAGACCTTCCTCTGGTCAGGTGTATGATGATATGGTGCAAAGTCGGAAAACTTTTAAATTTAAACTCAAGTGCTGCCAGCAGCACCAGTAGCAGATTAAAATGGACATAATTGCATCTCGCCATTCGAAAAATTATTTTAGGAGTTTTTGGAAGAGTACTAGTCGTAAGCCTGGCTTGTCTACTAGCATTGATGGTGTGACGGATACTAAAACTATTGAAAACTGGTTTAAAGATATTTTTTCTGTAAAGTCTTCACTTGGTTCTGTTGATTCGATGTTTGATGCTGAGGCAGTCGAGGGGGAGGAGTATTATATACGCTAAAGTTCAATGCAAAACAAGTTGCTCGTATCATTCAAGGCATGAAGCGTGGGAAATCACCTGGCTACGAGGGCCTTAGCATTGAGCATCTTCAACATGCTGGGCCTCATCTGTCGCGAGTGCTGGCAATGTTTTTTAATCTCTGTGTGTCACACTCTTACTTGCCGCCTCAAATGACAAAGACCGAGGTCGTTCCCATATTAAAGGCGAAAACTGGAGACATATCTGCGTTGTCCAATTACAGGCCCATTTCTTTAGCAACGGAGGAGATCTCCAAAGTGCTTGATGGTTTGCTTAGCATGCAATTGGATCAAAGCCTACAATTGCACGATGCACAGTTTAGTTTCAGGCCTGGGCTGTCGACCGAGAGTGCTATTCTAAGCCTAAAGCATACCGTCCAGTATAAAGTCATCAAGAAAGACTCAAATATATGCGTGTTTCCTGGATCTTTCACGGGCTTTCGATTTAGTAAATTATGAAAACCTGTGGAAGAAACTAGAGGGGGCCAATGTACCTAGGGATCTTATACATATATTTAGAAGTTGGCATTTGGGTCAGCTTAATACAGTAAGATGGGGCAATGCCGAATGATGTCGAATAGACGGTGGCAGCGTCAATAATTTAAGTAACGTAGACAATATGGTGCTGCTGAGTCCGTCAATCAGTGGACTAAGGGACCTACTGATGTACGGTCTACTGTGAACGGTATGTTGCAGATCACTGTCTGAAATATAATGCCGGTAAGAGTGAGCTGATGGTTTTTAAGTCTGGTACCAAGTGTCCATCGTATGTACCCACAGTGTCACTTAATGGTACACATCTCAAACGGGTTAAAATGTTTAAATACATTGTGCACTTGATAACAGAGGATTTACGTGATGATCCGGAAATTGAACGCGAGCGTAGAGCATTGGCGATAAGAGCGAATATGATCTCCAGTAGATTCAATCGGTGTACAGCTGAAGTCAAATTTACACTTTTTCGAGCCTACTGTACATCGCTGTACACCTGCAATCTCTGGAGTAACTATACGCAAAGATCGTTCAATGTTGTACGCGTCCAATACAATAACGCGTTTAGGGTGTTGTTGCGGTTGCCGCGTGCATGCAGCGCATCAGGGATGTTTGTGAATACACAGGAGGACGGCTTCCATGCCATCTTGCGCAACTGGTGCGCCGCCTTGCGCTGCAGACTCCGCGCCAGCCCTAACAGCATTCTGGCGATGTTTAGTAACCGACTAGACAGTCGGTTACATAAATTTTGGAGCAACTATAGACAAGTACGTTCTGTATTTTTACTAATAAATAAATAAAAGTGAATAAACTTTGTGAACGTGGATTATTATGAATGTAGCTACTTATATGGATCTTATGACATCTGAATAAAATGAATTTATTTATTACTAGGCTTCGCCCGCGTAAAGTACGGTGACCGTCCCACTGGATCATATTAAAGGGATAAATAGTGTCCTACATGTTAATCCAGGTTATGAACTATATATGTGCCAAATTTCATAATTATCACAATTATTATCATCACAACCACAATTATTATCACAATCATTATCACAATCACCATCATTATCACAATCACCATCACAATCACCATAACTATCACAACCACCATTATTATCACAATCATTATCACAATCACCATCACTATCACAATCACAATAACCATCATCATTATCATTGTAATCACAACCATTATTATCGTAATCACAATCATCATCACAATCTCCATCCTCATTATCACTATCATCATTATCGTTATCACAACCATCATCATCATTATCACATACACCATCACTGTCACTATCACCATCACTATCACAATCACCATCAATGTCAAAGTCACAATCACTATCACCATCACAATAACCATCACCATCGCTATCACCATAACAATCACCGCCACTATCACAATCATCATCACAATCACCATATTCGTTATCACACTCATTATCATGGTAATCACAATCATTATCATCGTAATCACAATCACCATCACATTCACCATCACTTTCACAATCACTATCACAATCACCATCACAATCACCAACACAATCACCATCACAATCACCATCACAATCACCATCATCATTATCATTGTAATCAGAACTATTATCATCGTAATCACAATCATAATCATCACAATCTCCATCCTCGTTATCACAATCATCATTATCGTTGTCACAACCATCATCATCATTATCACATACACCATCACTGTCACTATCACCATCACTATCACAATCACCATCAATATCAAAAACATAAATTATTAACATTAGCTTGTACATACATACAGGAAATGGGAGTATTTGTAAAAAAACATCCTCACTTATTCAGTAAAGCCGATAGCCTTAATGTTTATAAGGTGGGCAAAATGTCAAGGGATCCAACAAAATTAGCAATGCCAAGATGTAGAACAGCGTTTTGCCATAAAAACACGAGTCGAATGGCAGTACAGATATTTAATAATATACCGAAGATTATTAGAGAACTGCGAACCAGCTTATTTCAAAAGCATCTCAGAGCATGACTTATAGAAAAATGTTTTTATAGTATTAAGGAATTTATGAATTTTAGGACAAAGGGAAGAATTGCATGACATGTAAATTATATTTGACATTTTTATTTTAAGCAATTGACATATTTTTAATTGAATTTCTTTAGTTAGCATTTGTGAGTTGATTTCTAGAAAATTTGTAATTTAATTTTTTTATTTGACATTTGTGATTTGATACTATAGACAATTCTTGATTTAGTGATTATTTTATTTTTGACATTGGAATTTAATTGTTTTGTTGAATTAGAATATTTAGAATCATTGTTATTGTTACAAAATTTGCATGCCGAATTTACATAGTTGGCGGAATATGAAAAACTATTGTTTATTTGTTATAAAATCTGTAAAATACCATATTTCAGGCAAATAAATAAATTTATCTTTATCTTTATCTTTAAAGTCACAATCACTATCACCATCACAATAACCATCACCATCGCTATCACCATATCAATCACCGCCACTATCATAATCACCATAATTGTTATCACACTCATTATCATGGTAATCACAATCATTATCATCGTAATCACAATCACCATCACAATCAACATAACCATCGCTATCACCATCACTATCACCATCACAATCACTATCAAAATCACTATCACAATCACAATCACCATCATCGTTATCACAATCACTATCATCATTATCACAATCACTATCATCATTATCACCATCATTATCATCGTAATCACAACCATTATCATCGTAATCACAATCACAATCATCACAATATCCACCCTCGTTATCAAAATCATCATTATCGTTATCACACGCGTTATACCTCTTTTCAAATCCGGGAACAGTAAAGATACTAATAATTGTATCCGTGTTGCCCTAACAAGGTGTTTGAAAAAGTAATGCTTAATCAAATGCTTAATCATTTTAACACCAACAAAATTTTACACGATCAACAGTATGGTTTCACCAAGGGACGTTGTACGACTGACGCCGGTGTAACCTTACCTCTTTCTCGTGTATATAAATGATCTACCCTATTTATTGAAAAACCAACCTCAAAATATGGTGTTGTTTGCTGATGACACTTCCCTAATTTTTAAGATAAATAGACGGGCCTAAAATCTAGACGACGTGAATAATGCCCTACTTCAGGTCCATAACTGGTTCACAGCAAACAATTTAGTATTAAATGAAAAAAAAACTAAATGCATAAGATTTGCTTTACGAAATGTTATTAAAAGTAGTAATTGTGAAATAATATTGAGAATATATAGAGAAACTTGAATTTGTAGATAAAACGGTTTTCCTGGTGATTACGCTTGATTCAAGGCTACAATGGGATTTTCATTAAACATCCCTTGCGGCGCGGCTAAGTTCAGCAGCATATGCTATTAGAAAAATTCGTCAATTTACTGATGTAGATACTGCTAGACTGGTCTATTTTAGTTACTTTCATAGTATAATGTCTTATGGCATTTTGCTATGGGGACGGGCTGCAGATATTGAGTCTATATTTATTCTGCAAAAAAGAGCTATCAGAGCCATATATAATCTTCGTAGGCGCGATTCTCTAAAGGAACTGTTTAAGGATATTGGCATCATGACGGTACATTGTCAGTACATCTACGAAAACATAATGTACGTCAGAAAAATCTGCATCTTTTTGGTAAAAGAGGTGACAGACATAATTACAGTACTAGAAA
This sequence comes from Xestia sexstrigata, assembly GCA_941918905.2. Taxonomy (NCBI): domain Eukaryota; kingdom Metazoa; phylum Arthropoda; class Insecta; order Lepidoptera; family Noctuidae; genus Xestia; species Xestia sexstrigata. The sequence goes on along the minus strand of OW799202.2, from coordinate 24,585,657 downwards.
TAGGGACCAACTAGTTCAGCCAGGCTTCAGACTCGCTAAAGTAGACTCATCTTTCTGGGGTACTGTTTGAGATGCTATAATAAAATTTCACAAAGTATTCTTGAACTGAATGAGACGAAATTTAAAACATGCATCAAACGCACACTATGTAAGCAAGCTTATTACAAGTTGGGCAATTATATTGCTGATAAAAATGCGTGGCTCAATGCTAGTCCTGCTTCACATGGACAGGGGCGGATAAATTGATAGCATTAAATAGAATTGTTGGAGCTGCTGAAGATTGTACAACTGTCTTTGCATTGTATAGAATCAATCTCTAGTATTATAAAATCGCATAGTCCATATTGTGTGAGTACCATGTACTAGAAAGCTATCATTCACAGAAATCCTACGTCTTTACTTGACTTGAATGTGCCTTAGCGGTTGAGTGGAAAGTGAAAATGGTTGAGTTGAATGGTGCTGATCCATGCGTCATGTTCGTTAACGGGCGCTGTTAGTTGTGACTGGTCATCTCTTAGTTGCCATGGCTTATTTGAATGTTTATTTTTGAATTGTATTTTTGGTTTTTACTATGGATACTTTTAACGTGCACATCTTGCTACATTGTTCTCACATAATATACCATCTCAACATGAATGATGTAACCAAGATTTTGTAACAATATTTTGATTTAAAAGAGTGTCCATGGAGATTCTTGCCCGTTCTTCTCCATAGAGATCTACGCTAGGGAATGGGCAACTACAGTACTTTCACAGTTTTTATGTCTTGTGACTGGGACTGTTGCTACATTTAATTTTCATATTTGTTTCGACAATTCAAAAGTGCCTGTAACTGGCATACTTGAAATAAATGCTTTGATTTTGATTTCATCATCGTTATCACAATTGTCATCACAATCATCATCATCATTGTCACAATAATTATCATCATTATCACAATCATCATCATCGTTATCACAATCATCATCATCATTATCACAATCATCATCATCGTAATCACAATCATTGTCATCGTAATCACAATCATCACCATAATCATCATTATCACAATCATCATCATCGTATTACAATCATTATCATCGTAATCACAATCATCACCATCATCATCATTATCACAATCATCATAATCGTTATCACAATCATCACAATAAATCAACAATAACTCTGTATAGAAGTCGAATCCGTCGTCTTCTGGATCTCAAAATAAATGCCATATTCGTAATCAGCACCCCTGATAATCTCGGTATCGACACCCATACTGATTTTTAGACATTTCAACCCCATCGCACCCCAACAGAGGATGATGATGGTGTTTCAGTTCCGCCACATTAAATCTTAAAATTGTTGTTTTTGTAACACACCCGACCCGATACACCATAAAAACAATACCGATGTTGATTTTCAGACTTTGTCACCCCATTTCCCCCTCTTAGGGGTTGAATTCTGAAAAAAACCTGAAACTCATTTCTACTCATTTATCAATAGGAGTGACTCCTGTGAAGTTTTTAATAAAATAGTCTAATTAATCTTGTTTCCCCATACAAACTTTAGAGCCCCGTTTCACCCCCTTAGAGGGTGACTTTTGAAAAACTCTTTCTTAGTGTACCCCTAGACCATTTAAGGAACATAATATGTGCCAAATTTGGAATCTGTAGACCCAGCGGTTTAGGCTGTGCGTTGATAGATGAGTCAGTCAGTCAGTCAGTTTCTTCTTTTATATATTTAGATTATTTATAATGTAATGACAAACTCACCGAAACAAGTTTGCACTGCATTTAATGATTATTTTGTATCGGTAGGTAATAACAACAAAAGTACGAAAGCTGCGGCGCCGGCAAAGAAAATGAGCCATACAGCCACACACATATGAACAATAAGAAGTTCATAGATATAATTTGTTTTTTATAATATTTACTTTAATTTAAAGTATCTATGTAGTATATCAACTATCTGGTGTCCACGACACAAGCCTCGTTGCTCAGTGTGGCGCTAGATGGCGCTGTGTGTAATGTCCAGCGATATTTATTTATTTGCCTTACGTGTGTTTTTAAGACATGCAAGATATTAAAATTTAAATTAAAGTACGGTGGGTTATTTAATTAATTTAAGAAAATTATTATTACAAAATTAATTTAAAAGTAGGGTGTATAAGTCTGCGCCCAAGCCAATCAATGTCGTAAGATTAAAAAAAATAAAGCGGCGATATGCCGCGAAAAACAATTTCCTTCAGTATTCAAAACTGTATTAATTTTACTTTGAATTTTAATTAAAGAAAAAAAAAAAAAAAAAAAAAATGCGGGTATTAAATAAAGATACCGGACTCTATTTGATACAATATAATCCAGGTAAATGGGGGGGGTCTGTATTTATGCTTTCGCGGTTGCACAACGACATGCTTTGCTTATGCTTTGCTTGGTAGTATAGATGCAGGCCTACCGTACTGCCTCCCTCAGAGGCGGTAGGGTGGCGGGGTCTTGAGGGGGAGCGCTACGGTCGTGTAGATCCTCAAGGCAAGTCTGGGGGATTCACCTTCACGAGGTTGCCACCCTGTTCTTGGTCTAATTCCATAAGAAGTAGACGCAACAAAAATCCCCGGGCGCTTTTTTTTCGAATTTTCCCGAAAGCCAAAATCCCGGGCCCAGGGGAATCCCACACCCCACTCCCATGATCCTACGCCCAGTCTCTCCCTCCTTTTCCCTTTTTTCCTTTTGGTCCATGATGACGGGTAACCTCAACTCCAAAAAAGCCCACACAGCCTACAACCATGTCGCAGAATGGAAAAATTATATTCCCCAAGTGGGTCCCGGCAATGCCGGGGAATCCCACACCGACTCGTCGGTCTGCCTCCACCGTAATCTGGGGGGGGGGCACCAATCTGCCTATTAGCGCCGCGCCTTCTGCGCGGCTGGCCGCTTCGGCGCCAACAACATCGGCTGCGACTCACGCGCCGTGCGACACAACCATGGCTGCGACTCTGCGCCTACTGACTCTAAGACGGCTGCGACTCCCGCGCCGATCACATTGATGAATGTTACACCTTCCACGAGGGCCTGGCAACAGAGCATCGTACGGAACAGTGTGACAAATAATCCTGACAACGACAGCAACAAAACTCGACTCTCCAGTCTTAGCAGCGAACTTCGCGCGGAAACGTGCGGGCAAGGAACAGTACGCGAAGGGGAAACCCAGCGCGAAAAGTTACTGCCCACACCAGGACCATCCGGAAGAACCGACCGGAACCGCGACGAGACGACCGAAGACCGACACCGAACCAGACAGAAGCGAGGCAAGCGGTCTGGGTTCCTACGCCGGGTGTCCCTGGCACAAAGCACTGTGCCAAGCCCCTCAGAACCGCAACCCGGCCCAAGTGGACAGGGAGCGGCGAAGAGGGAGCGCCCGGACGACACGGCTTCACCAAGTACGCTCCAGGCGTCCCCCAAGTGTGTTAGATCCCAGGCCGCTCAAGGGGAGCAGAGAACCTACGCGCGGGCCACTAAGGATATCCCTGCGCAACTCGCCGTAGCGATCTGCCTCTCGCCTCCGTCCCGAGATATGACGACTGACGAGGGCGAGCATATCAAGCTCAGCCTTGAGAGGTCCTATTGTGGAAACGTGTCGAACCAAACCCTCCAAAGTCCCGGCCTTCCGTGGTTACCCAAGGGTAGCGGATGGCACGGTTCATATGTGGTGCGAGGACGACAACGCCCTGACTTGGCTGACCCAGAACGTGCCCAAAATAAGACTGCCGAACACTGACGCGACACTGACAGTTATGAAACAGTCCAACGTACCGACCCGGGTTCGAGCGGCGCTCTTCGAACCCAGGTACAATGGGGACATAGCGCTGCTCCAGACGGTTCTGACCTGCCAGAACCCCTGGTACGACATCGGCAGGTGGTCTCTGTACAGGGTGACATCGGTCGGTGGTGATAACTACGGGAGTTATCTAACCCTAGGTATCCCACCGGACGAGGTCGAAAAGGTCTTGGGGAGGGAGCGACGGAAATCGTACCTACTTGGGATATACGTGCGTTTCTTCCCCAACACCCATCCCTCCGACACCAAGACTCTTCCCCAACACCCATCCCTCCGACACCAAGACTGACACTGAACGGACGAAACCGGCCCCGACTGAACTTGACCTGACGGTGACGCAACTGGAATAGGAGATGGCCAGAACGGCGATGGCTGATGCCGACGCTGTGAGAATGCCAACCTCACCACCAGGGTGGACGGAGCAGCTGCTCTCATCATCACCGGCACTCAGCGAAGTCCAGCATGGGCTGGAAGAGGAGGGGGAATCATCCGATGGATCAATCTCCTCCTAATTCCACCCGACTGCCGCCCCCATCCCGTCTCATAAATATCATCCAGACCAACCTCCAGCATAGCCAGACGGCTACCGCCTGCGCAGGGCACTGGAGATGGAACCCCGAACCATTGCACTCATCCAAGAGCCGTGGATCCGAAATAACAGAATATGCGGCCTTGGTAACATTGGAGGTAAGCTGATCCTCGACACACAAGGCACAGATAAACCACGAACCTGTGCCTACATACCCAAGGATGTACCCACCACCACACTCACGCAATTATGTTCCAGAGATCTAACAGCCGTCAGGCTCAAAACCGACGGCGACGTACCCGATATCGTCCTGGCCTCGGTCTACATGCCTGGCGAGGATGAAGACTGCCCACCAAAAGGGATGGCCGACCTGGTAAGGTATTGTGAAGACACCAACCTGGACCTGGTCATCTGCACGGACTCAAACGCCCATCACCCGCTTTGGGGTTGCAACAAAGCCAACACTAGAGGTGAGGTACTATGCACATACTTGTTCTCAACTAACCTTAACATCGCAAACCGCGGCTCGGAACCCACTTGGGTCACATCGCGCGGACAAACAATCATTGATTTAACGCTGGCTTCGGAAAGCGCGGCAAAACTTATTTCTGACTGGCACGTATCCAACGAGCCTTCCTGCTCTGACCATAGAAGGATTCGCTTCTCATTAGTGACTAACCTAAAAAACCCGAACCTAGACGCAACCCACGCTTTACCAATGTACCCGGCTACAAACGGCTGTTGGCCTCCCTACTAACGCAGCACCAAACGCCCCAAATTCTAATAGACCACAAACAACTTGAAGACATCGTAACAAAACTCTCGGAATTTATAATTGAAGCCTACCACGCCTGCTGCAAACTAAAAGACCCAAACACCAAGAGCAAGGGTAACTCCTGGTGGAATGCGGAACTTAGTAAGCTCAGGCAAACCATGCGCAAACAATTCAACAGAGCCAAAAACTCCAGATTACCAGAAGACTGGGACTCATACAAGAAAACACAATACACTTTCAAAAAACAAGTCAGGAATGCCAGCAGGGCAGCCTGGCGGAAATTCTGCGAAGAAATTGAATCGAACAGCGCGTGTGAGAAAGATCCTATCTACCGATCAAGATCGCACCCTCGGGTCGCTGAAAACCCCAGACAATACATACACCAAGTCGGATCAGGAAGAAGTAAAGTCCTTTTGGAAACCCACTTCCCAGACTGCAATCTCTCCGAGGACAGAACCTGGGCAAGTGAGCCAACGCACACACCAAATGACCAAGACTGGGCCAGAGCCCGCACCATAGTAACCGTAGAGAGAATAAAATGGGCAATAAAGACTTTTAAACCATATAAATCCGCAGGCTTAGACGAAATTTTCCCCGCCCTGCTACAATGGGGAGTAGACGTTCTAACGCCATGGCTGATTGTCATCTACCAAGCCTGCATAGCACAGAAATATATACCACTTGCATGGCGTGAGGTGAAAGTCATTTTCATCCCTAAACCAGGCAAACCAGATTACACACAACCCAAGGCGTACAGACCAATAAGCCTAACATCTTTCTTACTGAAAACCCTCAAGAGACTCTGTGATCGGCACATTAGGGACGAAGAGGTCCTTCGGGAGCGACCACTTCACAAACAACAACACGCGTATTCCTCAGGAAAATCAACAGAATCTGCGCTGCATAGTGTGATCTCCAAGATCGAATGTGCAGTGGACCACAAATGCTCTTCACTAGCTGTCTTCATTGACATAGAAGGCGCTTTTGACAAAACCATCTTCCATAGCATCAACGCAGCCCTCGAGGAACACGGTGTGGACTCGACCCTGCGAGGATGGATCACAAATATGCTCCGACTGAGAGCCGTACAAGTTACGGTAAATGACACCACTAGAGCCATAGTGGCGAAGGGCTGCCCCCAAGGTGGTGTCCTCTCACCACTACTATGGAACCTCGTAGTAGACAGCCTCATCAAACGTCTCAACAGCAGAGGCTACTACACGGTGGGTTATGCTGACGATCTGACCATAATAATAAACGGCACACACGAAAACACACTATGCAACCTCATGCGCCAAGCTTTAAGAATAGTAGAAGACTGGTGCAAGGAATACAAACTAGCAGTGAACCCTACCAAAACCGAACTCGTCCTCTTCACAAAGAAAAGGAAGCTGGCAACGTTACAATTGCCAAGCTTCTTTGGGACAACCCTAAGCCTATCGACTGAAACCAAATACCTGGGTATCTTTTCGGACAAACAGCTGAACTGGGCAAAACACACTGATTACATCATCACAAAAGCCAGTATAGCCCTATGGCAATGCAAAAGACTCCTCGGGAGAAATTGGGGCATAAGCCCCAAAATCAACTACTGGCTATACACCACAGTTATCCGACCAATCATTACATATGGTTATTTAGTTTGGTGGCCCAGGACCAACCTAAGTACAACCCAAAAGGATCTCGAGAAACTACAAAGATTTGCCTGCGTAGCAATCACCGGCAGCATGAGAACTTCCCCCACTGCTGCCTTACAGGTGATGCTGGGGCTGCCTCCCCTACACCTCGTCGTAAGAGAGGAGGTGGCCATAGCGACTTTCAGACTCGAAGTATCCGGCACCCTAAGAAATGATTCCAGGATCAAACACACACGCATCAGAGAAGATGCAATCAAAGAACAGCCGATGATGACATCACCCATCGACAGAATCCTGAAGACCCACTGCTTCCAAAAACACTACAACATACAGCTCATAGAGGAGTTGTGCGACTACTCAAGTACAAGAGAGTTAAGGATTTATACTGACGGATCAAAAACCAACGATGGGACAGGCGTCGGAGTGTTTTCCGACGACCTAAACATTAAGATATCCAAACCACTTGGAATGTTCAACTCTGTTTACCAAGCAGAGTGTGTAGGTATTATCCAAGCAGCACACGCTATAGAGGCCAGGGAGGTTACGGATACCAATATTCGAATACTCTCCGACAGTGCCTCTGTTCTTCAATCCCTAAAGAGTAACCAGATCACGTCGAGACTAACACTAGAATGCCACAAGGCCCTAGAACGAATCACGGTACTAAATCACAACACGGTAACGCTACAATGGATTAAAGGTCACAGTGGATCACTTGGAAACGATGCGGCTGACGAACTTGCCAGAAGAGGATCCAGCACAAAACCCTACGGACCCGAACCCATTGTGCCAATTCCTTTCAAGCAGCTAAGAAGCTGGTTAAAGGATCACACTCGTATACAAGCGGAGAAATGGTGGACCTCGACACCAGGATGCAGGCAATCCAAGGAAGCTATGCCAGCCCTGGATACAAAGCTGACCAGGCGCCTTCTGCGCCTGGACAGAGATAGCCTGCGTCTGGTGGCGGGGACCATCACTGGACACTGTTCACTGAATAAACACTTCCACACCCTAGGTATCACTGACAGTCCCCTGTGCAGAGCATGCATGGAGGCGGAGGAAACGGTGGCGCATGTGCTCCTTGAGTGCACAGGCGTTACCAAGATTCGCGAGGAGACCCTGGGAGCACCAATATCCACGGCCACCATGGCTAACGCACAATGGTCAACTTCAAGGACTAAGTGCGGAAACCTAAACCCCATGATAGATAGAATCCAGGTAAATTAATTATTGAATTTCGATCATGTGTAATGCACAGTGTAAGACGTCATGCGCCCTCTAAGGGCACTGCAAAAATTTTAATCGAATTAATAAGTAACATAATATTATAATATTGATTCTAATTACTTATTACAATCTATAACATGAAGTTACAGTTTTATACTAAACATTATAATTATTACAAGCGTATTTTACAAATACCTACTTCTAAATGTTGAAGTAAATTAGTTTTCGAATCTCAGAGTTGCAGTATTTCGCTGTTGTTAGGGATAGTGCATTTCTTCAAAAAAAAAATAGTTCCGCAACGGTCCATTCGGATTTTAAACAATAACGTCAAAGTCAGTCGAGAATCGCGCGCGAGATGCGAAGTAATTGGTGTTAAAGTAAAGATATTTCCGACTGTGGACGAGTGTTGCGAGTAAATTAGTGATTTTAATGGGATTATAGTGTAAAAATAGTGTATGTGTATGCAACCGGATTTCAACATGGGGGTAAGTACAATTCTATTTCAGTGTGGTTTTTGGTCTAAATACTATCATAATTTACTAAATTGTGAGACCAGTTCTGTGTAAACAGGGATAACCATCGCATTGAACATATACTCGATAATAGATTTCATCCAAGATATTTACAAAAGGTTCACCACAATCTTATAGATTAATGGACTTAATTATTTAGCCATACCTAAAAAAAACAACCAACCAAACGACCAACCACCAACAACACCTAACAGCCAAGCTAAAAATAATTACCATATTAAAGGTTTTGAGTTTAACTTCTCTGTTTTAGCATACCGCTTTACCAAGACAGTCCAAAAAATCATAATTACTTAAAAAAAAAAAAAAACCTAATCTAATCCGTTATTGACTTGTAATAACTTTAACTATGTGAATTATTGATGACCTACTGATTCTTTTGTTGGAATGATTATTATTTAACAATTCACCTCAAACAGTTCTATCCAATGAAGGAATTACAGACATTTGCTGTAAAATAAGCTGAGTGATGTGATTGAATTTATTTGGTGTAGTCAATATACGAGTACAATCTAAATTTTATTTTTAAATGTACTTGATAAGTAATGGTTAATTGTTATTGTTACGAAAAAAAATATGGAAGGAGAATGATGAGACTAGGACAGAGAACGCGGTCGTTGGTCACAATCATGGCTGGTTGGAGTGGGGTCCTGGTTTTGATTCTCGGGTTGGGAAGAGCCTTGTTGGTTGTTCATTAGGAGTTTCTCGGTAGCAGTTACAAAATCCAAATTCAATTACATTTTAATAATTATTTAACTAACTACGTTTTATCGAACGGAATATACTAGTGTGGCACAGTGAACAAATGAAGGAATTATTAGGACATGGTTTGTTATTGTAGTCCAAGTTATATTTCCATTACAAAATTGGAAATACATACCTACGAAAATATAGAGTCGTTTCTAGATGTTTATTCAATTCAAAATAAACTTTTATTTTAGATTCCATTAAATTGGAATATTTAGGTACCTACAAAAACAAACATATAACTGTGGATTTTCATTCCATTGAAAATAAACTTTAATTTAGGTTAGGTTTAGGTTTAAAGATTCTTTATTTATTCTAAAAGAACATACATTGTTCACTTATTGAATAAATACATAACTAGAGTAAAGTATAGTCCAGTAGTTAGCAGTTCTGCTCTCTTAATGTAGGTAGGTCGACATTTATTATTGTGTGACAGACGTGTTTATATCGTTACTTTAGTAGTTTTGCGTTGTTTGTAACGTACTGCTTGAGCTTAGCTTTAAATAAGTTGAAAGAAGATGTGCTCCTAACATCTGCCGGTAGGTTGTTATAAAGTTGGACACCTTCGTAATTTATATTTTTCCTGCCATATTGCGTTCGCGGGGGGCGTGTCTGTATTTGGTTAGGGTTTCTTTGGCTGTATTTCGATGTTTTCATGTTGAAGGATAACTGTGTGTGTATGGTTTTGTTAAGAATTTTTCTAATGAGAACGCAGGAATTGAATGTGTAAAGTTGATGAATGCTCATTAGTTTGGTATGTTTGTATAGTTCGGATGTGGGTGTGTCATAATCGTAGTTGAATAGAAGTTTAACTATTTTATTCTGTGCTATTTGTAGATCTTTAATTGTAGATTGTGTGGCGCATCCCCAGATTTCGATTAGGTAATTTATGTGTGAGCGAATTAATGAGTTGTAAATGTTGTAGCGGATTTTTTTTGGGATGTTGTTTATGTACCCGCGCATTGATCCCATTAGCGGTGTTATTTTTGATTTTATGTAATCAATGTGTGCTTGCCAATTTAGTTTGTTGTCTAACCTAAGTCCGAGGTATTTTTCACAGTTACTTTTAATAATTTTAGTGTTGTTTATGTGTAAGTCTGGATGGCTGGGGATTTTTTTATTTTTAGCCGAGAATATCATGTACGATGTTTTTGATGCGTTAATAGTAAGTAAATTGGAGCTAAACCAGTTATACAGCATGTCCAAGTCTTTTTGAGCGTCGGCTACAATGGTGTTTATGTTGTTACCGAAGTAGAAAAGACAAGTGTCATCGGCGTACAAAGTCAGTTGTCCAGTTAAGTTTAATTCTTTAATATTATTTATATAAATAGTAAATAAGAGGCTGGATAGCAGAGATCCCTGGGGAACACCGAATTCTATGGGAGATTCTCCACTCATCGCGTTCCCCATTTTAACTATTTGTTTCCTATTTTCTAGGTATGAGGAAAGAATACTATACATTTCTCCGGTGATTCCTATGCTTTTTAGCTTTAATAATAGGATTTTATGGGACACCGTATCGAACGCCTTTTTTAGGTCAATAAAAATCCCGAGTGCAATGTTTTTATTGTCAATATTTGTTCTAATGGTGGTGACTAAATCGATTGTGGCGCTTAAGGTGTTGGACTTATCATTAAATTGGAAGTAGGTACAGAACCTATGGGGTGTAAATAAGAAGTTCATAAAATGAATTTGGAACGTATTGGGCTTCTTTTAAATAAGATTTATAGTACTCGTACCTGTATGTAGGTACTTTTTGCACTGTACGTAGTGACTTTTAGTAAAATAAAAGTATTTTGACACCCATTAAATTGAGTGTATTTTCAGGTTGACTTTTATTAAATTAAAAGTATTTTGACACCCATTAAATTGAGTGTATTTTCAGGTTGACTTTTATTAAATTAAAAGTAGACGCCCATTAAATTGAGTGTATTTTCAGGTTGACTTTTATTAAATTAAAAGTATTTTGACACCCATTAAATTAAGTGTATTTTCAGGTTGACTTTTACTAAATTAAAAGTAGACACCGCTTAAATTGAGTGTATTTTCAGGTTGACTTTTATAAAATTAAAAGTATTTTGACACTCATTAAATTGAGTGTATTTTCAGGTTGACTTTTATTAAATTAAAAGTATTTTGACACCCACTAAATTGAGTGTATTTTCAGGTTGACTTTTATTAAATTAAAAGTATTTTGACACCCCTTAAATTGAGTGTATTTTCAGGTTGACTTTTATTAAATTAAAAGTGTTTTGACACCCATTAAATTGAGTGTATTTTTAGGTTGACTTTTATTAAGTTAAAAGTATTTTGACGCCCATTAAATTAGGTGTATTTTCAGATCGACTTTTTTTAAAATTGAAAGTATTGTAGTTTTCTGGCTGGTGTGGATGTGCTATTGTGTGCGCCACCGTCTACTCCTTGGGGGATTGCAGATTTAATGTATGTTGAGTCATGCGATGTAGAAACTATGCAAAAAATAATAATAGTGTGCGATAAATATGGGCAATGCAAAGTAAATCACACGCATTGGCTGAATTGAAGCTTATAAGCAGTGATTTGAAGTGTGTAAGGTACAGTTTCAATGATTGTTGTTCTATATACAATGTGGAAATGAACATGCTGAATTAATTTTAAAACGTACCAGTTGTAACATTTCATTATTATGTGGAATAAGTTGCATTGATTAGGTAAATGGTATGTTACAAATAAATTATGGTTACTTACAAAAAGCACAGATAATATTATACTTCGCATAAAGTAACAAGTAGGTACTATGTCACCTTAATAGGGACTAGTGTTTATGTATAATTGGGTAGACAAAATTTAAGGTATAAACAACAGATTTAATTTAGGAAAATATTTATAACAAACATAACAATAGTACATAATAATATAGTGACAACACTCAGTTAGTTCTATCTTTTTCATTTAAGTATATGTATTTATTTATAGCGGTGGTGGCCTAGCCCGACATAGGTCGTGGGTTCGAAACCAGGCAGGCATTTTGTGTTATTTCACTCATCACCAGTGGATGCTATAGTTTATTTATTTAGTACGAGCGGTGGTGGCTGACATAGGTCGTGGGTTCGAAACCAGGCAGGCATTTTGTGATATTTCACTCACCACCAGTGGACGCTCGTTAAATGGTGAAGGAAAACATCGTAAAGAAACCGGCATGTCCTAGAACCAATACTTCGAAAGACATGTGACATCTACCATGCAGTTTTAGCGTGGTAGGTTAAGGGCATCCATTAAATTGGACCAGTGAATGCTCCTTAAATGGTGAAGGAAAACATCGTGAAGAAACCGGCATGTCCTAGAACCAATACTTTGAAAGACGTGTGACATTTACCACGCACTGTATTCGTGTGGTAGGTTAAGGGCATCCATTAAATTGGAAGCATTGGTCATCCATTAAATTGGACAAATTGGGCATCCATTCAACTGGACGTATTGTTCAACCATTGAATTGGAAGCATTGGGCATCCATTAAATTGGAAGCATTGGTCATCCATTAAATTGGATGAATTGGGCATCCATTGTATTGGAAGCATTGGTCATCCATTAGATTGGACGAGTTGAGTATCCATTCAATTGGACGTATTGGGCATCCATTAAATTGAAAGCATTGGTCATCCATTCAATTCGATGAATTGGGCATCCATTCAATTGGATGTATTGGGCATTTATTATATAAGTGAATTAGTAAACTTAATAGTGTCATACATTTTAGTGCGGCACTTATTGCAATAACTATAATGATTGTTAGGTAGTACGAACCTACATGAAAATGTAAATCGTACGTGATTGTGTATTAGGCAGCAAATGCCTTCTGATATTAGTTGACGTATGTAGATATAGAGACGAATCAGTACCTACTCCGGAAATGGCTAACTTATTGCCAGCTCCTGAAAAGCTTGATCTCGAAGGAGAAAACGCTTCACTTGCTTAATATGGGAACAGTGGAAAAGGTCCTTTAAAATCTACTTGGACAAGTATTTTATTGTAGAACGTATATACCTAAACAAAAAGTACAGATGTCAAAATTAATCAAATGAATGCTGTCTTGCTGACAAAGACGTACAAAATATACTTAGTAAAACATTCAAAATTAATAAATAAAACGTAAAACATTTATTAAAAAAAAACCTATTGGTGATTCCAGCCAGAGATTGGTACGTTCATACAACCGGGTTTTTCGGCTTTACGGTGTTAGTATAGATGGAAAACATCAGATTTTGTACGAAGATATAGCCAGATAGAGAAAGAAGAAGCATTGCTGTTGTCGGGGCTATCAATCATTTAAACATCTTTCTTTCGAGAAGCAATTTGATTTGTAAACCAGCCACAAAATTCTGAGATATAATATAATATTACTAAAACACAAAGATATAGAGACATTCTCTCAGTATACCTATCTCATGTTGTAAAAATTTAACCCCACCTTCGGTTACGGGGCAGAAACCATCGGAACTTTTCTTTGAGTCATTAAGAAAGGAAACAATAATGTAGAAAAAAAGGAAAGGAATATGGAAATAGGAAGACGAGATCATCTGACCCAGAGGTTAGAGTAGACGATAAAGTTTAAAGAAAATGGGATATGAAAAGGTCTAATAAACTATTAAGCTACTCCACACTTAGTGGAGGCTATTGGAGGTAATGCTCAAATGGGGCAACTAGGTAAACCCTGAGAAAATAAAGCATTTTCATTAAAACAATTGACTGTATAAGTAAATTATTTAATGTAATTCAGTATGATTATTTAACAACACTGATTACGTTTACAATAAATACAATTTGATAAAAAGGAAGGGATGTAGTCTTTGTGTCTATGCAATAGATACAATACATTGTCTCATGTACACGAGGGAGGGGATCGCTGTCAATCGGTTAGTCTAACGACAGACACCGTGAGAGTAGGACGTGCGCTTGAGCCCTTGCCTGCGTGTAGTAGTGAGCCAGTGATAAGTAGAGATAGTGAACACTACAGCCTTCAATTAAGTGAATAGGGATACCTTGTTAACAGAAACTAAAAAAGAATTAACCCAAATTTAATTAGTAGTTTTCCGCCTTCGTTTTCCGCTAGCAAAATACGCGCTTTGGACGTGAAGTTGCGGACACCAACCCGTTATACAATACAATATATAGTTTTCTATGGCAGTGTTACAGACACCTATCTAAATTACTGTATCGGGACACCTTTTGGAGTCTGCTGTTAGCTGTCAACTAAATTCAAAATTTAACGTTTGGTATCTTGATGATGGAACCTTGGGTGGGAGGCGATGTAGATTCCATTTTAAAAGATCCTTAAAAAATTAACTTCATTCCGTTGGCCTCAAACTCAACGTTTCAAAATGCAAAATATAGGTAACGGACAGTATCAATTGAGAAGATGAGAAGTTTCTTTTTTTAATGAAAAGCGTATATCTCAAAATTGGTTCCATTTAAAACTAAAAAATCGTTTGGGCTAATTTCATACAACTTGATGAGAACTATAGACCTAGCTGGAGTATGACTGTCATCGAAGGTCTGACGATGGAGACAGAAGGCAGTGAAGTCGCAAGAGGTCCTTAAGAGTTTACAGCATCTATATCGTGTTTGGGCTCATTTCATGCATCTTGATAAGACCTTTAGACCTAACTGGAGTATGACTGTCATAGACGCGACGACCTAACGATGGGGACGGAAGGCAGTCGCAGGAGTCCTCAACAGTTTACAGCAACTATATTGTTAATGGGCTCATTTCATGCACCTTGATGAGAGCTGTAGACCTAGCTGGAGCATGACTGTCATCGACTTACTTTGCTACTCTTATGTGACGCAGACGAAGTTGCGCGGGTTAGCTACTATACAATATTTAAGGTAGTT
Organism: Xestia sexstrigata; assembly: GCA_941918905.2. NCBI lineage: Eukaryota > Metazoa > Arthropoda > Insecta > Lepidoptera > Noctuidae > Xestia > Xestia sexstrigata. The sequence goes on along the minus strand of OW799202.2, from coordinate 24,570,526 downwards.
TCCTTCCGTGTGGCGGATATTCAAGTATGTCGAGCAGACCTGCATGCAGATCATAGTAGGATGTTCATTGGAATAGATGACGGAATAAAATTTGGACAGCTTGTCTTCCTATTAGATGGTAAACGTTTTTAAACGTTTTAGAGTCCTCCAGCACCCCACTAACCTTCTGGCTGACACGAGTGCCTTGAGGACGACAGGTCAGCTCGGAAGTTACGATGTTAATAAACATGGAAAACATAAGAGGAGAATGAACCCTGCCCTGAGGAACAGCTGTTTTCAAATTATACCAACATGATTAGGAACAAACAAAGCAAAAAATGCAAGTAAAGCAGCATGGAATTTAGTTAAAACAGATGTTAATAATACGACAACTTACTCTGACTTTGACACAATACAAATTAATACTGAAATTTATGACGACGCTAACCATATCTGTGACCTTTTCAATGACTACCTTACTACATATCCCTTACCAATACGACCCAGAAGCCACGAGAAAATAATCAGAATACCAATTTTATAATTCCCCAGAATCCTAAAGGCATTTTCATAACATCAATAGATGAAACAGATGTGTATAAAATAAATCAAAATTTAAAAAATTCGAACTCAACTGGTTATGACGACTTAAACACTAAATTGTTAAAAATATGTGCACTGAGTTTGGTCTCGCCCTTAAGTTACATAATAAATTTATCCCTAAGTGAAGGAGTCTTTCCAAGTCGACTGAAAAGGTCTATTGTCAAACCTTTATACAAGAAAGGCTTAAAGTCAGATAAGAGTAATTATCGACCAGTCACTTTAATCCCCATATTATCGAAAATATTTGAGAAAGTTATGTGTAATAAATTAGAAAACTTTTTGACATCATGTGACATCCTTAAAAAATAACAGTTTGGATTTAGGAAGGGGAGCTCCATGGCTTTAGCATGTTTCTCCTTAATGAAACAAATAACCGAAAGTCTAAACCAAACTTCCAAATTAGGCTGTGTCTTTCTAGAAATAACAAAAGCGTTTGACTTTGTTTGCCATGTAAACCATTATTTCAAAAGCTTATGATACTGCCTTTACCATTGTTTTGAAATATGATTTTTTGTAAAAAAATATAATTTGTTCGAAAAAACCAGTTACAAAATAAATAGTCGGCACAAAGACAAATTGAAATTACCCCAAATAAAATTAATGCTCTTTAAAAGAAATACTTACTGCATGGCAATTATTATATATAACCATTTGCCAAATAGTATTCAAGACTTGCCATTGCCAATGTTCAAAAGTCCAGACTGGACAGAGTCCAGACTGTTATTAAAAAAAAACTATTACAGTGTTCAAGAATACATATAAATCGTTAGTCATTAGTGACCATACAGCGAAATAAAAATAGCCTTTAGTCCACCACAACATGACAAAGTCATTGTTAATTATTATTATCAATACAATACAATCTTTATTAATATATTTTTCATAATTGATTACCTAATTCATAATAATTTATTAATATAGTAGTTTAGTAATTTAGTAGTGGTTTTGACTTTCATATTAATTTAAAAATATTTTAATTGACATTATCTCCTATATTTTTATGTTTTGACATCTATCATTTTTGTTATTTTTGATTTGAACCCTCAACATGGACAGACTGCTGACATTCCTGAAGGTAAGAGGACAACCGTACCAGTAACTACAGTAATACTAGTACAGTGAACAATGGATCTTCTGAGAATGATCAGTAACTTTGGTGTCTTTTAGTCCTTCCCTCATAATCACCAGTCACGCTAAGGAAGGCGGAAATAGTGCTGTGCCCAGGTCAAAACCCGGATGAAGAGGGCTAATGAGTGAGCTACGATGGATGAAATTTGAGAATTATTTGTTTCATAGCACGTATTTGTTCTCTCAGCAGAAATAAATGTCAACACACAAACACAATGATGGCACCGCACTGCGGCCGGTGCGCGGTGCTTGTACTCCATTAGGGCACGGTAATATTATAATACAGTACCTAGTGTAACTCGGCCGCATGATAGAAATAAATGCCTACAGCCGCGCGGTACGTAAACATGCGTTAGGGCTGCCCGTCTCCAGCATTTTAATTACATTTGCCTACTTTCTGTTTCTATTTAGTTTCGTGATTGTAAATATCCTTTTTATTTAGATAAATGAAATACTTTGTATATTGAATAGGAACTGTTCAATAAAAATGCGTGTTGTTTTTTGATTGGTAGATTTAATTAAAAAAACATGTTACTCTATTCGCTTTATTTATTAATCCAAACACCTTTTTTTTCGTGAAATAAAAGGAAATATCCATTAAAAAGACACACATTATGTACCTACCTACTAGTAAGTAAAATTATTTTATAACACATTTGCTCGTAAAGGGTCTCTTATTTCACCCATTTCAATATCGTAATGTATCTCATTACGTACTTGTGCAGTAATGTAATGTAAAACTTACGGTTTATCAAGATATTCGATCTAAAACGAACGGTACTTTTTTAAATCTTAGCAAAGAGTTTTTATGTCAGAGAAGTGGTCAACATTTTAAGAATAAAATTAACTTTGGGAGATGAAATATAATAAATAAACATTTAATTCTTTAAATTAATTAATTTTGACAATAAATTATAACCATTTATCTGTAACAAAAACACAAAAATATTAATTTACTTTATTAGTAATACTGGCTGTATTTTGTGTCTTTGCCTTAAAAAAAATTACTAATTTGTGAACAAGTAAAAGATTTATTCGTTTAAGAAAGTCCGAGTTTTATTTATTTCCTCGCAAATATGTTATAAAACGTCTTATGACATACGTGCGCTTTGATAATTATCTAAGCGCACGTATGTCATACGACACTACTACAAAACTAGGGCTAGACTAAAACTAGGACTACAAAAAAGCAGAGGCTGTAATTACAGCCTCTGCTTTTTTGTAGCCCTCGCCTATGGACCGGGCAAGCAATATCGCCTCGGCTGTAATTTTCAACTTACCGCACTTATATCATAATGTACTATTATAGTCTTACCTTTCAGAGTTTCCAGGTAATTTATAAAAATGTATGTCTGGATGCGTTATTGACGAATTCATACAACCAAAAACAGCACAATATTTCCTACTCGTCATATTAACTGATTTTTAGAGAAAAAATCGCGCGATTATTGTTAAAAAAACAACACACCGTCCGTTCGACACTGCGGTACAGCCGTGACTGTCTGCGCCCCGAGCGCGCCCCGAGATCGAGGCGCGTAGGTATAGCTCGCATTTCGTCCGTTTGTATGAAGTTGGAGTACTGTATTATAATATTACCGTGATTAGGGTATTTCTAATTGGATATAGTTAAGTGTATATAGTGTATGAGTGGGTGACCTCTGGCGTTGCGGATGGGCTGCGGCAGTGCCTGCGCGTGGAACAGCGCAGGCATACCGTAGTCGGTGAGGCGCAGCACCCAGCGCGAGTCCACCACGCAGTTGCGCGAGGACAGGCGGCCGTGCACGCGCAGCGGTGACGCGTGCAGGTAGCGCATGCCCTTCACCAGGTCCGTGAGCAGCGACAGGCGGAACGTCCAGTCTAGCTTGATGTCGTCGGCGCGCAGCACGTCTTCTAGCGAGCCACGCCAGCAGTGCTCCCACACCAGCGCCGGCCGCAGCTCGCACAGGCATCCTGCCCAGTGCACACACTCATGTTACGAATACTCAAAATTACAAATAAAAACATTTTGTAACTAAGTTTAACCAAGGAATTTCCGTGGGGAATTGTAGTGTGTAAGACTTATGTTGTAGGGGATCCCTGCACTTAGTGATGATACCGGGACGATTCTATGGGGATGATGGTGAAATAAAACCGACCACCGCGAATGCCCGTTGAACACTGATTTATTGATTTAATGTTCTTACACAAATTAGCTTAGTGATAGGTACGAAATGCTGAGTGCACAGAATGCACGGCGCGTGAGTATGAAAAATAATGTGCGGTTCCGTACATCCTGCCCGCAATCAGACAACTAACATGATTGATTAACAGATAATTAAAGTAAGAGTCAGGAAAAATAGTAAAATGAAATTATATAGATTGCTAATGATACAAATGTGATAAAACTAACTAAACGACTATTCTACAATACACATGGGCGAGGTAGCCCTGTTTACACCACTGATTGTGAACACTTCACTACACTTTTGCGCTACACGCGATGCCCGGTGCGACCGCCACAGGCACCGCCCCGAGAGCCTTCTGGCCCTGGGGGGCCAGCGACGCTGATGCCCTGCCTGTACTTCTTTGTCTTTTGATGAGGTACACGACGACGCCACCGAGCACTTGAACTCTAAGGGGTTGTTGAGTTGATCTGGTGATAGATCTACCAGTAGGTCCGGTACGTTACTGGACCATTTCCGGAGGTCCATACCAGCTCCCCTCAGCGTCTTAATGAGTTGATGCTGAAGCTCCTTCGCTTGTTGAATGGTATTTGCTCCACTGAACAGATCGTCCATATAAAATGATTGACTTAAGGCTAACGAAGCTAGAGGATACTTGTCGGCATCGTCTATTGCCAGCTGTTTTAGCGTTCGCATCGCTAAATAAGGAGCGGCCTTAGTACCGTACGTTACGGTAGTAAGATGATATTCGTTAAATATTTCTTTAGATGATTGCCACCAAATGATTGATTAAAGATGACGATCGGTTTGCCTGATAATGATTTGGCGAAACATTTTCTCTGTCTGCCGTGATAACGTAACTGTATGTTCTCCAGGTTAAGACGAGTGTCATGAGGTCCTTTTGTAGATTTAGTCTGCAGCACATGAGGTTATTTAGGCTCTTTCCTGATGTTGATTTTTTAAATTTTTGGCACGATAGCAAATTGCGAGCATGATTTGAATTGCAATCTGGCTCGAACGACCAAAATAAATGTAGGGGATCCCTGCACTTAGTGATGATACCAGGACGATTCTATGGGGATGATGATGAAATAAACCCGACCACCGCGAATGTCTGTTGAACACTGATTTATTGATTTAATGTTCTTACACAAATTAGCTTAGTGATAGGTACGAAATGCTTAGTGCACAGAATGCACGGCGCGTGAATATGAAAAATAATGTGCGGTTCCGTACATCTGTATGTGTGCTTATATAATATATTCTAATATTAAGAATCAATACCTATAAGTATCAACAATAGGGTACAGTCGAACCACCTATTTGGTTTACATCTTACATGTGTGCGTGATCTCATCGTTATGTACCTACACAAACACTATATTAAACGAGCGGCGAGCTCTGCTTTTATTAGTGTGCGTATGGCTAATAATGTTCTCTCAGCCGCTCATTATTCTTGTGTGCAACAAGGCCCAACATTTCAACCTAATATAATAGGTAATCGTAGCTGATTGGTGTAAGCACCTACGACAGTTACCGAACTAACCTTGATGGCGTGAGTTCGATCCCCACTGGGGAATTTTGTTTTGCTGTTTTTTACTTTTTGGTTTTTTATTAAATTAATTTTGTGGCCAGTAAAATCACTCAAGCAAAAAAAGTTGAAAGATAATTAAATAAAACCAATAAAATATTTTTAGATAAACATTGTAATGACGAGCTTATCGCTTGGGTCATTAGCAAATAATCTGTCTCATTTCTTCCAATATGTTCCTTCCTAGGTGTTTGTCTTAAGGTTCAATTTGGTGTGGGCTGAATGTTAGCAAAAAAAACTTGTGTTGCCGGTATTATTATTTAATGCAAAATGGTTTTAAAAGGCTATAACTATCCATACTAGACGTTCGAATGAGTAAAACACTGTTGTTTACCAGTTTTTTTTTACAAAGACAAAGTTTTTTATTGGTAAGGACGGGCGTAACGTAAATAATTTGTCAAAGTGGGTAGTTATATAAATTAATCAAAATAAAATTAGAGGTGAAATGAATTAACATGTTAGATAGTTAGAAATTATGACAACTTCTAATCAATCATAACAATAACATCACTTCACCAGACTTTTAATAATACGTGTTGTGGTTTAAAACAAAGGGGTTATGGCAACATGTATCCTACCTATAATTATTGCTAAGGTTTGTATTTGTTCACATTCGCTTAACAAATATGAACATTATTTACATATGAGTAAGATTCATAATCGTTTATTAATTAAAATAATTTGGACTTATATGTGCACGATACACTGAACTTGTTATTATTATTGTCTTGCACAAAGTAAATGCAGCAATGATGTATGACCTAGCAAGCTGTAGTCGATTTTGTCGGTGCGCAGTGGACAGCAAAATCTTCCGCGCTGGCTGCGCAAACCAGCAGAATATCGGTGATTTCTCACAATTTGTAAGCACATATTGTGTGCTGTTGCTGTTACGCAGGTGGACAAGAAAGGATCAGCCTTGTGCCTTGCCACGATGTCATGGTGTCGAGCCAGTGAATGTTCCTTTTCCTTTGGTGTTATTGTTTTGTTTGATGTTCTACGTCTCCAGAATCCGCATATCGGCGGACCCGTAACTGCACGGTTCTCCACTGTGGATAAAAACAGTTTTTATAACACTTATAATAATAATAGCTAAATAAATAATAATAAATTATATAGAATATACTTATGTATTCCTTATTGATATTACTTATACACAATACATATATATGTATACCAAGACATACACTAACTTGTCAAAAGATTTTACCTATTTTTATTAACGTTATTCGAAGGCTTTTCTTTAATCTGTCTAAAGGCCCGTAGCCGTAGTTAGACAAAAATGGTCTGAACCAAGTTAATTTTATCGTAGCCATCTTAATCAATAAAAAAAACTATTATCATTTACGATAGTATATTATTGTATCTATGGTAGATATTTATTAAATAAATAAATAAATAATATCTTTAGTTTCAGACCATAGATCCATAATAAAAACAAAAATAAAACAAACATGGCACATATTATGTTACATTAACTAAGTAGGTATAATATCAACGTAATTTATCTAACTGTGACTCACCGATATCATTGAGCGCTTTGCAATTTCCCTTCTATTTAGTGTGTCGATGACAATTCAAATTGACAAATTTGGCGTCCAGTTTAGCACTTTCAGTAGCATCCATGATGATGTATAGCTCCTGTGCTGCGCAAACTACAGGACAGGCAGGACACCATATCAAGTGTCCCATAGTTTGTGGAACAACACCACATTTACACTCACAATCTCACTTATTTCTCATGCACGTTTTGCTCATGCAAATGTTGCATGTTTGGATCCACAGAATAAATCCGCACACGAATATGAGTCTAGTAATCAATAAACTCAGTAATGCAAATACTCGTATATTGACAATGACAACTAAGAACGCTTAAGATTTTTATAATGAAGGTAACAATATTTATAAATTGTCGGTAGTTATTTTTTAAACCGTTCCGTGGTTGTCTCAAACATTGCAAACTTCATTATTCATCCGCGAACGGGATCGAATCGTTATAAATTCTACTTTAAGTAATGTTATAACAAAATAATGAATACAAAAAAAAAGAGAGAGAGATTAACTGGACCTGCGGTTTGAACTTACGACTTCTCGTTCACTGACCTTAGATGATAACCATCGTGCCAAAGTCGCTATGTAAACATTTGGCGAAATATTATATGTCATTCCGTAACGATGAATGATTCTATACATTGTATACGATATTGATGAACCGTACGCACACTAATAAAAACAGAGCTAGTGTTTGTGTGCATAGCTTAAGACTTCACGCACACATGTAAAGTGTAAACCAAATAGCTTGGCCCACTGTACATGACAAAAAAATGTAATTAGTCCGTCGGTTAGATTATCAAAAAATTGTTTACCCGTTTTTTTTCTTTTGTTATGTAAATTAACGAAGATGCGTCGATTTAAAATTCTCAATACGTCGTTCTGACGTCACAATCCCCCACTCCCGAGTTTTGATGCGTTTTATCTTTGTCAATATTCATTGATTTACAAAAACAAAAAAGTACGTGTCCATTATTTTCCAATACTCTAACTGACGGACTAAATATATTTGCTATTTATTGATGGTGGACTAGTGTCCACCAGCAATAAGGCCTATTATGGCATCCATAATAACCATCCACTTCCTTCCTTCCAGAGTCTAACTGATAGATTTGCAATTTATTGATGGTGGAAACTCGCCTGTTGTACTCTATGATTGACTAGTACTAAACGAGATTCCAATGAAGGCACTTATTTTATTCATCTTCCAGGATTTTTATTAAAAAATATTGTGTATAGTTTACCAATGAACGGATTTAAGTTTTCGTGGCGCAGATTCTGCATACCGAGCAACACATCAGTTGCCTTGCGCTTGAGCTCGAGCCCCGCCGTCGCCGGCAAGTACTTGACGTGCACCACGTCCCCCTGAGACAAACGTCACGTTACGGGCGGTATCGATTACTGAACGTAAGTATCGAGTCCATTCGATAGAGGGGCTGTACCTATAGTACCTTGTATCGGATACGGCGGTCCACGGCGACTCGGTTGACGCTGCAGGTGGAGGAGGGCGCGGAGGGCGCGCGGGCCGGTACGCATGGCGGCTGCTTCAGCAGATCAGGGCGCTCCAGCTCGGGCCCGCCGAACTCGTGCAGCTGCTGCAGCCAGCACGACAGCATGGTCTCCATGCCCTCGCCCACACGGCGCTGCTCGTCCACCGGGAACAAGAAGTCCAGAGGCGCCAGCACGGCGTCTCGGCGACGGCGGCGGCGGCGGCGGTGCGTGGCAGCCCAGCGCAGCAGCAGCGCCGAGCTGGTGGCCAGCGCCAGCGCGCCGCACGCCACCAGGGCTGACAGCGCGGCGGCGCCACTCGGCTCACGCGACCCGCCCCCCGCGCCGCCCGCGCTCCCCACCGCGCCAGCCTCCCAGCTGTCCAGCGCTGCCGTCACGTTGGCCAGCCGCACGCGGCTGTCTCGCTCGTCCAGCCGGTCGAGGGACCGAGAACAAGTCGTCGCGAGCACGGCTGCATGGTTCCAAGTAGATGATGTCACATTTGATCGCTCATATAAATGAAAGTCTATTTTGATTAATTCGATTCGAGTGTGTTCAGACTTCGATTCGATATGGGCTGCTTCGATTATTTGATCATATATAGCTATATAATCCGTGTGGGAGTGCTCCTGAAGCTGCTCATCAGTAAGCAGTAGCAGGCGTTGAAAAAACCCAATTTCAATTGAAGGCAAAAATGAATCGATCTGGTTCGTTCTGGAATCAGAGCGAACCACACGAGCCTGTTCGCGCCCAGGTTGACTCAAGTTGCCGTAATTAGAATGCACCGATGTAGCAGCTGAAGTTCCGTATTTGTACTCTAAAGCCTGGACGTGGTATTCCTTGTGAGTACCAAGCGTTGACTTTACTCGGACGGAGTTAATTTTTGTAATATATTTTTTACGTTGCATTTCATATCTGTTGGACAGATTTCGACTTACATCACCAGCTGGTAGCTGATAGAACGTTTGTCTTTTAATTTTCGCGTTCAGCGATTTGTTTACAACTAAATTGATTTTGCTTAATCGGAAAGCCTCATTAGTTTTATTCGACGCAGAAAAGAGCGAAGGGAGCGTGTCGCGGGGTGCGGGGAGGCACTCCTCCACGTGCAGCAGCAGCGCTGGCGGCCCCGCGCCCCCCGCCCCGCGCGTCACTCCCGCTGACACCGCAGCGCCGGCTCCGCGGGAGGCACACAGGATCACAACTGAAACGAAGTAAGATTTTAGTTTAAAACCGTTCGCAACAGAACACTGTCAACCCAACAGCGGTCTCAAGCTCTTAAATTTGACTAACCATCAGGTTGGCGCGCATATTCGTCAGGCGAGAGAGGCGCTCGGCGCACGGCCAGGCCAGCAGCCCCGAGCGCGCGCGCCACCTCGCGCAGCGCGGCGCCGCACTCAGAGCGCGGCTCAGCTGGCGGCAGCAGGGCGCGGCGCCAGCGCAGTCGCACCGCCAGCTGCGCCACCGCCGCGCCACGCGCTTCTGCGGCTTCGCACGCTGCTGGCCGCGCGCGCCGCAGGACGCGCGCCGCTGCCGACAGCGCGCCGCACACGTCCGCGCCGGGGCAGCCCGCACTCAGCACCGAGCCGCCCTCGCTCAGCGCTGCGAGCGCACGCATCGTCACCGACACTCTCCATTCAGGTCCGCAAGTATCTAACCGACAACAATACTATGGATCTGTAATGAGAGCCATGATCTGGAGCTATGCTCATTTCAGATTATCGCACCTCCTCACCTTCGTAGCTCAGAAGTCGCACGCGGTAGCGCTCGAACAGGAAGCGCGCCGGCTCGTGGCGGAACAAGCGCGCCTCGTCGAAAGCGGCTCGCAGCGACGCGTCGCAGGCGGCGCGCAGCACGAGCACGAGTGGTGCGGGGGGTGCGGGGGGTGCGGGGGGCGCGGGCGAGGCGGTGGTGAAGGCTGCCAGTAGCGGCAGCAGCGCGCGCATGGCGGCCCTCACGTGACGTCCGCCATGCGGCCGCCGCCGGTCGCTCAGCTGCCTAGCTCGGCTGGCTGCACCGGATCAAACGATGCCGCGCCAAGTACCTGTTAGGTACGTTTATAACATGGATCGATAACGCCTTATACGCCTTGCTACCTCATATCATGTACCTATAATTAAAAACTTACTTTGAATCTTTCATTTCCATTTGAAATAGTTAATGTTAGTAGTAACCTTAGCCGTCATTAGTAGTAACATCGACAAATTACAAATTACAGCGCTAGGTTTGATCTTCCTCTACTATATTAGCCATCGACATTCATACCCAGAATTTAGCCATTTTTCACCAAGGACTATTTTCGTTATTTGTGTCAAATAAACATTAGATTCGGAGATAATGAAGACTGGACAGGGATAAATTACTGTGTTTTGTATTTACCCTTACAAACTCAACAAGCCCCATCATTTCAGACGGTAGCTTGCATCTTTGTTTTTAGGTTTTCGTATCCTAAGAGGAATTAAGTAATTAAGCAAAAATAGGCACATTCGGAAGCAGGCGGGCGGGACCAATTCCATGTTCTATCGTTTTATATTTCAATGAGTTAATGCGATAGTCAACAAAAGAAATCTGTTATTTGTCGATTGTTCCGTCGACAAAACCCGTTTCTAGGGTGATCATGCTACGCGTGGTGGTGTGTCTCTTGACATATTGATATCGAGGATCTTAACCCTACTTTTGAGATAACTTTTAGATCACCACAATGAAGGTGTATGAGAGATAACAGCTTAGTATTGTTTGCAAATTACACTTCTCTTTTATTTAAACTCGAATGTTAACAGATAGTTATAGCAGATTCTATAGATAGTCGGACGAGGTTAATAGCGCCCAATTGATTTAATGTTAATAATCTACCCCTAAATTACTTAGTTTACGATACCCCATGTAAGACAAGTAGAAACTACTGTACAAATCAAGGATTAAGAGTTGAAACCGGAAGATAGCACAGTGTTCTTGGGCATAACTTTGGCTGCCAAGCTGCAGTGAGGGCCGCATATAGACAAATTATCAAAAATACGCAACGTTAGAAAAAATCGTGATTTAACTGATTTAGAGACTGCCCGTTTAATTTACTTTAGTTATTTCCACAACGTGATGTCGTACGGTATTCTCTTACTCTCAGTTTATTTATGAAAACCTTTTGTACGCATATAAAAATACAGTGATGTCCACAACATAAATACAAGGAACAAACACAAATTTGTTGTTCCTGCAACGAGCCTAAAGAAAATATAAAACGTTAAGATGCCAATGTACGTTTATATACGTTTTTTTTATTTGAAACTTTTAAATGAATGTGGCGTAAACTGCTGAATTGCAGAATGTGCGGTTGGCACAGTACAATACGTTTTTACAATAAACATCCGAGCCATATTCAAGCACTAAGCCTAAATAAATTCAAATCGTTTATAAAACGGAAGTAATGCCTTTATGCCTACTTTCATGTTAATCACTATCTCGAAGATAAAAGGCTTGGGATTAAGGTGAATGCTCCAACCAGCCCGCGAAATTAAAATTTTCTTAGGTTTTTTCGCGGCTGTAAGACGTACGTAGTTACAGAATTATAATCATCACTATCATCAATCTTTAGCTGCTCCAATGAAATTTGCTCTGTGAATGTCGAAATTTCGGACTTCGCCAAATTTAATTGGAACTAATATTTCCATACAAATGAAGGTTGCACGTAAAAACATGTCGACTAAAACCACGGTGAAGTGCAAGGCATAAACTAGTTTGACATCTCTAACAAATATAGCCAATAGCCTAAATTAGTTTAGTTTGTGCACAACAAAATCGACACCATTTACTGATTTGACATGAATACTCATTTTGTTAAGTATTTTACTTTTTTAGTGTTCTTTTTTTTTTCTCAAAATAAAAAAGGAACCCTTATAAGATCCCTATTAGGTGTGTAAAAATCAAGGTCCTGAGTTAACATAATAACAAGATATGGGCAAATTTAGATTTTCGCGAAAACTTGTAAGTACCAAAATTTACCTTAATTTTCAACTTTTTTTATTTTTCGGAATTTTCCCTTTACTTGTGCTGTAAGACCTTGCTTATAACCAAAATTGACAGTTCTAGGTCAACCGGAAGTACCCAATAGGATTTGGGTCGAAAACCTAAATGGTAGTTCCCGTTGACCTAGAATTTCAAAATTTGGCGAGAAGCAATGTCTTACAGCACATGTACACGGAAAAATCTGAAAACCGAAAATATGTAGTTTAATAACAAAACAAGGCGTTTTACTATTACAAACTTATTATTTGCGGTTGGTGCAATAGCCGTTTCTAGGGATCGAACAGCAGAGTTAAGTTTGTCCTTTAAAAAGTTTCTACGGAACCTTCGGTGCGCGAGTCCGACTCGCTCTTGGCCGGTTTTTTTATTGACATTCATTTTGTAAATTATTATTAATTTTATTTAATGTCAATGTGAGGACCATGGGACCGTGACCCAAGTGGAAATTACGGTTTTTTTTTCCTACTCCTCCACTATACTTTTCTGATTAATTTCGTTGCGGGATCCAAGACAGTTAAATTCATTCTCTGGGACTTCGTCGAGCTTCATTGTCTCGGCGCTTTTTTGGTGGTCGCCACTGTTGATTCTAGCTATCAGGAGTTACAGTGGTTTGGGAACAGTGTGGCGGGCTTGTCCCATTAAAAAAAAAATGTGAGGACCATGTGGGTCACGTATTTACCCGACTGCGCCAGAAGGAGGGTTATGTTTTTCGAGAGTATGTATGTATGTATGTATAATTGTTTGGCACGCTCTGTGGCTTGATAGATTTTAGCTTGAGAGGTGTCGTTAGATTCGTATTTACATTGAGAGTGACACTGGGTATATCAAAATAAAAAAAATCATCAAAATGGCTGATTTTTGGCGCAAAATTCAAATGTTTGGCACGCTCTGCAGCCTGAACGGTTCGATAAAAGGGCTCATCATGAGGATTTTAAAATGGTATATCTAAGTAACTAAAAAGTGTAAAATAAAAAAATAAAACGTGGGTTTTTTTTTTTTTTTTCCAAACGACTGTTTGGCAGGTTGAGTACTAGTAAGCGACCTAACCAAATTTCCTTTCTTTGGTATTGTTCGTAGTTTCGTTGAGCTTCTTAAGTTATAAGTCGAGCTACACGATAACTGACAAATGCTTGCACTGACTGGACAGGTCCACTTAAATCGGTGTGGTTTGAAAAAAAAAAATTAGTTTTGTATAAAAGGGCCATTTTCTTGCTAACTACACATTTTTTTGAAAATTTGTGAATGGAGATCAAAATTTCACGAAAAATGATGGATAGTATCCTAAGACCATTTTCGTGTAGCTGCAACGGTTAAGGTTCCCCTGACCCGTTTACCGTATCTACCCTGTATATTAATGCTCTGTGCCTCGGAATGACAGAAAATAAGCTGTTAACTCTTATACAGCTTCCTTTTGGTGTTCTAAAAGTTGTCTCAAAGGCCACATAAAATCTCGTGTCTGCTAACGCTTATGCGTGTGTGTTGTTTTGTTTTTCATCTCCTGGTAACATTAGTATCGTTAAGGGTTCCGTACTGCCGTGCTAATTAGAAACGCAGTAAGGAAGGATTTTTGGAAAATTGAGATATTCATAGATTCGGAATCCTCGTAATGAGAATTTAATCCTTATTTTGATAGCTGTCCCGGAAGTGGGACTTTTAATAAGCCAAACCGCAGTATGTTTCTTGCTGAGAAGTAAACTACTAAGCACAACTGCAGTAAGACATATTACTGCTCTTTGCCTTCTAGTATTTTTTTGAACATAATTTATTTCACTAGTAAGAAGCGCAGTAAGGAACACTTGCTACTGCTATGATTTGTTAATAATGTTTTGTGAATAATTAAAGGATACTACTTAATAATGCAGTAACAGGGCATACATTTATGTCTGCTGACAGATTTCATCACAGAGTCGAGCAATCTTTACAAAAGAAAGGAAAAGTTTACGACTTTAACGATTTTATTGATGCTGTGTGTTGTCGCTGGCAACACTTTTCGGCCGCAAACTACCCTATACGCCGACAGAGAGCGCTTGCAAGGCGTCATCTAGGCTGCAGAGCGGCGGCAACGCTCACTTTGATTTCGACTACGGAGCTGTTCGGTCATTCCTAACATCGTGCTTGTGATCCTGACTATAATTATCAAGTTTCTACTTATAATCATTTCGGCTGATTTGTATAAATATAGTTATTTTATTAGCCTACATTAAAATCATAATGTACAGTGTTATTTTGGTTTAACATTAAATTTATGTATGATTGGGCAACGTTGTTTAAGTTCTTAATATGTGAAACAGCTCAAAAACCTGTCGACGCTAAAATCATGGAAGTATCCGAATTTTATTTTTGTTCTGATCTTTCTTCAATTCACAAACTACGTAAAATTAGTTCAAGAGTTTACTTAAAAGATATTGTGGTTGTTGTTTCAAAAAGGGGCACATACACGTTAGACTATATAACAAGCCACGATGAAAATGAGTGCCAAATTCTAGATTTTCTTCAGATAAAATTTATGAAAACTCAGTTTGCCTGAGGCTACACCAAAACACGCCCCTTGGGGGTATAAAGGCGAAAACTAAATCAGCCATCATAATTGATAAGCTTTTAAATCTAATGCCCGATACAAGGAAGGAATTCTGGCTGAATTTGCCCGTAAATAGTAATAATGAAACTGATATGAGAGAGGCCTGATAGTTACTTTTTAATTATTTAAATTGTTCATTTAAGTACGTGCGAATAATTTCTGATTGATCTCCTTATTTGCCATAGACATGAATAATTATTAAGCTGTGATTAAGATACCTTAAATGTTCGAAATAAGAAAGGAAGTTTGGTTGAAGTTGATATCTATTTGTTATTAATATTCCTAGATTTTGAGACTTTATAATTATATTGTTACTAGATTTTAATATTTCAGTGTACCTTTTGATAGTTGTAAGTCCTCGTCGACGTCGACACAGGTAATTAAATATTAATTTATGATTTTAATCTCAACATAATGTGGTGCCATAATTATACTTGGCTGTGTTTAATATAATTTTGTGTTATAAGATTTATTTTGAGTACATTTTTTTATTAAAATATGTTTATCATTTACTTCTTCTTGATATATTATAGATTTAAATCCAAGTTATTGTGTTTTTTTACGTTTGTACACTAATTAGAAAAGTTATAAGTCACTCTTTTACTGCAGTTATGCTTTGTAGTCAGTCTAAGCAATAGCTTAAGAAAATATTATGTTACTAATAAAAAATGCATAATTGTGTATGATTAAATAGTTTTATTTGTCATTTAAAATAACGTATTTTTTATGTTTATGTCGTTATATTTAATTAGGAAATGGTTAGGATAAATAAAACCAAATAAGCGTGCTTTTTCATACTTAAATACTATTTTTAACGGCAAGTTCTAACTAGTGCACTGCGTTTTTAATTTGTAGTCGGAGTGATAATAATAGTTGAATTAAATGAAATAAGCGCAGTAATCTGCATTTGCTAGTAGAAAGCGCAGTAGCTCCAAGCTTACTGCTGTTATAGCTTGTAATATTGGGTTTAGCCATGAATATAAAAAATAAATAGTTTTTTTTTGTTTTAAAATAGTTTTATTAAACTTATAGAAAATAGGGTTAGTTCTTACGAAACAGTTCATATTCAGCTATACATGTAACTCAAAACATTTTTGCAAAACTTCAAAATTATACCCTAAAAAACCAAATAACAGTAAAAAATTTTAGGCGCCATTTACTCGAAACTACTAATAACCTCCTTACTGCACTTCTAATTAGCACGGCAGCGTAGTAAACAAGGATAATTCTGAAAGAAGGTAATTTCTGATGTCGAGTTAAATAAAGATTTATGATTATGATTATAAACCTTGTTGTTTCGCCCTGTCCGTCTGTCTATCTGTTCGCAGCTTTGCTCAGAGATTCTCAGTACTAGAAAGCTGCTAAAGTAGTAAAAAAATCTTAGAAAAAACCTTTTTTTACTTACTACTACCCTACACGTCAGTTTCTCATCTATCCCATGATGGGGGTGTCATTGGATAGGTCGTTGAAAAAATATTGCGGGTATGAGAACTATTTTACAATTCGGGGATGCATTTGCGAAATATTAAGCTTTAAATTGTTACTTATTGTTATAGTCAACTGTCCTGCTAGCTTATTGTTATAGTTAACTGTCCTGCCAGCTTATTGTTATAGCCAACTGTCCTGCCAGCTTATTGTTATAATCAACTGTCCTGCCAGTTTATTGTTATAGTCAACTGTCCTGCCAGCTTATTGTTATAGTCAACTGTCCTGCCAGCTTATTGTTAAAGTCAACTGTCCTGCCAGTTTATTATAGTCAACTGTCCTGCCAGCTTATTGTTATAGTCAACTGTCCTGCCAGCTTATTGTTAAAGTCAACTGTCCTGCCAGCTTATTATTATAGTCAACTGTCCTGCCAGCTTATTGTTATAGTCAACTGTCCTGCCAGCTTATTGTTATAGTCAACTGTCCTGCCAGCTTATTGTTAAAGTCAACTGTCCTGCCAGTTTATTATAGTCAACTGTCCTGCCAGCTTATTGTTATAGTCAACTGTCCTGCCAGCTTATTATTATAGTCAACTGTCCTGCCAGCTTATTGTTATAGTCAACTGTCCTGCCAGTTTATTGTTATAGTCAACTGTCCTGCCAGCTTATTGTTATAGTCAACTGTCCTGCCAGCTTATTGTTATAGTCAACTATCCTGCCAGCTTATTTTTATTCAACTGTCCTGCCAGCTTATTGTTATAGTCAACTGTTCTGCCAGCTTATTGTTATAGTCGACTGTCCTGGCAGCTTATTGTTATAGTCAACTGTCCTGCCAGCTTATTGTTATAGTCAACAACAAATCTTCATTCTCCTGCATTAATCCCAATTCATTTGGGGTCGGAGCAGCATGTTTTTTCCTTTTTCCATACTTCTCTATTACTCGTCATCTCAGTTAATTAATTGATTTTGGGTGGTAATTAAACCGACTTCTATTTAACAGCATTTTCTCCTCCATAAAACTGCCTTGTTCTCTGAATTACTGTCTCAGCCACCCTATATACCATCGATGTAAGCTACTGTAAATACATCCTAGCATCGCTGTTATTTTATAGCATCTATATTATGACAAACATTCAAGCGGTAATCTTCTGAAATAACTATATGTGTCGCCAATAAAGTAATTCTATCGACTTCTTATTTTATAACTTAGTACGTTTAAAACTTACTTAAGTTTGACTAATTCATAAGTCATCCTTTAATTTATTGATCATAAAATGTACCTATAATGATCATGAAATAATTAACTATAGCCACTAAACATAAGCAACAATACAACCGTAGTCTTTTTTAGGGTTCCGTACCCAAAGGGTAAAAACGGGATCCTATTACTAAGACTCCACTGTCCGTCTGTCCGTCTGTCCATCTGACTGTCACCAGGCTGTATCTCATGAACCGTGATAGCTAGACAGTTGAAATTTACACAGATAATGTATTTTGGTGGCCGTTATAACAACAAATACTACAAACAGAATAAAATTAATATTTAAGGTGGCTCCCATACAACAATGTGATTTTCTTGCCGTTTTGTCTGATGTTGTATAGATAATGGTACAGAACCCTCGCGAACCCTTGAGTCCGACTCGCACTGGGCCGGTTTTTTTTTTTGTAGAAAATACACTTTTTGGCCGACTTCAAGACGGTGGTGGAAGGAAGTGGATGGTTATTATGGATACCATGATAGGCTAGTGTCCACCGTCAATAAATTGCAAATCCATTTAGTCCGTCAGTTACAGCATTGGAAAATCATGGTCACGTATTTTTTGTTTTTATGAATGAATATTGACAAAGATAAAACGCATCAAAACTCGGGAGTGGGGGTCGTGACGTCAGAACGCACTAAAAATTATACCACGGCGTGACGTATTAAGAATTTTAAAAGCGTCGTATCTTCGTCAATTTTGGTTTACGTAACAAAAGGAAAAATACCCATTAAATAATCTAGACTAAAATCATTACATCCAATATGGGTCCCGACTGTTGCAGTCAATACCTTTGTCCTGTTTCCTGAACTTGTTTTTTTCTTTTCAGTTTTTTATTTAAAGATATTAGTTATTAATTTTTTACGCAGACGGGTTTTTTTTTTAATGTTTTTTAAGAAATATTTAAAAATGTAAATAATAAGATGATTTAGGAATAAAGAAGATAATAATAATAATACATTTATTCAAAAATATATAAAGTAAACGTTTACAGTTTTTCTTAAATCTATGTCAGGTTTACCCAAGCTGTGTGCCTGAACTAGGTGATCCTGTGTTTCAGGCGATTTGAGGTAACATTCATTGATTAAAAGTAATCACATACATATTAATATTATTGGTACCAATATAAAAAGGTAAATTAAATTATACTATCTTAACTTAACTAACTAATTTAAAAAAATATAACAATTAACAATAATATGGACAATATTTACTTTAGCACAAGTAATAACTTCTCTGTATCTTCATAAGACGTAGTTTGAAGAGCTTCCTTAAGGATTTTCTGGCAGTTATTGTGATTTAAGGAGTAGATGTTTTTTTTTTCATTTAGCCTGATAAATAGTAGCGGTCCGAGGCCCATATAAAACTTGGCTGTGAAAGCATGTTTTGTACTTTTTCGAGGGCAAACTATATCTTTCCGTATTTTTTTAGTAAATTCAGATTTATACAGGAGGTTAGTGGGAAAAGGAAAGGGCGGCAAGCAACCACCTTGAGAATAGCTCTTTGAGCTCTTTCAATGGGCAATAACAGAGTTTGACTCAAACCACCCCATGAAGTAATACAGTAAGTCAATAACAGAGTTTGACTCACCCCACCCCGTGAAGTAATGCAGTAAGTCAGATTTGACTGTACCTTTCTTATAAAAATAACAGTAATTAAAAAAAATTTAGGGAAAATGGAATTCGAGCCGATGATTTGGGGTCAAATCCACATTCAAAAGGTGAACATTAATCTCGAGAAAGACTTTTTTGATAAAATAATAGATAGTAATTGTAGTGTATGTAGATATTATTATATCACACTACAAACCGATAACAGTGCTTTGACGTTGCCTCGGGCGCGCACGTCGCTCGGTTATAAATACCGGTCCGAGTGGTGGGGCGGGCAGTCGGGCCATCCGCCCATAGACTCTGCCGCCAACTAAAAAATGCCCCAGCTCCGGTGCGCCCACTATTAGATAGCGGCGGGGCGCTCAAGTATGTCGCAGAGGACCGCGCGGAGGTCTTCGCCGAGCACCTGGAGCGTCAGTTCCGACCGAACCCGACAAGCGAAGTCGAACATGTCGCAACAGTCGAGAAACACCTTGGGGACTACTTCGCCATGCCGATAGCTCCCGAGGAAGATCCTATATTTTTCTCGCCTGGGGCAGTAAGACGCGCCATCCTGAGGACGAAGCCCAGGAAGGCCCCCGGTGCGGACGGTATCACCAACGCAGTGCTGCGCCAATTGCCTTACCGTACGGTAGCGGCGCTGGCGCGCCTGTACACGGCGATACTGCGCACCGGGACGTTTCCTTCCTCGTGGAAGGAAGGGCGCGTCATCATGCTGCCCAAGGCGGGGAAAAACATACTGAAGCCGGAGAGCTATCGGCCTGTAACGCTGCTGCCCACCACCTCCAAGGTGTTCGAAAAACTCCTGTTGCGGCATCTCCAGCCGCACATCGACCCGCGGCCCGAGCAGTTCGGGTTCAGGTCGGAACACAGCACGACGCTTCAGCTGTCGAGAGTACTGCACCACATGGCGCAAGCCATTAACAAGAAGGAGTATGCGGTTGCAGTACTCCTCGACATGGAGAAGGCCTTCGACCGCGTGTGGCACGAGGGCCTAATTTTCAAGTTGGCCACATCCGACGCGCCCCGCCGCGTCGTAAAGGTGGTCCAGTCTTTTCTTACAGACAGAAGCTTCCGCGTGGTGGTCGAGGGAGCGCTCTCCAGTGCCCGACCGGTGCTGGCCGGAGTGCCCCAAGGCAGTTGCGTGTCGCCGGCGTGTTACTCGCGTTACACCGACGACATCCCCACGACACCAGAGGCGATGCTCGCGCTGTACGCCGACGACGCCGCGTACATTACTACATCGCTTAATGCGAAGTACGCGGCGGTCAAGATGCAGCGCGCGCTAGACCTGCTGCCTGACTGGTTGTCAAAGTGGCGACTGTCGGTTAACGTGGGTAAGACGCAGGCGATGGTCACTGGACTAGCGCCCCTCCCACCACCCTTGACCCTACAAGGCGCCGACGTCGAGTGGTCGCCCCGGGTGAAATACCTGGGCGTCACCATCGACCGTCGGCTCACCATGGGCCATCACGTCCGCCAGGTCGCGGCACGGGCTGGGGTCGCCCGCCACCAGCTCCGTCCGGTGCTCTCGTCCCGCCTACCGGTGCGCGTCAAGTTGGGCGTGTATAAAACTTATATACGCCCGATTCTGACGTATGCCGCCCCCGCATGGTACGTCTTCGCATGCGAGGGGCACAAAAAGCTTCTCCGCACGCAGCAAAATATGGCGCTGCGGACAATTGTAGATGCCCCTCGCTTCGTGAGGAACGACGTTATCGTGCGGGACCTCGGGATCGAGAGCCTGGACGCCTTCATCCGGCGCCTTGCGACGGGAATGTTCGCGCGTGCCGACGCATCTGCTTGGCCACACGTCAAGCACATTGCGCCGTGGCATGCGCGCCCCCCTGACGCGAGGCGTCCTCTCCCCCGCGACCTGGTAGCGGAAGATGAGCCCTCCCCACCGGACTTGACGCCTGGGTAAGCTGCTTCCCAGGATACACGCAGCTTACCTACACAATTACGACTCTACACACACAACACACATCCAGTTGCGTGTACTGTGCTAAGTTAATATAGGCAGCCCACGCAGCTATAACCACACATGCATCTCTACACAAGCACGTAAACACACGCGTAGACTCGCGGCGCGGGCTCGCGAGCCACGCTTGCACTGGGCGGTGTTTACACAGTACAATACCGCCTATACACACATAACGGTTCCTCGCCTGTAACGTAACCGGCTAGCTCTGGAAGCGGGGCGGGCAGGGACCATTACATCCTCCGTAGGTGCGTCGGAGTCGGCACCTCTGTCGCTGGTTGTCCCCCGCCGGGCCTCCTTCGGGTCTCACCTGGCGGGGACAGACCGCCGAGGTGTCGTGAAGAAAACAGTGCTGTATGAACAGCGCTGTAGGCGCGCCTACGGAACACCCCATAGCAGCTATTCACAGGCGTGCGACATTGCGATCGCACGCCACTAGGCCACAGCCTAAAGGCGCCACGATGACGGGCCTGTTTTTACAGACCACGGTATGGCCTCCGCGGCCAGGGGGCATAGCCCCGATGCCGCCTGCCGCGCCCCCCGGACGGGGGCGTAGCGACATCCCTCGACGACGTAGGGCGGGCAGTCGTTGTCGAACTGTCGGCCTGTGCGGTGGTGCGTTGGCGTGTCAACTAGTGAGCATATTCTACATTGGCGACGAGGAGAAAAAACCGTGAGTTTATATTTAAATTATCTACAAAGGCAAGTGGGACAATTTACTCATGTTCATAAAGTAAAATAACATTTATTTCTGGAGGTAGGTTGAAATAAAGTAATTTTTTTTTTCTCTTTTCTCTCATAAACAAAGAATCTATTTACGATTAACAAAAAGACCGTTATTTATTCTCTATACCGGGAAGGAAAACATAGTCTCCTACATTTCGGAAATAAAAATATGAAATATTGTCACATTTCAAAAAGTCAAATAAGTTTTTAAAATCACGCCGATATTCCTCAAAGGCAGCGATGTGAGGTGTAACCACGTTTCAAAAATTACGTTAAGCATACCTGTTGCCATTAATCGGACGCTAGTTCAGACTTCGATCTGTCCTTGGAAAGTTCCATAAGGAAAAACTGAGTGACACTGCCCAATCTGGGAGTCGAACCCAAGATGCTTATTTAATTAATTCGTGCAACATGATTAGTTCAATAATAAAACAAAGAGCACATAAATGTTCTAGCAGTAGAATATAACTACTGGTCATTAAATTGACAAGTCATCAAAGGATGACGGTAATTGCAGTAGATTATGTCTACTGGTCATTAAATTGACAAGTTATCAAAGGATGACGGTTATTGCAGTAGATTATATCTACTGGTCATTAAATTGACAAGTCATCAAAGGATGACGGTTATTGTAGTAGATTATATCTACTGGTCATTAAATTGACAAGTCATCAAATTATGACGGTTATTGCAGTAGATTATATCTACTGGTCATTAAATTGACAAGTCATCAAAGGATGACAGTAAATTCAGTAGAATATACCTAATGGTCATTACGTGACAGTTATCATTCATATACATACTGCTCAGAAAATCGTTAAATATTTTAACTTTTCAGTTGCGTGCAAATTCTTAATTCTCTGGTTCCAGGTAATTAAACCATAAAATGAGTTCCCAACTCACGCTTGAGAAGTTTGATTGCGAGGGGGAACCTTCATCAGTAGGAACGAGATGGGAACGCTGGAAACGAGCACTATTGATCTACCTAGAAGCTGCTGACATCAAGAGTTGTGAGAAAAAACGTGCTTCGCTGCTACATTTTGGTGGACTAGAGTTACAGGAGATATTTTATAATATACCGGATGCAAATGTATCATCAGCAAATGGAGTGGACGTCTTCGAAGTTGCTATCACCAAACTCGACGCCTACTTCCTTCCCAAACAAAGCAAGATCTATGAACGTCACCTTTTCCGACTGATCGCACAAGAAGCAAACGAAAAGTTTGAGAAATTCATAGTACGGCTTAGACAGCAAGCAGACAAATGTCAATTTAAGGACAAAGACGATCAAATAATCGATCAAATTACAGAAAAGTGTTCCTCAAAAGAGCTCAGGAAGAAAATTCTACAAACAGGAGACTCAATAACATTAACAAATATAATTGCTGAAGCAAACACTCTTGAAGCCGTAAGTCGACAAATAGAAGAATTCGGAGGAAGCAGCACATCAACTGAAAACATTAATAGAATAAAAGACACAAAATCAGAAATGAAGGAAAAAAACAATAGCAATGATAAGAAGTGGAAAAGACAACCAGGATGTGGAAGATGTGGAAACTCAGGACACGCATCTCACGACAGCAAATGCCCAGCAAAAGAAATAGATTGCTATAAATGTGGGCTAAAGGGACATTTCAGACAATTTTGCAGGACAATGACACGGAACAGAACGAATAAAAGGAAATATGAGGAAAACAACAACAAACAAAGCGGAAATAAAAAAATGAAAAGGGATAACAAAAGAAACGATACAAACCAGATAGATCAAATAGAATCCGAAGGCATACAATATGTGTTCAAAATCGACGATGACAGTGTATTGGATTGCCATGTTGGCGGAATGAAGGTTAAAATGTTAGTAGACTCTGGGTGTAAATGCAACTTGATCACAAACAAAACCTGGGACAACATGAAAAAAAATAAGATACAGGTTCGTAACCAAACATCCATTTGCAATAAGACTTTTTATGGTTATGGAAGTAAGAAACCCCTTGACCTAATGGGATCATTCGACGCAAACTTAAAAATCGCAGACAGGTCAGAAGATGCAACCTTCTACGTCATCGCTGATGGAACTAGAGATTTACTTGGAAAAGATACTGCCATGGCTATGGGGGTACTTAAAATTGGATAAGAAATCGACCAAATGGAAACTAAGACAGAATTTCCGAAATTCAAGGATGTTTTAGTGGAAGTACCAATCGATGAGAAAGTACAACCAGTTTCTCAACCATTAAGAAGGATCCCCATACCACTGGAAGAAAAAGTCGACAAGAAAATAAAAGAACTGTTGGAGAAAGACATCATTGAAGAAGTTAAAGGATCCTCGAGATGGGTATCCCCAATAGTCCCCGTTTTGAAAAACACCGGAGATGTCCGCATTTGCGTGGATATGAGGCGGGCCAACACAGCAATTCTACGTGAAAATCACCCATTGCCTACTATGGACAAGTTACTGCCAAAAATGAAAAGTGCAAAGTACTTTTCAAAACTGGACATAAAAGATGCTTTTCATCAGGTGGAATTGCACCCCGATTCCCGACATATTACAACTTTTATTACTAGTAAAAGCCTGTTTAGATACAAAAGATTAATGTTTGGAATATCCTGTGCTCCGGAAATATTTCAAAAGACCATAGAACGAATGTTATTGAGATGCAATGGCACCATTAATTTTATAGATGACATTTTAGTATACGGACAGGATGTGGAAGAACATGATCAAAGATTAGAAATAGTAATGAAAACTCTAAAAGAAAATAATGTAGTACTGAGTAAGAACAAGTGCATATTCAGGGAAGAAAAAATTCAATTTTTGGGTCACGAATTATCACACAAAGGTGTAAAACCATTAGATAAGTACGTGATGACCATTCAAGAATTTCGTCCACCTATGAATATAGGTGAGCTTCAGAACTTCTTGGGACTAATAAATTACGTTGGAAAATGGATTCCAGATTTGGCAACAACTACTGAACCGTTAAAAGAACTGCTAAGAAAGAAACAGAGCAAAACCACTGAATTAAAAAGCCTTTGGGGCAGTAAACAGGAATTTGCATTTAACAAATTAAAATCGGCTTTGTCTAATATTCCTACTCTAGGATACTATGACGTCAAAGATCGGACTATGGTCATAGCAGATGCCAGTCCGGTAGGACTAGGAGGAGTATTAGTTCAAATTAATGATCATGGACCTCGCATTATAGCGTATGGACATCGGACACTTACAGACTGCGAAAGGCGATATTGCCAAACAGAAAAAGAAGCCTTAGCTCTAGTCTGGGCTGTAGAACATTTTTATGTTTTTCTGTTTGGAAAAGAGTTTGAATTAGTGACCGATCATAAACCACTTGAGGTTATATTTGGTCCTAAATCAAAACCATGCGCAAGGATAGAAAGATGGATACTACGCCTTCAAGCATATAAATTCAAAGTAATATACAAACCTGGAAAAGAAAATATAGCAGATAGTTTATCAAGATTGTGTAAATTAAATACAACAACGCAGGACAAATTGGACAACTATATTCACCAAGTTGTTGAAGGAAGCAGACCAATAGCAGTATCACTGGAACAAATTATGGAGGCATCAAAACAAGATAAGGAAATATTAAAGGTAAGGGAGGGCCTGTATAACAACACATGGGATGAAGAGGTAAAAAATTTCAAAATCTTCCAAAATGAATTATGTTTTTACGACGGAGTTTTGTTGAGAGGCACAAGAATTGTTATCCCGAGAAAATTGCGCAGCCAGGTGTTGACAGCCGCTCATGAAGGGCATCCAGGAATAGTCTTAATGAAGGCAAGACTAAGAACCAAAGTGTGGTGGCCTAGATATGACAAAGAAACCGAGAACTTGGTTAAAAGTTGCAAAGGCTGTACGTTAGTTTCAACCCCAAATCCTCCAAACCCATTGAAGCGACGGGCATTACCATGTGAACCTTGGGTAGATACATGTATTGATTTGTTGGGCCCTTTACCAAGCAGCGATTACATATTGGTTATCGGCGATTACTTCAGTCGTTACAAGGAGGTGAAGATTTGTCGGAAAATTACCAGTACAGACATAATAAAATCTCTAAAAGAGATTTTTAGCAGACTTGGTAACCCGATAACGATAACAGCTGATAATGGGAGACAGTTCTGCAGCGAGGAGTTCAAAAAATTCTGTGTTGAACGAAATATAGTTTTGCATAACACGGTACCATACTGGCCTCAACAGAACGGAGAAGTCGAACGTCAGAACCGTGACATTCTAAAGCGACTAAAAATTAGCCAAGTTGAGAATAAAAATTGGCAAGATGCTTTGTTAGAGTATTTGGCTATGTACAACAGTACCCCACATAGTGTTACGGGTAAAACACCAGCAGAATTATTTTTCTTTTTAATTTAATTATTATTATTTTTTTAAACGGCAATACCGTGATAACATACCCATGGCAGGTGACATTACACACACACATAAACCGGAAGATGCAGATGTTCGAGACAGAGACCAAGAAAAGAAAGAAATTGGAAAAGAATATGCTGATAACAAAAGAAGAGCTCGTGAATGTCAACTAGTGCCTGGGGATAAAGTTTACGTTAAGAATATGGTCAAAGATAAACTAAGCCTAAATTATGACCCAACTTCGCATACAGTGGAAAAAAGTAAAGGTGGAGACATAAGTGTTCGAAACGACATAACTGGGAAAGTATCACGAAGAAACGTTGTTCATTTGAAGAAAATTGAAGGTCAATGGGAAGTTGTAAATGATCAAAGTAAAGAAACGGACAGAGGAGAAGATACAAACGAATCAGAAAATAGAATAGAAGAAGAGTAGATGGAAGTAAACACTAAACTAAACAATGAATGATTTTTAATTTTTTGTGCTATGATTTTGTTATGCCAGCGATATGAATTAATTATGAATAAAAAAACAATAATATGCCAAATGTCTTATTAATCACTCTGCTTAAAATACAACAAGTTAAAACAAGGAAGGGAATGTAGTGTATGTAGATATTATTATATCACACTACAAACCGATAACAGTGCTTTGACGTTGCCTCGGGCGCGCACGTCGCTCGGTTATAAATACCGGTCCGAGTGGTGGGGCGGGCAGTCGTTGTCGAACTGTCGGCCTGTGCGGTGGTGCGTTGGCGTGTCAACTAGTGAGCATATTCTACAGTAATATTAAAATATTGGAAATTAATATAATAATTAAAAAAATATTTGTTATTAAAATGATTATTTATATTAAAATTATTAAACTTTTTGATTGGAAGTCAAATATACTAAATATATTATATAAATAATTAATTTCCTCATCAATACATTGAAATATAAAGGAATAATCATACCACATCTACGAAATGTCAATATCAAGCTGCTGCTTCAAATCCAACATGATGATTACTAGAAAAATTATTATTTAAATGTCGAATTAAACAAATTAATAAAAATAATGTTCCAATAATTACATGTAAACCGTGGAATCCTGTTGCTATAAAAAATGTTGACCCATAAATTCTATCTGCAATAGTAAAAGATGCTTCGAAATATTCATAAGCTTGTAAGATGGAAAAGTAAATTCCTAGAATAATTGTAATAAAAAGACCTTGTGTTGTTTGGGAATTATTATTTTCTATGATAGCATGATGAGCTCATGTAACTGACACCTGATCTAATTAAAATAATTGTATTTAATAAAGGAATTTGAAATGGGTTAAATGGGACAATACTTGTTGGGGGTCAAATAGCTCCAATTTCAATATTGGGTGCTAAACTTCTATGGAAAAATGCTCAAAAAAAAGAAAAAAAAAAAAAGAGACAATAAATAAAATTATCCCTCAACGAAGTCCTTTAGTAACTAAAATTGTATGTTTACCTTGTAAAGTTCCTTCACGACAAATATCTCGTCATCATTGATATATTGTTAAAATAATAATAAGATATCCTAAAATTAATAAATTTATACTAAAATTATGAAATCATTTTACTATTCCTGTAACTAAAACTATTATTCCAATTGCTCCTGATAAAGGTCATGGTCTATAATCTACTAAATGAAATGGGTGGTTAAAGTTTGCTTTCATTAGTTAACTTTTCTAGAATTTATAGTACTTAAAATTGCAATAACATAAGATTGAATAATAGCAACTGCTGATTCTAAAATTAATAATAAAATTTGAATTATGATTAAAATAATAACAAAATAATTTGCTATATTTGGTCCTGTTCCTCTTAAAAGAGTTATTAATAAATGTCCTGCAATTATATTTGCTGTTAATCGGACAGCTAAAGTTCCTGGTCGAATAATATTTCTAATAGTTTCAATTAAAACTATAAAAGGTATTAAAATAGAAGGAGTTCCTTGAGGGATTATATGAATAAATATGTGCTGGGAGTTATTAATTCATCCATAAATTATAAATCTTAGTCATAAAGGTAGGGAGATTGATAAATATACTACTCTGTCAAGAAAGTACCAGGAAAAGATCAATAATACACAAAATGTCTGTTATTCATCCAAATTTATTTTATCACCTTCAAAGTATGCTCCTTTAGAAACGATACACTTGCGCCAACGAATAATCCATTCATCAAAACATTTTTTAAACGCTGCTTCCGGAATTGAGTTCAGTTCTCGCCGCGAATTCTCCTTTATGTCTAAATCGATTGAAAACGGGTGCCACGAAGTGGTAATTTGAGTTTAGGAAAAAGAAAAAAGTCAGCAGGAGCCATATCTGGTGAATATGGTGGTTGCTGGATGGTATTTGTTGAGTGTTTGGTCAAAAATTCGTTCACAATGATAGCCTTGTGCGAAGGCGCATTGTCGTGGTGCAAAAACCAAGAATTTTCTTTCCACAAATCTGGCCTTTTTCGTCGAATTTGCTCTCTTAAACGCCGCATAACGCTCAAATAATATTCTTTATTTACCGTTAGACCTTCCGGTAAGAATTCAGAGTACACAACACCGCGATAGTCAAAGAAAACAGTCAACATGACTTTGACTTTGATCGACTTTGGCGTGGTTTTTTCGGTTTCGGTTCAGTTGGAAGGCGCCACTCCGAAGCTTGTTGACTAGTTTGCATGTCAAACTCGTAAACCCACGTCTCGTCACCAGTAACAATGCGTTTCATGAATGTTGGGTCCGAACTGACTCGTTCTAGCATGTCCTCAGCGACTTTCATGCGATTGAGTTTTTGGAGAAAATTCAGATCTTTTGGGACTAGCCGAGCAGCAACATGTTTCATACCCAAATGATTAGTTAAAATGGTACGGATCGACTCGTGAGATACAGAAAGTTCGGCGGCTATCTCTCTCAGAGTTGAATGGGGATTTTCAGTCACTATTTTCTTCACTTTTGCGATGTTAACTTCAGTTGCAGACGTTGACGGCCTACCAGAGCGAGGCAAATCTTCCATCACATCTCGACCGCTTTTGAACGCTTTGAACCACTCATAAGCACGAGTTTTTGATAAAGTCGATTCACCGTAAGCCTTCTGTAACATTTTCAGTGACTCCGAACACGAAATTCCATTGGCGATGCAAAATTTAAGACAAACTCTTTGTTCGATATTTTTGTCCATTATGAAATTCGCAATACACACTATATATGATATTACTAAAACCAGCACTGTATTTAATATAAATAACAGATGCAACTCAAACTCCGCGCCAAAATGCAAAACAGTTGTGCCAATCTAACAACTACAAAAAAACAAAAAATTGAATTTGGAACCATAAACAAATCATCCATTCCCGATACTTTTTTGACTGAATTTAAATGATTTGTTCTAGTAAAAATATAAGGAGATAACCCTAATTTTTTTTTAAATAAAATAAAATTTCAAGCTAAATATATTAATTTATCATATCGATAACGAGGTAATGTACCCCGAACTCAAATAAATAAAAAAGAAATAAATCTTAACTTTAAATAAAAAATAACTCTTAAATTAAACCCACCTAAATAAATCAAAACAAATAATATTCTTATAAATAAAGTTCTAGAATACTCAGCTAACAAAATCAAAGCAAAACCTCCTCTTCTATACGCAATATTAAACCCTGAAACTAAATCTCTCTCACCTTCAGCAAAATCAAAAGGTGTACGATTAGTTTCAGCTAATCTAGATCTTATCCAACATAATCTTAAAGGAAATATTAAAATAATAAATCACATAATTTCCTGGTAATAAAAAAAACTTAACGTTGACGTTGTCCCTCAAAATGGTATTAAATTTGTCCTCAAGGTAAAACATATCCTATAAATGCGGTAGCTATTAATAAAAATAAAATAATTACTTCTAATATTCATGTATATTTTAAGTTAAAGGATTCATAGTAAATTCCTCGTCCAATGTGTAAATAAATACAAATAAAAAAAAATGAAGCACCATTAGCATGTAGAGTTCGAATTAATCAACCGTAATTTACATTTAGACAAATGTAATTTACTCTATAAAATGCTATTTCAATATTTGCTGTATAATATATTGTTAAAAATAATCCTGTTAAATTTGAACAATTAAACATAAAGCTAATAATGATTCAAAGTTTCATCAAGCTGAAATATTAGATGGTGAAGGTAAATCAATTAATGATCCATTAATAATTTTTAAAATGGGGTGAGTTTTTCGAATATTTAAATATTTATATATAATTTAATTTAAAGATGATCGAATAGGACCATACAAAATATTTGTGATTTTTACTACTGCAATTAAGGTAATATATAATGTTAGCTATTATTTAGGTTAAGGGTAGGGGTACGGCGGATAACGTTATAAAAGCGGTGTGGAAGTGGCGCGCGCCCCATTCTGCTGTCATCCGTCGTACGAGGAGGTCGTGAGTTTTTAAGTTGTGTTCTTCATACTGCATTTGAGCAATTCTTTCGTGTAATTTTCTTGATTGTATTTGTTTTGTAAATTCTGATAATTTTAGGTCAAGTAAATTTTGTTTTTATAAAATCTAATCCGCTTCTGATTTCTAATATCAGAAGTGGGATAGAGAAAACATTCCCACATTCATCTTGATTATTGTTCTCATTCATTTCTTAAAAACAAAACTTCGTTAATTTGAAAGTTACGAATATTATTTTCTTAAGAGGGTACTTTTCTTTGTTTACGTTCGTTAACTGTCATTTACATTAGCTCTGTTTGTGTTGACGTTTTGTTTTGGTGTTTTAACTGAGTTTTGAACATCTTTCTTTGCTTACCTACATTCCTTATAATTTTATAGTCATTTACGTTAACTAGGTTTGTGTTGACGTTTTGTTTTGTTGTTTATAACTGAGTTTGAAACATGGATAAGCCGAGACGTTCACGTTCTCGTAATCAACGCTCGCCTGAGTCGCGTAGCAGGTGCCAGCGTAATAATCGTTCTCCGAATAAACGTTCACACGGCGGTAAACACTCGCATAGCTGTTCGCGGGATCGATCGCCTGAATCTCTGCGTTCGCGCAGTCACTCGCGTAGTTTCACACCGCGTTATCAACGCTCGCGTAACCGACGTTCTCCGGATCGGCGTTCCCGAGGCCGGCGCTCGTGTAGCTACTCGCGCAGTCGTTCGCCGCATGCTAAGCGTATGCGCAGTCGTCGATCGGCTTCGCGGGGACGAGATTGCCGTTCTCGTGATCGAGGATGTCATCGTGATAGGTCCTCGCCATATCGTGCTACTAATGTTAACTGCAGAGAGAGATTTTCACGATCTGTGCGTACGCCTTCCTTGCCGCCATTGCAGAGAAATTGTGACTCTTTAAATACTGTGCTCTCACGTTTGGAGGCGCTAGAGATGCGTTCGCATGCCCCAGTGTCAATTGAGCCCGCCGCGGGACCAGGCACGGAACAAATTGTTGAAGCGATACATTCGTTAAAATCTGTAGGTACTAGTCATTATTACGTCTCTAATTTTGACCCCAGTATTCATGACGTTGATACATGGTTTAGTGAAGTCGATAGGGCTAAACTTGCTAATAAATGGAGCGACCACGAATGTCTTTCACGCATAGGGAACTGTCTAAAAGGTGATGCTAAATCATGGCTCAATGAGTGGGTATCAAATGACAGAACGTGGACTATCTTTAAAATTGATTTTAAACCTTTGTGCATTAAAAGAATAGATTCGGCGGGTATTTTGTTTGAGGTAATGTCGACTAACTCTGATAAGTACCGTACGTATGCCGAGTATGCACGGAAGTCACTATTGCGGTTGCGTATTGTAAAAGGTCTTAGCGATGATCTAATTACAGAGATTCTTTTGAGAGGAATAACCGATCCTCAAGTGAAGGCAACAGCGACGAATGCTAACTTAAAACCCGTTGATTTGGTCAATTATCTGTCTACTTTTGTGAAACCTATCA
This sequence comes from Xestia sexstrigata, assembly GCA_941918905.2. NCBI lineage: Eukaryota > Metazoa > Arthropoda > Insecta > Lepidoptera > Noctuidae > Xestia > Xestia sexstrigata. The sequence goes on along the minus strand of OW799202.2, from coordinate 24,538,086 downwards.
AAACTACAGCTGTAGATACAAGTAAACGCACAAATCACCATTTTACTGCCAATAGGGACAAGAACAAATCCCAGGGCTTTAAGAAAGGTCCAACCAAGTGCTATAGTTGTGGTGAATCTGGACACAAGCAAATTTCGTGCCCAAAACGACCTAAGTCTAGTGCCAATACCGATTCAGGATCGAAACCATCTTCCTCTGAAAGTAGGCCAGTTTCACGTGAAATCACGTGCGCTTATTGCAAAAAGCCGGGTCATGACATAAAATCATGTTTTGCCAGACGACGTGTTGATGAGCAACGTAATAATAAAAAAGTTAACTTCTGCTCGGCTCCTTTGCAAAACCGCAGTGATATTGTCGTAGGTGTCATTCAGGGCATCCCAGTAGACATTTTAATCGACAGTGGCGCCATTGGCGTATCATTGATGTCGTCCTCGATTGTGACATATTTTTCTTGTGCCAAGAAGACTATTAACTGTCAAATAAAGGGGGTAGGTGAGTCAGTTACTCAAATTGATTCATATGTGACGCTTACAATCGAATTGGAAGGTATCTCACTGCAGGTAGATTTGCTGGTAGTTCCGAGCGAATGTATGAACGCCCCTGTCATTATCGGAACAGATGTTCTTAATAGGGATGGCGTTGTTTACATACGAACTAAGAATACTCAACGCATTATTCGCGATTCTAATCCATTGGCTGTGTCGACTGCGGCGTTGAATGTGCAGCCCGTTATCAACACTCCCTTAACTGGTGATGATTTGTCTACGTTAAAAGCTATCTTAGAAGATTATTCGGAACACATGATCTCGGGTACCGCTACATCAACTGTCAATACCGGATGTATGCGCATTCAACTCAGCAGTTATGTCCCTGTGCATTATCGCCCTTATAAAATGTCTCACAGTGAAAAGTTGAAGGTTCGCGACATTGTTCAAGACCTTATGTCTAAAGGCATCATACGGGAGTCGGAGTCGCCCTATTCTAGCCCCATTTTGTTGGTCAAAAAGAAGGATGGCTCCGATCGTATGTGTGTTGATTTTCGCGCTTTGAACAAAATAACTGTTAAGGATAGGTATCCTCTACCGCTAATTGAGGATCACATTGATCGTTTGGGCAAGTGTGCGTTCTTCACCACGCTAGATATGGCCACAGGGTTTCACCAAATTCGGTTAGATGACGAATCTGTGCCATTAACCGGTTTCGTAACGCCCGAGGGTCATTTTGAATACTTAAAAATGCCCTATGGCTTGGCTAATGCACCTATAGTGTATCAACGCATTATAAGCACTACGTTACGCGATTTCATAGAGGCTGGAAAAGTTTTGGTATACATCGATGATTGTTTGATCCTGTCCGATACAGTTCACGAGGGTTTGCGGACCTTGCGAGAGGTTTTGGCTACATTAACCCAGGCGGGTTTCTCGATCAACCTTAAAAAGTGTTCGTTTTTGTCTACCGAGATTGAATACCTAGGACGGATTATATCAAATGGCGAAGTACGACCATCTCCCGGAAAAATTCAGGCTTTAGTCAATTCTAGTCCCCCGCAAAACGTAAAGCAGGTGCGCCAATTTCTTGGGTTAGCAGGGTATTTCCGCAGATACATCCCAAACTACTCGACTAAGACAGCATGCATAGCACGTCTAACTCGCAAGGATGTTCAGTTTAGTTGGGGATCAGATCAAGAGCGTGTCAGGCAGGAGATAATCGCTAATTTGACGAGTACACCTGTTTTGGCCATATTTGACCCGAGTTTACCCACGGAGGTACATACCGATGCCAGCAGCTTAGGCTACGGTGCGGTTTTGTTGCAAGTCCACCATGGCAACATTAAACGCGTGGTTGCTTATTACAGCCAGGTGACTAAGGGTGCTGAGCCAAAATATCACTCATACGAGCTCGAGACCCTGGCCGTAGTAAAAGCACTGCGACATTTCCGGCACTACTTAGTTGGTTCACCTTTCACGGTAGTTACAGACTGTAACGCACTGAAAGCTACTCAGAGTAAGAAAGATTTGTTAACGCGTGTGGCAAGATGGTGGATTTACTTGCAAGATTTTGATTTTACCATCTCATACAGAAAAGGCGCCATGTTGCCGCACGCGGACTATTTGAGCCGCAACCCCACTAATTCGGTTAATAACATTGAAAGGCCACGTAATTGGGCCCAAATGGCGCAATCTGGTGATGAAGAGACCCGTAACATGATCGAGGCTGTGGGACGGGGAGAGTTAGACCCATCACGATATCGAGTACAAAATGATGTTCTTTATTACCGGTACAGTCAGATAGGGGAAGAGCCGAGGCTCCTTTGCTATATACCAAAGGGCCAACGCTTAAGCCTCCTTAGGGTCTTTCACGACGAACACAGCCATATTGGCGCTGATAAAACGTTAGAGCTTATACTTAGACATTTTTGGTTTCCTGGCCTTAGGGCTTTTGTAAAAAAATACATACGTCATTGTATAACTTGTGTTGCTCATAAACGTGTTCCTAGAGCTCCTCTTCAACCTATTTCCTCCTGGCCTAAACCTGACGTTCCGTTCGACACCCTACACTTCGACGTGCTGGGCCCTTTGCCTGAATCCAAAGGATTTAAGCACGTGATGCTGGTCGTTGACGCCTTCACCAAGTTCTGCTTCCTTACTCCTATCCACCGCCAAGACTTGGACGAACTGAAGCAGGTCTGTAAGAGTGTTATATCCTTATTCGGAACACCGAAATTAATAGTGACCGACAGAGGCCGCATGTTCGACTCGTCTGGATTCAAGTCGTGGATGCAAGTCCTCGGAATCAAGCTACATCACATTACTGCTGAGATGCATCACGCTAACGGGCAAGTAGAACGGTACGCTCGAACTGTCTTAAACATGTTGCGAATTGAGGCAAATCACAGAAGACATGAATGGGCTGAAGAATTATGGCGTCTGCAACTAATTCTTAATATTACACAGCACAAGACTACACAAACGTCGCCTTTAAAACTGTTGGTGGGCCATGAAAACACTACGCCAGCGATTCGCGCTCTGGTGCGAGATGTCGCCCAGGAGCCTGCTACAAGTAGTCGTGAGGCAAGAAGAGAAATGGTCAGACAGAGGATGGCCGAACGGTTAACTAGAAACCAGGCAACAATGGACACCTATGTTAACCGGGACAGACGTCCCGCTCGTGTATTTCAGGAAGGCGACCATGTCTTTGTTATCAAGTATGCTCAGTCCACGGGCAAGCTTGACCATGGAATGCGCGGCCCCTATCGAGTGGTGCGTGTTCTTCCTCACGGCCGCTATGAGCTGAGGCTATTGGCTGGATCATACGGGAAGACCACTTATGCTGCTGCTCAGTTTATGGTTCCCTGGGGAGGTGAATGGACTCCCGAGTCATGCTCTGCCTTCTTTGAGGGTGAGTCTCAGATCTGTATGATCTCTCTGGTCCGGAAGTGTTGCATCTATTCTGATGAATGGTGCTGTTGGATCCTTGTCTGTCTGTGTGGTACACTCAGAGGGGTGTACCCACGACCTCGGAAGCTGGTCGGCCTTGCAAACCGATCAGTCGCTGTGCAGTGTGAGCTCACAGTGTTCTTTATTAAGCATGTTGTTATGTTTTATGGTGTGGTTGTCTTGAATGTGTAGTGTTCTAGAAACCTTAAGTTAAATGTGACCCATGGGATAGTTTATTTTGTTCTATTGAACGAAATATTTCAAGTTTTACTCTAGAACACAGGCATTCAAATAAAGTTTATTTCGTGACAGTACATCTAAAACTAACTCTAACCTACTTAACTAAATTAGAAATTACACATGGTGAGTGACAAACTTACTACGATTGAAATCGTAATATTGCGATATGATTTCAGCGAATGATGATGATGAAAACGAAGACCCAAACCAGGACCAACTGGAATCTTCGCCAACGCTAAATCAGCCTGAACTAGATGAGCCAGCACCAGGACCGTCTACTATACCTGATGACCTGAGGGAAGAACCAGCACGAGGCCTGGATATGCCTGAAGTTGACTAAGCTGTAACTGGATCAGTCGACCAAGCCTGCCGTGGACGTCAGGGTGTCAGGAGAGGCCGTGTTAGCTATTATTTAGGTTAAGGGTAGGGGTACGGCGGATAACGTTATAAAAGCGGTGTGGAAGTGGCGCGCGCCCCATTCTGCTGTCATCCGTCGTACGAGGAGGTCGTGAGTTTTTAAGTTGTGTTCTTCATACTGCATTTGAGCAATTCTTTCGTGTAATTTTCTTGATTGTATTTGTTTTGTAAATTCTGATAATTTTAGGTCAAGTAAATTTTGTTTTTAAAAAATCTAATCCGCTTCTGATTTCTAATAATAAATAAATTATTAATATTATTATAATTAAAAATGTTTGATTATTATACTTAATGATTCTCACAATTAATGAATCAATCAATCATTTAAATTAGAAATTTTGACAACGGAGGCGACCTCTTGCAATATTATAAGGAAGCCAGATAGTAAATTAAGCGAATGTTTTGAAAGTTTTAATAGTATCAACCTGGTTCATCAAAATATTCAAGGATTTTTGAACAAAGAATTAGAAGTAGAACTTTTCCTGAATTGTAACAATATAGATATTCTTTGTATAACGGAGCATTGGCTCAAATGTCATCAATTAATTTTCAATTACAGTAATCACCAGGTTGGTAGTTCATTCAGCAGGGTAAATGCTATACATGGCGGCGCATTAATCTTAGTAAATAATCACCTTAAATTTAAAGACCGCAAGGATATTGTCAGCCTATCTGTTGAGCGAACAGTTGAAATAGCCTGTATAGAATTGGAGCAGTTTATTATATTAAGTGTGTATAGACCTCCTTCAGGGTTGTATGATTGTTTTGAAAAGGTAATGGATGAAGTGTTGCATAAAATCTGTAGTTCTAAGAAGTCAATAATCATTTGTGGTGATTTCAATATTAATTTGTTAGACAATTCTGGGTTAGGTACTAAAATTATAAGCCTCTTTCAGTCATACAATCTTGAAAACAAATTTCTCGAGCCCACCAGAATAACCCCAACTAGTGCTACTTGCCTAGATAATATTTACACTGATATTTTACCCACCCAAAAAGCAATTATTAACTTAATAGATTCAGATCATTGTGGGCAATTAATCACAATTCCAAATGTAAACAAGAAAATAACTAAAAAGGATATCATTGTTAATCCAAAAAGTAAAAATCGCCTGGAAACTTTTAAAACTAAACTTTTATCCAAACTACCACTTTTGTCAGATAATGATGATCCAAATCAACAATATAACGATTTTTTCAGTATGTATTGCACACAATTTGAAAACACATTTGTCCCTAAGACAATATCTGTAAATAGTAACGCTTCTTTCAACGACTGGGCCACCATTGGTATTCATAAGAGTCGAAAACGACTTTATGAGCTGTATGAAGAGCGGACTTATGTAAAAACTGTAGAATTTAATTTGTATGTTAAGAATTATTCAAAATTATTTAAAAAAGTTTGTTTTATAGCAAAGTCACGTTACTTGAGTTCAAAAATTAAAAATAGTAGTAATGTAATTAAAATGACATGGAACATTATTAATAGCGAAACGGGAAGGTCTTGCAACCGAAATAGTGACTACAGCCTTGCTATTGGCGATAATATTTTAAATTCAGATACTCAAGTTGCCACAGCCTTTGAAAATTTCTTTGCGGATATTCCCGTGTCGACTACTAAATCGCTAAACTCGTCACCTACTGCTGCTGAGTCTTTACTAAGGGAAAACGTTTCAGTCTGTGATTCCGAATTTAATTTTCAATATGTCACCTGTAAAGATATAATTAAAACTTTTCACACCATAAATGTTAAAAAGACCGCCGATCTATGGGGTCATTCTGTAGACGTTGCTAAATCCATTATAAACATTGTAGCTCCTTCATTAGCTGTAATATTTAACGATTGTATTGACCGTGGTGAGTTTCCTGATCTAATGAAATATAGTAAAATAATACCATTGTTTAAATCGGGTAGTACATTAGACCCCACTAATTATAGACCCATTTCAGTACTACCCACCTTTAGTAAAATTTTTGAAAAATTAATTTTGGCACAAATGCAAAGTTTTTTCAATAATCATAAGTTATTACATAAAAAACAGTTCGGTTTTACAAGTGGTCGTTCAACTACTGATGCCGGTGTTGAACTTTTAGGTCACATTTATAATGCCTGGGAGGACAAATGCGACGCTTTGGGCATTTTTTGCGATTTATCTAAAGCCTTCGATTGTGTTCTTCATGAAACATTAATCAGGAAACTACACCACTACGGAATCCGTAACGCCTCTCTGGATATTCTTATTTCATATTTGAGTGATAGGATTCAGAGAGTTGATGTTAACGGGAAAAGATCTCCCGGATCCGTAGTAAGAATGGGGGTACCCCAGGGCTCAATTCTTGGTCCTTTTTTGTTTCTTATTTATATAAATGACTTACCTTACCTCATAAAGGATAATCATGACATAGTATTGTTTGCAGACGACACTTCTCTTTTATTTAAACTCAAACGTCACCAGTTAGTTACGGATGATGTTAATAGCGCCCTGGCAAAAGTCGTTCATTGGTTTAATGTTAATAATCTACTTCTAAATGAGAAAAAAACAAAATGTATTAAGTTTACGATACCCCATGTAAGACAAGTGGAAACTACTGTACTAATTAAGGATGAAGAGTTGAAACCGGAAGAGAGCACAGTGTTCTTAGGCATAACTTTGGATGCCAAGCTTCAGTGGGGCCCGCATATAGACAAATTGTCGAAGAAACTTAGCTCTGCAGCATACGCCGTTAGAAAAATTCGTGATTTAACTGATTTAGAGACAGCCCGTTTAGTTTACTTTAGTTATTTCCATAGCGTGATGTCGTACGGTATTCTCTTGTGGGGCAATGCCGCCGATATTCAGACAATATTTGTTTTGCAAAAAAGGGCAATTCGTTCAATTTATAAATTAAGACCCAGATACTCCCTCAGAGAAAAATTTAAAGAGATTAATATTCTTACTGTGCCCTCTCAGTTTATTTATGAAAACCTTTTGTACGCACACAAAAATATTAATTTGTTTAAAAAATACAGTGATATCCACAACATAAATACGAGGAACAAACACAAATTTGTTGTTCCTGCAACGAGGCTCAAAAAAATAGGGGGTACGTTTAGATGCCAATGTATACGTTTTTACAATAAACTTCCGAGCCATATTCAAGCACTAAGTCTAAATAAATTCAAATCGTTCATAAAACGGAAGTTATGCCTGAAAGCCTACTATCATGTTAATCACTATCTCGAAGATAAAAAGGCTTGGGATTAAGCTGCTCCAATTAAATTTGCTCTGTGAATGGCGAAATTTCGGACTTCGCTTGTTTATTGTTGATTCCTTTCTTGTATACACTCTGACATTTTATGATTTGACATGTATTTTATTATTTTTTACTTTATTATTTTATGTGACATTTACTGATTTGACATGAATACTTATTTCATTAAGTATTTTACTTTTTATTATCATTGTGACATTTAATGATTTTTGTGATTTTTATTTACATTCATTTTGAAAAGAACTTGTTATTAATTTTATTTGATTATTGTGAATGTGGGGACCATGTGGGTCACATTTGTATTTTTTGTTTATTTTTTTCCCACAAATGTCTGGCAGTTTGAGTACTATAAGCGACCTACCCAAATGTCCTTTCTTTGGTATTGTTCGTCGTTTCGTTGAGCTCCTTGAGTTATAAGTCGAGCTACACGATAACTGACAAATGCTTGCAATGACTGGACAGGTCCACTCAAATTTGTGTGGTTCTTTCTTCAAAAGACCATCTCAGACACTAATCTGCATAGTCCTCATGTGAATTGAGCAAGATTATGTCTGGACTTCAAAAGAGACTATGACCTCTGAGTTTGTTTCGGCTGTTTCTTCTCAGAGTAGTCAGGTACGAAACACCGGCCCCATCTAGTTTTAAAAAGTGACGTGTAAAAGTGTTTGTAAAAACCTACTTGCAAAATAAACATCATTTATCATTCATTTATCATCATTATCATTTATATAATTTACTTAAATTAAATTTATTTTCATTGTTAAAAAATAATATTAATTTATAAAAAATATTTATTTCTGTATGGTGTCGGACGCAAAGAATAGCACCATCCCATATCTTCCCGTGGGTGTCGTAAGAGGCGACTAAGGGACTTACCAGAGAATGGGCAGCAGCGTTCTCTGTGCTTTTGCAACAACCGCACTGCGATCGCCAACCCGCCTGCCAAGCGTGGCGATTATGGCAAAATCCCCCTTTGGGGGAGGCCCATGTCCAGCAGTGGACGTCTTTCGGCTGAGATGATGATGATGATGATTTATTTCAGAATTTATTGAGAGATTTATTCAAGATATGTTATAATTATACATATATAAATTGAATTAAAATAATTATAAATAATAAGCAAAAAAAGATTTTTTTAGGTTAATTATAGATTTAAATATTTCATTAGAGGCAATTCTTGAGACATTAATAAATAAAACTAATAGGCCCCCTAAAAAAGTAAAAAATAAAATATAAGAAAATCAATAAGTTTTGATAATTATTCCTGATAATAAGCATGTTAATAAAGTTTGAATTAAAATTATTAATCCCATAGATAGAGGATTATTTAAAAAAAATGAGATTATGATTAATATTAATGAAACAAATATTTTTAAAATTTCAAATCAAAGAATAGTTTAATAAAAATAATATGATGATTTCCCATCCGAAAAAAAAAAAAACAAAGGGTAGCAAACTTCCATCCCTTTTACTTTCCCACAGATCAGCTGTATAAATCCTGCAATGTGCTGACTGTGCGACAGCTATTCATTATGCAATTAGTAATAAAACAGCACACCATTGCTCACGTACAATGCTGACAATACTAAGAAGAGACGGAATGATATAGTATGGATTTCTAATACAACCTCCAAACATGTCTTTGTGGAAAGATTCTTTTCATTTTTAGGCCCATTTCTGTACAATAGATTAACAAGTAAAAGAACTAAGTACCTATTTTAAAGTTAAACTATTTTATCTGTAAAAAATATGTGATTACTTTTTTACAACCCATAACCTATGCACAGACAGAAGATTTACTTGTTGTCTGCAAGTAAACTGCAGGCTTAGCCAAGTTGACAATCTACAATCGTTAACGCTAGTAGAAAACGAATCAAATGTATGGGAATGACATCATCTCAATGTCTACACAAGTAAGTTTCATAGCATCGCGATCACTACGTAACGAACTGTTCTGCTACGAACTGCTACGACCGGCTCGTAGCTGGAACGCCAAACTGGTTGGACTAGTATTTTGGTCACAAAACACCACCGAATACGTTTTCGGGTTTTTAACCGATTTTCTTCAAAAAGGAGGAGGTTCTGAATTCGGTAGTATTACTCCGTCACTTCCTATCCTGGTAGTTCCATTCTCTAGTTCCATATGTACGGTCGAACAAGCTATTTGGGCTACAGGCTATAGGCTATTTTACAGTTTAACCCACAACTTACATTGTAAAGTGTAAACCAAATAGCTTGTTCGACCATACTTCCCGATTGGTCCCATAGAAATTTCATCAAAATCATTTTAATAATTTGGTTTTTTATTTTTCCTCACGATCACGCGACGTCGCTCGAATTAGCCTGTTTTGCTTTAGCCGTTCACGCGACGTCGCGTAGTGGTGCCTTACGGTGTCCCCTTATTTCGCAGACACAGATTTTTGTTTCACAGAAAATGTTTCATTATAATGTTTAGTCCTTATAATTTTATTTCCAATATTATTGTTTTACCGACTTTTTACTTCAATGAAACTATGTTTCACAGAGACACAATTAAAAAAAAAAAAAAAATCCATTTTTTTATTTAACAAACATAGACAGTAGAATTTTTTTTTTGTGTTTTCGGTGTATTTTTCCATGGTATTTTATTTTAACGAAAATGCTATCCCCTTCGTGTTAGGTTACTTTAACCCCTGCAGACAGAACTAAGAGCCCCGCGTAGCACTCTGACCAAATACGGCGAGCGAAATTGGTCGCAATAACAAAAATAGGACTCTCCGACAATTATAAACCGCTTTCATATAACTATGCTAAAGTATATATAGTGTCAGTATCAATTATAAAATAGCCCAAATAAAATTATACTCCTAAGTGTGCAAGTGTGTTTTATATTATAATTGCTACAGATTTCAGTTCTGCTTGTATGAATTGTCACTCGATAGGTACAATGTTTTTCTTGGTAATAAGTTTTATATAAACTAAACAAAATAAGTATAAAGAATATTTGATTTGTTATTCTACGTTAAGAATGTCAAAACATTCAATTTTATTTGAAACAAAAATCTATGATTAATAAACTTTTTATACAGACAATTAGTATAAAAAGTTTCATGATCTAATTTGAAGTATTTTATGATTGCCAGCGGTTTATTGTTCAGTTTAGAGGTAACTTTGGAATTTTTCTATCGAGAAAATTTTATGGAATCGTGTTTTCACCAAACATAGGACTTAACATTAATCCTCAACTTTACCATATATTTATTTCAAAATTAATGCCGCAGTATTTTAGGCGTAACGGAGGATCATGCTAAGCCATTTAAGGTAGTATAGGCCCTTAAAATAGCGGTCACAGCGTATTAGGTTCTGGTATTTGTTTAGGCGGGAAGACAATCAAACAATGTTTACTTTGGGCTATCTAGGTAAGTTCAGCATTTTGACTTGGCAATGAACGTTATTTTTTCTTCTTGATGGGCTATGTTGATGACCTACCAAGGGGTATATATCACCCAGTACTAACTGGGTTGTGGAGGTCAGATAGGCTGTCGCTCCATGTAAAATACTGGTATTCAGCTGCATCCGGTTAGACTGGAGGCCGACCCCAACGTAGTTGGGAAAAGGCTAGGCAGATGATAATGGACTATGTTGATGACATGATAATCTCTTAATAACTTCTAGTTACAATGTAAAAATTAATTCATGACAAGAATGTGTGTGGTATACCTACTAAAACTAAAAAGGGTAAAATAAAAAAGTTTCTCCAAAAAAAACGACTCCAAGAAACACTAAAAAAGTCTAAAATAACTTTACTTTCGAAAGTCGGTGGCAAAATGGTGAATGAAACAAATAAAGTCACCTCAGAGCAAGTTCTTGCATAGTTTTACGACCATGAGGCGCCATGCCCATGGGTCACAGCACCCCCAGTGTTTGTTTTGATACTGACTAGGCTGTTACATCAACTTCAGCTGTGTTTGGTATTCTAGAGTGTTACCTATTTGTAGTGGATCGTTGGATTCGAATGTCAGTAACCGTGATCAATATTCATACTTAATAACTCATCATGAACAGTCATCTTAACTCCGCATGACCATTGCCATTTCATATTTTTATGATTTTTAAATAGAATTTTAATATTGTGCTGAATTTCTAACCAGCATAATACTTACCTATATTTTCAGAAATAATAATATCTTGACGCATTTTTATAATTAAGCGATATGCTCGTTTGTAGGTATTTATTAACGTAGGTACCTTTAGTGTGTAACAGCATTAAGTCGTGAGTCGTGACAGTTCCTAGTTTATTCAGAATTATTTGAAAAGTTGAAACACTTTTCATATTTAGGTTAAGATACTACTAGATATTTTTTTATTATAGCGGTTGGTTCTTCTTTTCTAGCAAGCTATGGAACAGTCACCTGACAGAATGCATCTGAAATCAAGGTGCGGACTACGAAAATGAGTGATAAGTACCCAAGAGTAGGTGCGACAACATCGCGGCATCGGTGAAAGTAGTTACAGATTTTACGAAAACTTACGGCACAAACAATCCGGCGACGGTAACACGCACGTTACATTTATTTCACACACATTCTCCACAGACGCACTTGTGCACAGTAATATCACAGTACACTCACATGTGCGGTGTCAATATTCAAACGCATTGAACTCATTGCCGTGGAAGTGTGCGAGGAAGCGAGCGGCGCCGTGCGCGCTGCGTGCTGTGTGCCGCAGCGGGGCACAAGACGCACGTCGGGCGGCGTCCGGCGCGAAGTGCGGCGCGCTGGGGGCCCGGGGCCGGCGGGCGCGGGCCGGCTGGCGCATGCGCTGCGCGCGCAGACCGCCCGGCTCCGGGCCCGCGCCGCGGCCGCCACACGCTGCCTGGCCGGCGCGGCGCGGCGGCGATCGAGCCGCGCCGCACTCCGCCGTAGTCACCGCCGCCGCCGGCTCGGCTGCCGGGTTCGATTGCCATACCACTGTGCGCCGCCTGCTCCATAATGATTTAGTTACTCCATGCCGATTTTGGTACTCGGTGCAACTTCAGTCAGAAGCGCACATATCGAGTCGTTCGAGTATGGAAACAAGAAGGTTACGGTGGTAGCGGCACGCTGGGCCGGCGTGGCATCGGCAGTCTCGACAAACTTTTGATTGCTAATTACTAACGAATAAATTCGGTTGCAATGATGATGCTTGCGAGAAACGCATCTTGGATTTAGAGACTTATTGTGTTACTGGCAAGCATCATTGTACGGGCAGCAGCTCCGCACACTGAGGTGTAGTATGTAGATGGACGAATCACACGGGATGTGTACAGGAAATAAAATCACTGTTTTGTGTCCGTTAATGATTGACAGTTTATTAGGTAAAACATTAAAACATATAATACTTAAAGTAGGTGACTTGTGGCGGCCGTAATAGCCTAGTCAGCGAATGTATGTAAATCGGTGAATTTAGCAATTTCTGCTTGTTCAGTTAAAAACTAAAACAATAGATATCATGTGGCGATGCTCGTACATCCTGCCAACTAAAAGTACAAATAACAAGTAAAATGCATTATCACAAAGTATGTAAAGAAAGTTATTAGAAGGTTCTACGCGCGCCGCTAACTGATAATGGTGACGTTTTGCGATCCACCTTGTTGCTGTTATAAAGATGTCGGGGGACCGCTTCTAGTGCCTGTGTATCTGCCTTTGTTTGTCCTTTCTCAGGAAGATCCCGTTGTGTATGACTTGGTACCGTCTCAATCTCTTCATTGTGCGCTTGCGTTGCTGTTCTGCTTCCTTGAGGTAGACGGAGGCAGCCTGTTTTTATTTGAAGGTATACCCATATGCTGAATATTGTTGCACAGGTTGTCATACAGCCGTACAGGACGTAGTGATGTTGTTCCGCCTCCACGGAATTAACTATTTGGATGTCCTGTTGTTCTTTAACCAGCTCAAGTTTTCTCTTAAGACCCTATAGTTGTTCTTCATGTGTTTCAATTTCCATGTTTGTTATGTTTGTAATTTGACTGTTGCTTCTTAATAGTTCGTTTAGGTTTATCTCTGGTAAAGTGATTATGCCTGTATTTTGTAGTGTTTGTGACGTAATTCCAGCTGGACAGAAAATGCGCATAGTGCATTCCTCGCAACATGTAAACAACCAAGCCCCCTTGCTGTGCGTGGGCTTTTCAGGTGTTGCATCTTCTGCCCTTTCTAGCGGGAAGGGTTTTTGTGGATGGCCGCAATGTATAGATCAAGGAATGTCGGCCATTGTGTGTAGTTACCAGAGAATATCGGTATTTCGAGCCTCGAAGCGCTGTCCCGTTGTTGGACAGCGAGGTTGAGCTTCCGGTTAAGATCTCGCTTTGTGCACTCGTACGTTTCTTCATACTGCGAGAACTCAAGCTCGTAGTTAACGTCGCCACCGACGAGAATGTTGTCGAGCTGCCAGTGTACTTCGTCAATCACCCTCCATCGAGATTCGAGGGTCCTGAGCTTGTCTTCTATATCCCATTTCTCGATAATATCAGCAGTACGCAAATTGCTGGTGAAACGGGAGAAGTCTCTGAAGTTAGATGCTTGTTGAGTTTTGAGCTCGTCTGATTTTGAAAGGACTCCAGTGTTCTTATTTTCTTCACCGTGATGACTCGCGGGTTCCGCAGTGCAGGTAGGCCATGTTTACAGCTTATGTTGTATGCTTGAGTATTCCGCCTTGACCCTGTCATACACTTTTGTAGTGTAATATATGTCGGTCTGGTCCGTGGCGCCTTGTAGTACGCCATGGTTCATCTCAAACTCGTTCCAGTGCTCCTGGAGGGTATCCAGTCTATCCCGGATGTATGTTGCGGTTTTGCGGTCAGGGCCATCCTATCCGAAGTTGACACCAATTATCCGAATGCCCTCTGCGATGATTCCCTGCCGCTTGAGAAGTTCTTGTTGCACAGCGTCCATATTTGTTATACGAGTATGTATGCGTTTTGTTGCTGGACGTTAGCCCTGGTGTCTTCACTGTTGAATTGTTAGGATATAGTTTCCGAACGCTCAAATGTTGATGTTTCTTGTTGCGATCACAGGGTCCGAAGAAATCTCTCCATACGATATTGAGCGCCTTCTCAATCTGACTGGGGCGATCCGCTTGTGGAAGACCAGCCAAACCGATTCGCTATCATAAGTAAAAACACTTCGTACCTGTGCGGCTTGTAGCACTGTTTTCTCCCGGAGTGGGCGATCCGGCTCGAAGGACCAAAAATGTATGGGTAGCAGCTCCACACACTGAGTGTAGTATGTAGTTGGACGAATCACACGGGATGTGTACAGGAAATAAAATCACTGATTTGTGTCCGTTAGTGATTAATACACAGTAAATAAACAATAATAAAATAAAATAAAAATTTTATTCAAAAAACATAAGGTAAACGTTTACAGTTTTTCTTAAATCTATGTCAAGTTCACCCATGCATTGAGCCTGAACTAGGTAATCCTGTGTTTCAGGCGATTTGAGATAACATTAATTGATTAAATAATCATAAATCATATTAATATTATTGGTACCAATGTAAAAAGGTACTTATAGAAAATTATACTATTTTAACTAAGCTAATTAAAAAAATAACAATAATATGGACAATATTTACTTTAGCACAAGTAATAACTTCTCTGTATCTTCATAGGACATAGTTTGAAGAGCTACCTTAAGGATTTTCTTGCAGTTTGTGATTTAAGGAGTAGATGCTTCCTTTTTTATTTAGCCTGTTATAGAGTAGCGGTCCGAGGTACATTTAAACTTAGCTGTGAAAGCGTGTTTTGTACTTTTTTGAGGGCAAACTATATCTTTCCGTCTTTTTTTTTGTGAAATCAGTGCTGTATGGAAGTGCTGCGTATTGTTTTAGTACCGTCCTCATAATAAATAACTGTCGAACTGTTAATACTTTACAAGATTTTATACAGGAGGTTAGTGGGGAAAAGGAAAGGGTGGCAAGTAGCCACCTTGAGATTAGATCTTTAAGCTCTTTCAATAGGAAATAACAGAGTTTTACTTGCCCCACCCCATGAAGTAATGCAGTAAGTCAGAATTGACTGACAAAGAGCAAAATATACTTGCCTAAGTATTTTTGGATCTGTAATAAATCGTTGTTTTTTGAATACGAATATCAGCTTACGAATTCTATTATTTAGAGCTTCCATAATTATGTTGTTTGAAGGAAAGGATTTCGTCTATTATAATACCTAGGTATTTTATTTTATCAGTCTTCTTATGTAGGTTCCTCCACCTCAAACAATATGGAGTTTATCCCTTTTATCCTCTGATGTACCCAAGTCTGTTCGTCCTGGGCATGGTTGGGTACACCAGGCTGGCAGTAAGAAGGGACGTAGCGCTAGTCAAGTACGTGGCGAGCGTACTGCCAGGGCTGCTCCACCCCGAGGTGCTGGCTGCGCTACGGTTGCGCGCGCCGGATGGGTGCGTGGGAGCACGCCGTCGCCCCGCACTGTTAGACGTGCCAGCTGCTAAGACTAACCTACTCAAGTTTGCCCCTATGTCGCGAGCTGCACGTATTATTAATATTATAACGGTATCGGAAGATATATTTGGGCAAAACCTGCCGAGATTTATCCAGAGGGCACAAATAATTATTAAAAAGGGGTCCAACTATGAATTGTCGGGTTTAATTATAATAATAATATTTTTACTTGTAATCTTACTTATTTTATATTGTGTGTTTTTCTATTTTATGTGTTTTTATTGTATGTTTCTATATTGTATGTATTGGACGAGTCTGTAATGATGCTATAATTGGTGGTAAATAAATAAATAAAAAGCTTTCTTAAACCTTTCTTAAAATTCAATAAACTTATTATTATTCCTGAAGAACAAGAAAATCAACAACTCCAGGAATCCAAACGTTACCAAACCTCTAATAAAAGGAATCTATCGGAATCCCCAGAAAACCCCAACGGAATCATAAGAAAAAATAATACCCAAAACCTTTCGAAAAGACAGAATGCAAATATCCAGCAATACATGCTAAAAAATCCTAACCAGAACAAGAACTTGCCTTCAACCTCGACGCACATAGATAACACCTCTACTGTGCCTCCACAACCAAACCTGAATACAAAGTATTGATATAAAGCGACCTCTCCACAACAGCCCCCAATACGGCCGGTCACCGCGGGGACTAACGACCACAACCCTCCACTCAACTCACTTTACATATGTACATACAATGCATGATCCCAACTGTCTAACGAACGCTTCTAGAGTTCAAAGACGCAATCTCAAAAATAAACTCTGACGTTATTGGTCTCGCCGAGATAGGCAGACAGAACAGGCTACAAAATATTGGAAGACAATGATCATATATTCTGCCACTATGGTGAAACCAAAGGTCGTCACGGATTTCTACTGAAAAAACACCTTAAAGAAAACATAGAAAGTTTCATAGCAATCTCAAAAAGAACATGCATATTAAATTTAAAATTAGACGGAACAGATATCTCTATTATACAAGTTTATGCGCCTACCAGCACTGCGAGTGATGATGAGTCTGAGATCTTCTACGACCAGCTACAAGAAGCTCTAGAAAAAGCTGCAAATATGTCATCATAATGGGCGACTTCAACGCTTGCATTGGACAACGACAGCCGGAAGAAGAAAAAACACTAGGACTATACTGTTACGGCATGGTTGCCGTAATTGTACTAGTTTTTCGCCTCTTGTATTCTGGTGAATACAAGAGGCGAAAAACTAGTACAATTTGCTCTTCAAAATAATCTAACTGTAATCTGATGGTTTTGGGGCGATACAATAACAGAACAGTATGATTAAAGTTGATTTAATGTAAAGAGAGCACGGATACATATATCTAGTTTATTTATTATTTATTTATTTAGTTGGACAGCCATTACCAGAGAGAAAAAAAATCAAACGTCAAGCTCAAATGACACATACACTGACAGTTAGATGACAACATTGTATTCGTTTACAAATGTTCCAATACTAGGCCTTAAACTAATACAAATAATACAATATTAACAAATACTAGGCCTCAAATAAATCTAATTGAATGAGAAAATGCACACAAAAAAAATAGGTATGGTCAATGCACAAAATCAACATTTTAATATTTGAGACACAAACTTTAGATGTTTTTCAGCAATTAAAGGTTTAGTTAAAACATCAGCCAACATTTCATCAGTACAAAGATATTCCAAAACAATCTGTTTCTTTGTTACCAAATCTTTTACAAAGTGATGCCTTATATCGATATGCTTTGACCTTGCATGAAATACAGAATTACTACAAAGTTTATGAGCTGACTGACTGTCATTTAACAACAAAACTTTACTAACAATGCCAGTACATTCAGAAATAAATGTTTTCAGAAACATAGCTTCTTTACAAGAATCTGAAATCGCCATGTACTCAGCCTCCGTACTAGAGAGTGCCACTGTACGCTGCTTCCGGCTTTCCCATGAAACTATAGACTTTCCTATACAAAATATGTAACCAGTATAAGACCGACGATCCAGCTGATTGCCCGCCCAGTCTGCATCAGTGAAACCCACAATTTCTATTTCACCTTTCTGAAAAACAAGACAATAATCTAAAGTTCCTTTCAAATACCTTAGAACCCTTTTTGCTGCTTTGCAGTGATTTTCACCATAACAGTTGTTGAACTGGCTAAGATAACTGATACTGTGAGATATATCTGGCCTGGAACACACAGATAAATACATTAAGTAACCCATAAGGCTTCTATAATCAAAGTTACATTTTGAACTGTTTTCCTTCTGTAACTTTATCCCAACCTCCATTGGAGTTTTCATTGGTTTGCAATCTGACATGTTGAATTTATCTAATATTTTGTTTATGTAAGTCGACTGATCCAAGGTAGTTTCCTTCAGCCGTTTTTTCTATTTTCATACCTAAAATATAGTGAGCTGTACCTAAATCTTTCATATCAAATTCTTCCATTAGTCTCTTCTTTATAACATTTCTTTGTTGTGATGTTTTTAATGTAAATAACATTATGTCATCAACATACAGGGCAATAATCATGATTTCACAATCATGATTGTATACATATACACATGGTTCTGAAGATAACCTGTTAAATTTCAATTTTGTGGTTAAAACATCATTAATTTTCTTATACCATTGTTTCGCCGACTGTTTTAAGCCATAAATTGCTTTATTTAGCTTGTATACTTTCTTCTCACATCCTTTTATGCTCCCATCCTCTTATCACATCCATTCCTCTCTGGAATGTAAGTTAGATCGGACGAAGAACTATCCGCACTCTTTGAATCCTCCTCCACATCCAAACTGAACATAGTCTGTCTGCGAGGATTTCTGGTGCCATCAGAAGGTATAATTACATCTATGGAGGTATCTACTTGTGGAAACTGTTTGCCCTGGTCAGTCTGAGTAGGCTCTGATACTACTTTTGGTGATAATTGTACTGTAGTTGGTTGTACAGTACTGTCTTCACTCAATAACCCAGATGTATCAAATACATTAACATCTGTTTTTTTTTTATTTTCATCATATGACACAGTTTTATTACTTATAAACATATTTTCTACAAAATTGACATGCCTCGCCTTATGGATCTTCCTAGGATAAGATGGATCTATGAGCCTGTAGCCTTTACTTTCTTCACAGTAACCTACAAAGATAAATCTCCTACTTCTGGGATCCAGCTTTCTGGCATTTTCATCAACTGCATATGCTATGCATCCAAAAATACGTAAGTGTGGAACATTCACCTTTTTAGATGTCCACTTCTCTTCAGGTGTTGTACCCATGACTGCCTTGGTGGGGGAACGGTTCTTTAGGTAAACCGCTGTGTTAGCCGCTTCAGCCCAATACTGCTTTCCCAGTGCAGCATCTTGCAGCATACAACGGGTTTTATCCATAATTGTCCGGTTAGCCCTCTCTGCTACACCATTCTGTTCACTGCAGTGTGGGACCGTAGTTTCATGCCTAATCCCACAGCTCCTTAAGTACTCCGGAGGAACTGTTTTACATCATGAAACAACTTAATTGGTCAAAAAAAGGCATTCATATTAAAGGAAGTTACATAAGCAACCTACGATTCGCAGACGACATCGTATTGTTCTCAGAAACCGCATCACAATTTGAAGAAATGATCAACGAACTTAACTACGTCAGTCGCAATATTGGTCTAGAATTAAATATCGAAAAAACTAAAATCATGAGCAACAAATCTCAAAGACCCATATCTGTGAAGAGTCGGAAGTTGGAATATGTTCATGAATACATATGTTTAGGCAAACAAATATCTTTCTCAAAATCAAGACATTGTGACGAATTAAAGAGACGTATAAAAATGACATGGAACAAGTTCTGGAGCCACAAAGAAGTTCTAAAATCTGATCAACCTTTAAGATTAAAAAAGAAAGTCCTAGACTCATGTCTTCTACCCTGCCTCTCTTATGCAAGCCAAACCTGGATCTATAATACGCACACGAAAGATAGTATTGAAAAATGCCAAAGAGCCATTGAGAGAATTCATTCTTAACTTGAAACTGAGAAACAAAAAACGACACAGCCAAATAAGCGAAAGGACAAAAGTTATTGATGCATTAACCCACTGCAAGAAACTTAAATGGAAATGGGCTGGTCACATTACACGTCAGGATAAAAAGAGATGGACTAGAAAAACTACTACGTGGGCTGGCCCCCTCGGAAAAAGGAAAAGAGGCCGCCCCCTGGAAAGACGGGAAGACGAACTTATAAAACTCACAAAAAGCGACTGGTTGAGAACAGCCCAAGATAGGAAAAAATGGAGTGAGATGGAGGAGGCCTATACTCGTCGAGAGGTCCTTAGTTAAAACTACGTTTAAAAAAAAAACATTATTATTACTAAGGAATTAAAGAGGCTTAAATAAAAAAATTAAAAAAAAAAAAATAATAAATAAATATTGGGACACTTACACTGGCTATCTGCAGGAACTGGGCAACAATGAGCATGCAACGCTGAGGGGATATTGGATATATGCTTGCGCATCGAAAACTTAATATAATTTGTCTTCTCTGCATTTAGAGTTAGTGAGTTATTTTGAAGCCATTTATTTACAATATTAAATCCGTGTTGCGCAAGCTTGTAGACTTCATTTTCTGAGTAAGCCGAAAAAAGTAAAGCAGTGTCGTCAGCGTAAGTAATGATAGTACCATGCTCTAGCTTTAGATTGCAAAGGTCATTAACATGTAGATCAAAAACAGGGTGGGCCCTAGAATACTTCCTTGGGGAACACCAAAAAATTGGTTTTTTTGAACAGCGCTGAGAACATCGCCAATCTTTACGCACTAAGAACGATCTTCTAAATAACTTTTGAATATTTTCAATTGGGTGCCTCTTACGCCCATGATAATATAAAATAATATAATTGCATAGCACATGTGTGAGTACATTGAGATAGATAGATAAGATTTATTTGCCAAAACATGTGTACACATACAATAATAATAAGTGCATGCAGGATAACTTAAAGAAAATTGGTTCAGACATGTTTGCCACGTATTGGCGTGCAAATGTTTATATTTACAATTGTGATTTTCATTTTTCTTTCAATTTAATTAGCAACTATTAGATAATAAATGTCATAAGTGAAAAAAAAAAATATTGAAAACATAAAAAAATAAAAAAAGGAATTAATAATACATGTCAAAGTATACATAGTCATGTCAAAAGTAATTAATAAAATCATAATTGAATCTATAATAATCATAATATACAGAGTCAAATTATTCAAAAATTGTTATGATTATTTTAATAAAACACAGAAAACAATAGTTATGTACTCGTAACATATACCTAATCAGAATTTCTCATCTAGATACTCATTCAAACTATAATAAGCCTTATCTGCTAGAAAATTAATTACTATCTTTTTGAAAGCTATATTATTTAACTGCTTCCAGTTTTTCGGAAGTTTATTATAAATTTTTGAAGCCATGCAAAAGACACTTTTGCGCATAAGTGCCGTATTATATTGCTGTAGGCAAATTTGGGTACTGTCACGTCTATTACGAGGAAATCGATCTGCCATGCGAGAAAATAGGAGAGGGTTGGATCTTACAAACATCGCATTTTCTAATATATAAAGTGAAGGTAGTGTCAAGGTTTTATATTTTTGAAAATAAGGCTTACAACTCTGAGTGGTTTCAAGTTTGAATATCGACCTAATACAACGCTTTTGAGTTTTAAATATAAGTTCCCGGTCAGTCGAGTTACCCCAAAAAATTACGCCAAATCTTAAAATGGACTCCACCGAGCTGTAGTATGCGGTCAGTAAAGCATCTCTACTAATTACTGCTGCCAGTTTGTAAAGAGCATATGCTGAGGTGCTTATTTTCTTACTAATTGTCTCTATATGTGCCTTCCAATTTAATTTCTTGTCAATAATAAGTCCTAAAAATTTAGTTGTATCAACTTCGTCAATGCTATTATTATTATAGTTTATATTTAGATTATTAATTAATGTCAAATGGCGCTGATTAAAGTGCATGATTTTAGTTTTATTCAAATTTATTTTCAAATTATTATTATTTAACCATTCTATAATTGCAATTAGTGAACTATCAATGTCAGATTTATATGTGTCTCGGTTTTTACACGCGATTGTCACTACACTGTCATCTGCAAAGAGGGTCATAGGCTGTTCTGTGGACATAGGCAAGTCATTAATATATAATGTAAACAAAGGAGGTCCAAGAACACTTCCCTGTGGGACACCGTACCTAACTTCACGTTCTTGTGACCGATGTGACTCTTCTCGTTTTGTAGTTATGTTTAACCTACTGACTTCCGTTATTTGCTTTCTGTTTTGAAGATATGACTCAAATAGTTTCAGGATATTACCTCTAATGCCATATGCTTCGAGTTTCTTAATTAAAATATTGTGTTGAACATAATCAAACGCCTGAGTCATATCGCAGAATATACTGCACACCGGTTTATGTTGATCCATATTCGTCATCACTGTATATAAAAATCATAAATTGCCATATTAATAGTTTTTTTTTCCCTGAATCCTTTTTGTTCATTGCAGAAGATCTTATTGTGTTCTAAATATGAGTTGAGTTGTTTATAAATATATTTTTCAAACATTTTGGAAATTACTGGGATGAGCGATAACGGTCTATAATTCGACATCAACTCTTTTTTGTCTTTCTTAAATAGTGGCTTTACTATTGATGTCTTTAGTGCGATTGGGAATATTCCAGCACTGATACTCAAATTAATTATGTAACTTAAAGGAGAACTAATGACGCTATCTACGGCTTTGAGTACTTTTGTGGAAATTCCATCGCATCCTACACTATTTGTATTTTTAAGTGTTGATATTATTTTTAATACGTCATATGGTGAACTAGGTGCCATAAACATGGAGTCTCTTCTATTCATAATATTTTGTGTTACTCTAGTTCCAGCATTTACAGTGGGTTGAATTTTGTCGATGAAATAATTGTTAAAGATATCCGCTATATGTTTTGGCTCCGTGATGGATTCATTATTAACTTTAATTTTATCTATAGAAGGTTTTGGTATATTTAGTTTGCTTCGTTTAATTATTTGCCAAGTCGTTTTGGATTTATTTGTAGATGTTTTAATTTTATAATTGTTTTGGGCACACTGTGTCAGCTTTATATTTTTTTTATATATCTTGGTGTAATTTTTTAGACTTTTTATTTTATTTGTCTGACTAGGTTTTAATCTATAATTCCACAGCAGTTGTCTTTTCTTTTTGCTACAAATTTTTATATCACGAGATACCCAATTTAGTTTTTTTCTTAAATTTACTGTTATCCCAATGTGAGGGAAACATAAGTCATAAAGCAGTATGAAAAGATCTAAAAAAGCCTTATATGCAATATTGGGGTCGGTAGCATAATAAACCTCTGTAAATTTCAAGCTGCTTAAATGATTTTTAAACTTAGATAAGTTTTCTTCACTATAATCCCGTCTTTCTATACGCCATTTGTTAATTGCGCACATTTTGCTTACGGGGAATTTGAGAAGTTGCGCCGTGTGATCAGACAATGCGAGTTCTAAAATTATAGCTTTACAGGACTTATTGAAATTATGAGCAAAATTGTATTTATTGTTCAGCCACCATTTACATTATTTTAGTTATCTTTCATTGACTTGAATATGCCCTGGGTGACTGAGAGAATGTCATGCTCACTCAAATGTCTCGCTGATGGTGGCGGGTGTGTCGGGTCATTTTGATCCCTTCAATATGGTTGACTTGAATGGCGCCGAATGGCACGCGTCATGTTCGTGAACGGGCGCTGTCAGTTGGGACTGGTCATCTCTTAGCTGCCAGGGTTCATTTTAATTAGTTTATTGTTAAATTGTTGTCTTTTTTTACTCTGGACGCTCTTAATGTGCACGTCTTTCTACATCGTTCTCACATATATGTATAATTTCAAAATTAATGATGTAACCAAGATTTTGTATCACTAATTTGATTCAAAAGAGTGTCCATGGAGTTTCTTGCCCGTTCTTCTCCATAAAGATCTACGCTAGGGAATGGGCAACTACAGTACTTTCTCAGGTTATTATGCCTTGTGACTGGGACTGTAGCTTTGTTTTTATTTGTAATGTTGACATTCAAAAGTGCCGTAATGGTCTAATTGAAATAAATGCTTTGAGTTTGAGTTTGATCTCAAGCGCAATAGAATTGGAATGGAAACTGTATCAAAAGCTTTGGCGAGGTCCATGAAAATTCCTACTGTGTGGTTACCCTTTTCAAGTTCTATCATAGTCAGTCAGATGATGTACCGCATCGGCAGTTGAAACTTTAGGTCTAAATCCAAACTGCCTTTCAGACAGAATAAATTTATCTTCCAAATATTTCAACAGCCTTTTGTTTATTATTTACTCCAATATTTTTGACATAGAAGGAAGTAAAGAAATAGGTCTATAATTTGTCACTTGCTCTTTGCTGCCTCATTTATATACGGGGGTCAGTGGTGGTACCAAAAAGTCCTTGAATCTTTTAATAATTTTATTCGAAATGTTGTCCCAGCCAACTGCACAGTCTTCTTTCAAGGTCATGATTATACCATCTACCTCAGTCTCGTCAGTATCAAGCAGCGCGAAGACTGTTAAAGCAGTGTTAGAAGTTAAAGGAATGTTCGTCATGTTTTGGGATTGACCCAGATTTTTTTCTGCTAGAGACTTACCCACATTAACAAATAAATTATTTGTTATGTTAGCGGATTCCACTGTTGACGAGTGTGCTTGTAATAAACTTGAAGATGACTCATATTGTTTTGTAGTATACGTTGCGTCTTTAATATATTTCCATATCCTTTTACTATTTGTTCCAGCCTTTTCCAATGCCACTTTGTCATAGTTGCTTTTAATTTTCCTAAGAAGATCATTACAGAAATTTCGATATCTTTTGTACGAAAGTTGCAATACAACATTTTCTGTGTTTCATTTTCTGACTGTGTTTTTTTGAATTGCATTTCGTAGGTTTTCAATTACAAACAACATGCAAAACTGCGGGTCAGCGGAATAATAGACTGGATCAAAATTGATGACGCGTAAATCTTCTTCAAGTCTATTTCTATTCAGTTTAGAAATTTTGCGAGTGCCTTGTTTAGGTAATTTGCAATTTAGGGTTAGCATTGTAATCGGTTATTGTTGCGTTAACAACAAGTGCAAGTGAAGGGAAATTCGATTTAAGCATAATATGATCTAAAAAGGAGCCACTGTGATGTGTAGGAAAGCTGTGTGCTGGGAGCAGGCCATGAAAGGCGCATAGGTTGAGGTACCTAGTCCTGAGCAGAAGCATCAGCACTTCCTGGAAGAATATTGATATTAATATCTTCAATTACAATCGTGTATTTGATGGATGACAGGTTCTGCAAGGTCTCTTTCACAGAGTCTGTAAAATTGCTAGTATTTTTAAAAGACGGAGGTCGATATAATGCTAATATCGCAAAATCTGATCCAATTTTAACTAACAGTCGTTCTGTTACAGTCGTGCATATCAGGTTCCTCAACAGAGACGTTCAGATGATTTCCTGCATAAACTATCACACCATCATTTTGGTAGTAATTTATGGTACTTCTATACATATTATATCCCGGGATTAGTGGTATGTTATATTGTTTGGCAAGCCAGCATTCGGTTAAAACAATAACGTCACAATTTATGTTTAGCCTTTGCTGAAATGTACTAATGTATCAAAATTCTTAAAAACACTGCGAATATTTTGTGTCAATATGGTTAGTGGAAATTTGTAGGGGGATAGATATTGTTTACAGTTTTCAGCTTCACAGACTTTGGACTCAGATACAGAGAAATTATCTAAATCATTAATTAAACTATTTATCACAATGGAAGTCTAAATAAGAAAATAAAATAAAAAGGTCAGAAAAATACCTAATTAACGGCGCTCTTAGGCGCCTCCATAATCTACAGAATTGATGTACCTTTTTTCAGCCATAATTTTCGCCGGGCAGTCAGCAGCACCTGTGTTATGCGTGGCTGGCTTTTTGAAATGCAAGCAAGTAGCGCATTTTGGTTCGTCAGTCCTTTTTGGACATTCTTTTACTGATCGACCTTGATCAACACAGTGACCGCAGGTATACGATGTCTGTCGACATGACTTGGCCGCAGGTCCATAATTCTGACACTTATAGCATCGTGTGACCAAAGTAAAATCTCTCACAGGACATGATGACCAATTTACAAAAACTCGGTCTTGTGATATCAGGGCTTTGCGTATGCCTGCAGATACCTCAACAATGTAATTACATGTCTCCGAGTCTTTCTTACCTGACTTTTGACTTAATTTAATTAGGCTCAAAAACGTCTCAAGGCTGCAATCCTGAAGTTTTTCGGCTAGGTTCTGGTTGTACACACAGGTGAAAACCTCATTTTCTTGCATGGATTTCGGTACTCCTATAATTACAACCCTAGGCTTTCTTTTATGGGGCTCGTCGACTGTTAGGCCTGATTTGGTAAGCTGCACCGATTGTCTCAGCTTCTCAATGTCATCCTTCATCTCGTTGCTAATGATAACACCGCCATTCTTCGTCTTGCGCAGGCCTCTCACGTGGAGCTTTAATTGTTCGGGTCTTGATAATTTTCTGGACAAGGGTTTTCGTCTCATCGCTGGTCTTCAATTTGTCACTCGGATAGATGGCCACAGAACTTACATGTCTTGGCTGGATAAAGTTATTGGCACCTTTCTTTACCATGTCAGCAAAGGAAGATCCCTGGGTAGGTTTCGTCGACTCTTCTATACCTACTTAGCTGAAGGTTCTGGAGCTGCTGCGAAAGATCGAGTTGATTTTCGAGAGTTCTGACGGCATATTGCGATTGGAGGGCTTTAGCTTTGACGGACTGGTACATGATGACCATCTGCGAGGTCCCGTAACTAACCTTCCGGGTTAGGTTAATGATGCGCGTTTTCTGCTCCACATTCAGCTTTCCCTCATTTGCAATAGCGCACACCTCCTTCAGGTTCTGTTCGATAGTCACCATCCTGTTCTGAAGTTCTGACGTCGAGACAACTGCAGGGGCATCGTTCCTTTGGATAGGCGCTTGATGGGTAGAGGCGGGTACGGCAACGGGCACAGGTGTAGAGGTGGGTACGGCAACGGGCACAGGGGTAGAGGTGGGTACGGCCACGGGCAGAGGTGCACAGGTGCCGGGCACAGGTGTAGAAGGCGGGGACCGAACACATTTACTACTCCGGTTGAATGGACTGTCCTCCATCATGAACCAGGATAATATATTGTTCCTGTTAAACACCGGTCATTTCTACTAATAATACACCTTACACAAATGTACTGTACAAGTATATTTATTTATTTATTTATTTAAACTTCATGTACAATAGTGGTACATAGGCGGACTTAATGCCACAAGGCATTCTCTACCAGTATACGTTACTACTGGCTATTTGTAACTAGGTCACAATTTTGCAAGTGATTATTTGTTTATAGCAATAATTGTACGCTACGTCTGTTCACTACGACCGGCAATTATGCAACTCAAAGTACAGGACAGTTTAGTAGGTAAAACATTAAAATATACATTCAGTCAAAAAAGTATCGGGAATGGATGATTTGTTTATGGTTCCAAATTCAAATTTTTGTTTTTTTGTAGTTGTTAGATTGGCACAACTGTTTTCCATTTTGGCGCGGAGTTTGAGTTGCATCTGTTATTTATATTAAATACAGTGCTGGTTTTAGTAATATCATATATAGTGTGTATTGCGAATTTCATAATGGACAAAAATATCGAACAAAGAGTTTGTCTTAAATTTTGCATCGCCAATGGAATTTCGTGTTCGGAGTCACTGAAAATGTTACAGAAGGCTTACGGTGAATCGACTTTATCAAAAACTCGTGCTTATGAGTGGTTCAAAGCGTTCAAAAGCGGTCGAGATGTGATGGAAGATTTGCCTCGCTCTGGTAGGCCGTCAACATCTGCAACTGAAGTTAACATCGCAAAAGTGAAGAAAATAGTGACTGAAAAACCCCATTCAACTCTGAGAGAGATAGCCGCCGAACTTTCTGTATCTCACGAGTCGATCCGTACCATTTTAACTAATCATTTGGGTATGAAACATGTTGCTGCTCGGCTAGTCCCAAAAGATCTGAATTTTCTCCAAAAACTCAATCGCATGAAAGTCGCTGAGGACATGCTAGAACGAGTCAGTTCGGACCCAACATTCATGAAACGCATTGTTACTGGTGACGAGACGTGGGTTTACGAGTTTGACATGCAAACTAGTCAACAAGCTTCGGAGTGGCGCCTTCCAACTGAACCGAAACCGAAAAAACCACGCCAAAGTCGATCAAAAGTCAAAGTCATGTTGACTGTTTTCTTTGACTATCGCGGTGTTGTGCACTCTGAATTCTTACCGGAAGGTCTAACGGTAAATAAAGAATATTATTTGAGCGTTATGCGGCGTTTAAGAGAGCAAATTCGACGAAAAAGGCCAAATTTGTGGAAAGAAAATTCTTGGATTTTGCACCACGACAATGCGCCTTCGCACAAGGCTATCATTGTGAACTAATTTTTGACCAAACACTCAACAAATACCATCTAGCAACCACCATATTCACCAGATATGGCTCCTGCTGACTTTTTTCTTTTTCCTAAACTCAAATTACCACTTCGTGGCACCCGTTTTCAATCGATAGAAGACATAAATGAGAATTCGCGGCGAGAACTGAACTCAATTCCGGAATCAGCGTTTAAAAAATGTTTTGATGGATGGATTATTCGTTGGCGCAAGTGTATCGTTTCTAAAGGAGCATACTTTGAAGATGATAAAATAAATTTGGATGAATAACAGACATTTTGTGTATTATTGATCTTTTCCCGGTACTTTCTTGACAGAGTAGTATAATACTTAAAGTAGGTGACTTGTGGCGGGCGTAATAGCCTAGTCAGCGAATGTACGTAAATCGGTGAATTTAGCAACTGCTTGTTCAGGTAAAAACTAAAACAATAGATATCATGTGGCGACGCTCGTACAATCATTATTGCAACCGAATTTATTCATTAGTAATCAGCGATCGAAAGTTAGCCAATTTGTCGCTATCTATGTCGAGACTGCCTGCTCTGATCGTTTGTCAGTAAAAACGACGATTCTTCTCGTGTGCTGCCATACTGGCAGCGCGGTGTGGGGTGCGGCGCGGGATCGAGGATCCCCGCTCCCGCCAGGGTTACCAACTTAGGGGCTACTACGCGCGGGCATCTCACGCCAAGACTCGCTCGCTGTCCGTCCGTCTTATGACGACAAGCCGTGTCGACGGCGCGTTCGTGTTCTACGCGCGCCTCAAAGAGATGTCAGCAACAGGGAAGGGGTCCGCAAGGGCCGATGCCTGCCAGGGCTGCGAAAGAGTTACCGCGGCCCTAGAACACAAAAGGCAAAGAAGGAACATGGATGGGTTTTAGTCAGTTAAAACCGGAGCGGTAGGGGTCATTTGATGATTTCCCATCCGAAAAAAAAGGGGGATTTTTAAGTAATTGTGGAAATTTTGACTTAGCTTGAGGGGTAAATATTTTTGGGAGTTGGTAACCCTGTCTCCCGCACTTGCCGGCCGTGCCCTAAATGCGGCCACTTGTATGAACGAGGTATGGCTTGAGCTGCCCGCGCGAACTAGCCCGCGCCACCTCCCGCGGCCCGGATGCCCACTATGGACACTCCAATGAAGTTCATATGTTTGAGCTCGTCGCACCGCGCCCGCACCGCACCCGCGTTCGCAGTCTGGCCGAGCACGTATTCTTCTGTAGACTCACCTTTACGTTCGCACAAAGAGAAGACGGTTGAACATGTTTAACTTGTTTGGTAATGAAGGCTCGTGGATATTATTATATATATTGTCACCGAGATTGCGATGCTTGGCGCTTCGCGGGTCGCAGGTTGGTACTCATGCGTGAGTAGGTGACTGACCTAGTTCGGAAACAGTTCGGCCGTCCAGCTCCACAGGATGAATGTTCGAGGTTTAAGGTCGAACACCGAAGACCGAAACTATGTTAAATAGTGCAATTTCAAAGGAACTGAAATGAGCTTGAAACGAATGGGTCCATGATTAGGAAGGAGCACATAAATAGGCCTTTTGAGACTGATGGATCAAAAACCACAAATATTGTAAAGCAAATATTTTTTTTTTGAAAAACCGGCCAAATGCGAGTTGAACTCGCATAGAAAGGGTTCCGTACAATGCCAAAGTCAATTTTTCCGTAAGTGAACGTATTATATTGAGTTTACCACTTTATTTTCATTTGATAGAATTCTTATAGGTTTTCCTGTGATCTACAAGCAATTAACTATATTTGTATTTTTTTTCAAAATTTTAGGGTCAGTAGTTTATTTATTTAAACTTCATTTATAATAAAAACTTTTTTTGCAAAAATTGTATGTTGTATTTCTCCGAAGATCACCATCAGATCTTCATTAAATTTAAACGGAACCACCGCGAAGTAATTTTCTTCCAAACAAAAAAAAGATCATCGAAATCGGTTCACAATTGGGGAAAAAAAGGCTGAACATACACACAAAAAAAACAGACGAATTGATAACCTCCTCTTTTTGGAAGCCGGTTAAAAAGAGTGGTCCATAGGCGGAGTTAATGCCACAAGGCATTCTCTACCAGTCAACCTTTGGGTCAAATAGGACAGCATTGTGATAGAGTACAAAAAAATAAATAAGAAAAATACCATTTTGTTAAATTAAATTGAAATACCGTACATAAGTAGTACATACGTACATATATACACATATATGGATACAGTTAAATAAACTAATATACATACAAATATTCCAAAATACGAGAAACCACATAATAATTACTATGACTATTACAGCTTGTGAGCAATTTAGTCAGACTTAAAATAGTGCTTCCAAACTGTTCTTTTGAAAGCCATTTTGCTTTCTGCTTTTTTAATACCAAGGGGTAGCGCGTTCCAGAGCTTTATAGTTGAGACAGCGTAAGAAGACGACATAAAACGAGTACGGTGTTAGGGAATTTCAAGGAGTTGGTTTTTAGAAACTCGTAGGTTAAGACTGTGAACTGCCCAACACTTTGAAATATTCTTTTAAGTAATTGGGACCACATGGATCGGTCAAAATAGTGAAGAGCATACAGAGAGATCTGAGGGATCTCCCGAGTCGGATAGGCAGCCACTTAAGCTGAGAACGGTATGAAGAGATGTGACCGTACTTACGTAGGCCAAAAATAAAGCGAATACAAAGACATTCTAATACATATACATTCTAATATATTTGTATAAGTCTTTTAAATCTCTTTGAGCGAATACAATTATTGAGAAGACGATCTAATTTGTTTAAAAGTTCTTGGGATAGATCAGAGTAACAAACATCAGCATAGACTGGACCTAAGTTAATTTAGTGCTAGATGGGAGAAAATGTTTGAATCTGTAGAGATACCGCAGCGAGTAAGTAACTTTCTGGCTAACCTGAGCTACCTGCTTATTCCAACTAAGTGTCTCGTCAATGTGCAGGCCCAAGTCTTTAACGTGTGGTGAGAGAGAGATCACAGAGTTCTTGAACATAAGCGGCATTAGTTGGCTAGTATCTAAATTTTTCAGTTAGTACGAACTACCTATGAGGATGGCCTGGCATTTCCCGACGTTGACAACAACCCCAAATTTACGAGACCGTTCTCCGATAGATTGACGATCTGCGATTTTCGTGTTCTTTCATAATTAAAATCCAAACTATTTATTTTACAAAAATAACAAAACAATATTTGAGATCCTCATCACGAGCCCTGTCATTTCATATTAAGACACAGTAAGGTTTGCAAAACTTTTTTCTTTAATTTCCTAATTTTTCCCCCGAAAATGACCCTCATTTTAAATTATTTATTTATTTATTCATATAACAATTCGCATTTGAATTAGTTTGTACATTAATTAATATTTTATAGCTAAAACAGCAAATTATGAATATAAAAACAGTAAAATTCGCTCAATTAAAAAAAAAAAACTATAGTAACATAAATGATAAATATTGTGTCATTAGAATGTAAATAGTAATTATATAAATTATTGTAAATATTATTATGTCAAATACTTATAAATCAATTCTCTAAAATGCAAAAAATCTAATAATGTCTTGAAAAACTATTCACCATCATTTGTCACCAATATTGATATTGACATTTACCAAAATTGATAGAATACTTGTAGGTTTTCCTGTAATCTACAAGCAATGACCTATATTTTGTATTTTTTTTTCAAAGGCTCAGTAGTTTCGGAGATCAGGGGGGAGGGAATGGTTAATTTTCGTCTTTTTTCATGAATAAAATCATAACTAATTATTTTACAATATTATCAAAAATAAATTTGAGATCCTCATAAAGAACCGCCCTTTCATTTAATATATGACACAGTAAGGTTCCGGGGTTGCGGGACTGTTCGTAAGAGATACCGTGGCCTCGGAACACAAAGGGCGATGAAGGGACATGGATGGATTTTAGTCAGTAAAAGTCTGACACTCCCTCCTGCTCCGCCCAGAGCGGGAGAAGTAATTTGATGATTTCCCATCAGAAAAAAAAAAAAAACAGTAAGGTTTGCAAAACTTTTTTTTTAATTTCCTAATTGGTCCCCCGAAAATGACCCTTATATAAATAAAAAAATATTAACTTTGCACATCTGTGTTTGGGTCATAGGATTACACCATCGTACCAAATTTCACCTGATTTGGTCGAGTAGATTCGAAGCAAATTGGCTGTGACAGACAGACGCACGAGTGATCCTATAAGGGAAGGGAATTAAGGGGAGAATGTGATTTAAATTTGGAATACTTACCGAAATTTATACTGAACTACATCTGTGTTTACACCATTGAGTTTAATTATAAAGCATTATACATCTTTTTGAAAAAGTAATACGCATTTATTATGCAGTTATGATTATTAAATAAGATTACGAAAACCGACGAGGCCGTATGAGCTTGATGCCTTTTTTAAATTCATTTGGACAGGCTGAAACGTTCGCTTTCAATAAATCAATAGAGAGCAAGGGAGAGGAATTTACGGTTTCTGTAGTCGTAAATGGGATACTGGTAAAGAAATTCACAAATTCTTGAGCAACTTCATTGTTGGAGCTCACGAGGCCACGTGAGGTCTCTAGCATGAAGTCATTACTTTGTTTTATTTTTTATTTGTTTCACTTTTTCAATTTTCCAAACCGTCTTTATTTTGGTATCGGCTGATTTAATCTTGTTGTAATAAGGATTTGGCTACCTTGCAAGTGTTTTTTTAAAAAATCGAGTAAGTAGCAACATATTTATTTAAAGATTCTGTGTTGATGTAAGGCTTAAGGCCGTACAGCTCAAACAATCGTTCCCTACCTTTCTTAGTACCATGTGTTGCCCAGTCACTGAAAATAAACTTTGGGCCAGTAGTTTTCGATTTTTTTCGGTGTGCACTAGCGAAAAGAATTCTTCAAAAACCGACTTCAAAAAAAAACACAAACAAAACAAAACACAAAGAAAAACACTAACAATACGAACCTAATTACTTAAGCACCATTGTTACTTACACTAAAAAACTAACAAAGCTATGGACTGTAGTCTGAAAATAAAGGTTATTTAATTTATTAATTATTTAAAACACAAAAAAGTGAAAAATAACTTTAGCTTGGGGGATATGGACTTATTGCGAATAAGCCTATTACCATGACATGTATTGTTAATAATGTAAAATAAATGTATGGTGACTTGTTTGGGAACAACTCAAAATAGAAAAAAAAAACTTTTTTGCAAAAAATAATACCAACTTAAAAAAAAAAACAATCTTTTTGTGTTCTTTTTTGTTTGTGATTTTTTTTGAAGTCTGTTTTACTTTTTGCAAAAAAAGTTTTTTATTTATATTTCCATTTTGAGTTGTTCCCAAACAAGTCACCATACATTTATTTTACATTATTAACAATACTAATGTCTTGGTAATAGGCTTATCTCCAATAAATGGAACTTAACATTTATTTATTTATTCCTTACAACGGTTGTATTTAAACCAATTAACAGCCGCTCGGGTCGATCTTTAGGTTAAGCCGTGCTTGCCTAGGTTGGTCTGTGGGTGGGTGACCACTCATTACATACCGAGTTTCCTCCGTGCCTCGGAAAGCACGTTAAGCAGTTGGTCCCGGCTGTCACTTGTGATCTTTGACAGTCGTTACAGGTAGTCAGTGGCCCAAAAAGTCTGACAACCAGTCTTACCAAGGAGTATCGTATTACCCAGTACTAACTGGGTTGTGGAGGTCAGATAGGCAGTCGCTCCATGTAAAATACTGGTATTCAGCTGCATCCCCTTAGACTGGAAGCCGACCCCAATAAAACTTGGGAAAAGGCTAGGCAGATGATTCTTGGTTGTATTTAAACCAATTGCTGTAACTAAAACTAGAACTAAAAGAGTAAGAGATAATATAAAATTAAAATATACAAAATAACAAAGTAAAGGTTCACACATTCTTAAATTCCTCTCGCAATACTTCTGACATGAGAATAAAATCTAACAAACCGCAAACATACCTAACTTTCAAAATCTGGGTGTATTGTTTTTTTTTTTTTTTAATTAATGATGCTAGCTACACCTGTCCAGTATGCATGTATGTAAATATCATTTAATTCACTACATAATTCATTCATAAAACAATGTATATAAAATGTTAAAAACCCGGGAACACTAGTCACTTGAGAAAAAAAGAGAAAACTATCCTAGGTACAACAAACCAGATGTACCTTGGAGCGTGTGTGTTGTACCTTGGATGGAGTAGGTGCAAATCGAGAAACACTTTTATTGCGCGTGCCTCACCCAGCTTCGAGTAAATGTTACTAACACTAGTTTATAATTTATTGTTACTAACAAAACATATATCTAAGTTATAAATGTTTATAACTAGCTGATGCCCACGGCTTCGCCCGCGTGCTAAAGTGATGATTATGCTAACAAAACTAACTTAGTACCAAAGCACCACTGTTACTAATACTTAATAATAACAAAAATATGTAGTCGGAAACTTAATCCATCTTATTACTGTATTGTTTATGTATGACTGTCTAGAGACTCACCGACCCCACAGTCAAACCATTAAAACGGTTTTGCGGGGCTTAGTTTATAAGTTTACTTACCATATTGATTAATAAATAAATAAATAATAATAATAATAATTAGCTAAAATTTGTTAATTTTCTGTTGAAATAGTAGAAATAATAATTATTTAATTAAAATAGCATTTGCAATTTACTATAATAACAGTGATTAACAACAATATTTAAGTAAAAATATTGTTTTTTAAAAAAAGCTTCACCCTCCTTTCTTGTGCTAATTATTGTTGACAATATTTTGGCATCGAATCACGTAATTTTAACTTGCAACCAAATTTTTTTTTATTCTTATCCCTAATATAAACAAAATAAATCATAAAAAAACTTAGAAGTTACAACAAATTTAAACTGAAGAAAGTTCAAAACTAAAATTTACAGACTCAGACTTACTATTACTATTTTGAAATCAATTCTTACTTTTATTTAATTATTTAGTACCTATTTAACAACCATCCCAATATTTCTCAATTTATGGAACATGATAAACTTCTCTTTCATATTGCCGAAAAAAAACCCGAAAATGTCAAATTTTCCCAATCAATCTTGAACCTAATGCTTTAGCGATAAAGATGAAAATCTATTATCTTGCCCAGAACAAATACAAATACAAATACAAATAATTTATTTTCTTTCACAAGTTATGTACTACATCTAGTGGTTGAAGTGACCTTTTAGACAAAAATTGCCTGTGTTAGGTCACTTCGCTCTTCCAAAGCTTAAAGTTACGTGGTGTACCAACAATTTTAAATCATATTGTCTTAAGAAAACATTTCAAAGTTATTTTACAAATGAAAAAGTTAAGTCAAATTTTCAATTTGCATGATTAAGAATAAAAAATTACAAAACGAAAGTAAGTAATTTAGCAGCTAATAATACTCGTATTTATACATTATATATAGAACGTGTTTTGTAGTAAATGAGATAAGTCAGTGGGTGTGGATATGTGTGATGCTTGAGTGTGATGTATGTGTGTGAGTGAGGAGTGTATGTGTTTTTGTGAGTGGGTGTTCGTGTGTATGACAGAGTTACGATGCATGTTGCAAGAGGGCTTGGTTTCCTCATATGTAAGAAGTTCAATACATTTAGTTATAAGTTTTTTGCATTCATAGTATTTTTTGTTGTATATTTGTAGTTCTTTATTTAATTTGTTGTACAGGTGGGATGCACGTCATATTGCATACTACAAAAACTGGTTTTAGATTGTGGAATATGCGCCACGTGATATTTCCTTCTTCTCGTTTGATTGCCAGCATCATAAGGCAGTGGCTTGCGTTTTTTCAAAACAATTTGTGCAATAAATAATTTTCTCACGGAAAGCAGATCACTAATTTGATATAATCTAAAGTGGGATACCTTAATTTCTTGAAATGCATAATTTTGATCAGAGCTCTTTGAGCTCGTTCTACTTCTATAAATTTGGACTTAGCTGCACCTCCCCATACAGGAATACAATACACCAAGACAGATTGCACTAAGGCGACATAAATTTCCTTTAATAGGTTTCTAGAAGAGTCATTACTACTAGTAGCCCTAGATGGAACAACGTGTCTCAATGTCCTGGATATCCAGCTCAAATTTCTAACCCTTTTTACGACTTGTTCAAGATGGGGGTACCAAGATAACCTCTGGTCAAGAATAACACCTAAGTATTTGGTCTGTGAGACCTTGGCTAAAATAGAACACGTGCAGTTTTAGTTTTGAGTGTCGCCACATACGTGAACTTTGATAGTAAAGTCATTCTTAGGTTCTGTACGATTGCTGATAGTAAAACATATGTAATTTGTTTTTGAGGTGTTCAGAGTGAGTAAGTTATTATTTAGCCATTTAGTGATTTGAGCCATACCTGTGGAAGCACTTTGCTGAACATCATCCCAGGATTTTCCATAAAATACAATAGCTGTGTCATCGGCATAAGAAAAGACTTTAGCGTTATATAAATTCATGTTACATAAGTCATTAATATATATTAGGAATAGGCTGGGTCCCAGAACGCTACCCTGAGGTACGCCATATGATACCATTGTATCATAACTGCTGTATTGTCCCAGCTTGACCCTCTGCTTCCTATTTGAAAGATAATCTTTCAAAAGATCGAGTGGAGTTCCTCTTATTCCTATTTTCTCAAGTTTGTTCACCAGGATTGGGACAGAGACGGTATCAAATGCCTTTTTGAGGTCCAAGAAGATGGTTAGACATTTGTCCCCATTATCAAGATGAGAGGTAATAAGTGAGCTAAGAGCAGTTACAGCATCCTCAGTGGATATATTTTGCCTAAAACCAAATTGCGTAGGGGAAAGTAAATTAAATGTATTTAGATATTTAAGAAGCCTAATGTTTAATATTTTTTTTAGTAATTTGGATATAGCTGGAAGGACAGATATGGGTCTGTAATTGTTGACATCGTCTCTGTCCCCACCCTTGTGAACCGGAGTAATAGTCGATTGTTTAAGAGGGTCCGGAAAGATGCCGTCTCTAAAGCAGAGGTTTGCAAGATGGGTAATAATGAGGACACATTCTTTGCTTATGAACTTTAAAAATCTTGTCGAAATATTATCACAGCCAGGGGCACTATCTGATTTTAGGCTCATGAATGTTTTTTCCACTTCATTGGGGTCAGTGTCCAGAAGAACAAAAGAGTTGAGTTGAGTTGATAAGGGTACTGAGAGGCCATTATTATTTGAGCTTGGCTGGATTTGCTGGGCCAGTTGTTTGCCGATATTTACAAAATAATCGTTAACATAATTTGCCGATTCTATGGGGGAGGGTTTATTATTTATCAGTTCGATGTTTTCACTTTTAGATTTATTAGTGTACGTTATGGTTTTAATATTTTTCCATAGTAATTTGCTGTTTGATATTGAATTTGCAAGTAAATCCCTATCGTATTTTCTTTTTAGTTTTTTGATGAGGTTATTACAGTGATTTCTGTATCGGTTGTACGTTATTTTAGGTATTTCATTGTGTTGGTCGTTTTTAAGTTTTTTTTGTAGTTTATTGCAATTGTTTATGCAACGTAGTATTCCTGGGGTAACCCAAGGTTTAATAATGCGTTTGCTGCTAGGGATTTTAGTATGAGTAGTGTTAAGATTAAAAGATTCAGTGAGCTTTGTAATGAGTAGGTCAGTCAGTAGTTTAGGGTCATTACAAAATAGTAATTCTGCTAAGTTTTGTTGCTGAATATGTTTTAAAGCTTCTTCGAAATTAACGCTAGTCGTAGACTTATTTTTGACTTGTGTATGTTTTTGTTTGCGCAGTGATATAAGTGTAGTGTAGTGATCAGTGATAGTAGTGTGTAGGATGGCGATAGATGCGGTGACCTTTTTTTTATTAATCTTTAACATAAAGTGGTCCAGGCAGTTTCTTTCTCTGGTGGGGAGTGTATGCCCTGGGAGTATACCATGTAATGAGCTGTAAAGCTAAAACTACTTAAATATGCTGATATTTAAGTAGTTTACTCTGTTTTTGAATTCTTGAGAGGTCTCCGTGTCTTTTGGTTTAATATTGATGTTTATGTCTCCCGCGATTATTATGTTTTTTTGTGATGTCAATGTGTCAAGGTGAGTACTAAGAGACTCAACAAAGTTGTCCGTTTTAGAGTTTGAAGGAGAGCGGTAGATACCTAATATATGGTAATAAAGTATGTATGTCTAGCTGAAGACAGGACGCTTCGGCTAACTTAATTTGTCTAACTTTTGGTTTTAACGTGTTCTTGACGTAAACGATAACCCCATCATTTTGGTTTATGTGGCGAGTTGAGGCATGACAGAGATAATTGCTGAGCTGTGGAATAGGTTTATTAGGATTTAGTCTGCATTCCGTAAGAATTATAACATCAGTTTCAAATTAAAGAGTTGATAAATGGAGCGCAAAATCTTCAAAATTACAGTAAACGCTCCTCATGTTTTGTGCGATAATAGTGAAGTCATTTTTTTCTATTGAAATGTGCTCAGATATCTCAGAGGAGTCACATTCGACAGTACGCGCAATTTCGATATTGTCTAATTCATTTAGGGTTTGTAATGTGTGACCCATTTTAAAATTAAATACGGTAGAATAAACGTTAACATCAAGTTATACGAAGACAAAAAATGTTATCTGTCCAATGAGATACATATTGAAAGTGTTTTTGTAGCAATTGAGGAACAACTGTATTTGAGTTATAGTTCTGTGAGAGTTTATGAGTATAAGTGGGTGTAGTTGAGTTATGTTATGAGTCAGTGTAAGAGTAGATATGTGTAAGGTATGTGTATCGGGTTTTGGTAAAGTGCTTGTGTATTTGAACAGATAGTTTAAAAGAGTATCCACGAAGCGATTACGAATTAACAACAAAATAACCTATAATAAAATAAAACACAGTGAGCAATAGACTAACAAAGTAAGGTAAAGGCTTTACTACTCGAGTGAGGTTCCGCCCCAGTGACCGAGGTACATCGTTACCTGGGTGGCTAAGGTACAACATCGCAACAACTTCACATAATAAGCTATTTAAACCCACTTGCGATTGAGATTAGGATCTGACACTCATGCTGTCTTGTAGCTAGATATACTAAAATTAGATTCTAAGTAAAACAGTTTACACAAACATGCATCACTTTAAATAAATTGGCATGGACTAAAGCCCAAAAAACGATCTTTTTGAGTGTAAAATAATAAATTTTCATTTTTGACTGTGCTCACACGGCGCCGGCGAATCGCAACTAACTTCACCTTAGTTTTGACAAATGACGTTTCAAATACCATATACAACGGTTCCTAAAAGCACGGGATTTTTGAAAAAACATGGATTGTTCTAGGGTAAAACTATATCCAAGGTACAACAGGTTCCCCTACACATCTGCGTATCCCCTCAGAGCATACAGGCGTGATGTCACGTCACGATTTTGTATAAAGTATAAACAATAAACGTCCAAGCGATTGCAGCAATAACGACAGATTTGTCGTCTATTTTTTTAAGAGTTCCATTGTATATCTCCGAAGATCAGCATCAGACTGATCTTCACCAAATTTAAACGGGACCACCTACACTCTTTCAAATAAAAAGAAGAATGAAGAATTTTGAGAATCGGTCCACAAATGGGGAAGAAATCGGGTAAAATACATAAAAAGAAAAAAATACACACACTAACATATAACCTCCTCCTTTTTTGAATTCGGTTAATAAAATTCATTTACATTGTTTCTAATATGGCCTCGAATACTTGCTAATTAAATTAATTATGATTAAATTTGTCTAGATTCCTGGGTGTTATTTATCTAGTTCGTATCTGAATTCTTTGTAATTGTATTTGGACGCGAAAGCAACGGTCTGACCGCTATGATCTGAAGGCAATTTACGATGGATTTATCTAAGTAGTCGCAGCAATTATCAATACATGTAGCAGTATTTGTAGTAATTCGAGTTGGTTCTGAAAACACATTTGACAAATTAAATGATTTAAGGAGACTTAAATCTACTGCTATATTTACATTACTCTCTAAGATATGAACATTATAGTTACCACCGAATTATTGGTTTATTACCAGTTACAAGTTTTGCTGAAGCATCTTCCATTACTGATTCAAAGATAGAGTAGTTCAGGTAATTAGAGGGTCTGTAAACGCACACTATTACAATC
Source organism: Xestia sexstrigata (assembly GCA_941918905.2). Classification (NCBI taxonomy): domain Eukaryota; kingdom Metazoa; phylum Arthropoda; class Insecta; order Lepidoptera; family Noctuidae; genus Xestia; species Xestia sexstrigata. The sequence continues at coordinate 24,497,525 of OW799202.2, read as the reverse complement.
ATGCTTAGATAAGCATGATTGTAATAGTGTGCGTTAGTGTGCGTAGATACTTAACACAAGATAATTCAATGCTATGTTCAACCGATAGTATTATCTTGCGAGACTTAGATAATACAATTTTTGACTAAGATTAATGAAGCCCCACACATCTTAGATTTTTGGTTAAAGCAGCTGCTCACATTGTAATTCTCATAATTTATTTGCATTACGAAAAATATATATATATAATATGTAATTGCGATTCAGAAAAATAACATCCTGTACTTTTTTGACATCAATCGATAGGGTCAATGATATGGAACAAATCTCTCTAACAAACATGATAAATCCAATGAAAGGAAAACCATGAAATCTAAATTTATAAATTCAATGGGCTTATCTTATTGCATTCTTATCATTATGGCGCTAGCAATAGCGTCGAAATATCGGAAGCTCACAATAATTTATTGTCACGGAAGATATCCCGTTAGTGCCAGTAACGTTGTGCTAACAACGGAGCGCCGTTCACGGTCTAGTTTATATTATTTATAGTAAAGAGTTTATCAGAGTTCTATATAAAACATATTGAGTTACTAAGCGATGGGAATTAAAAGTTACGAATGATTTTAATTTATAAAAAAATAAGTCATCGAGCAGTTTCCGAACGCAACGTTTGACACTTACCTTCTTACAACTGAGAAATGGAACGTCAGTGTCAAATTCATCTGTGGACATAGTCTGTGGATCATTCCATTGTTTGTTTGTATTCAACGGCTACGTGGAATACGTATATTTATGCTATTTTTTGCCATTCTTACTACTAAATACCACCAATAAATCCGTGCCTTAAGTTAGGTTATAAACCTTTCATATCTTTTTTCTCCCAACTTCTATAACCTACTTTCCATTTGCTTTTTTGTTAGTCTTAAGTCGTTCCTTAACTATCCATAAGTTTCCACAATGTACGCTACCCATATCACTGGCTCCCGAATTACATGCAATCTCGCCATTCTCCATTAGCTTAAGTTGTACACGCGATAAGGTTGATTTTTGGTTGGAGTTACTCGTAATAAAACTACGTGTGGACTGTTTCACGGTTTATTTCTCACTGACTAATTTAAAGTAATGTGGACTGTAAATACATGCATAGGTACATATGAACAGCTATGTATAGGCTGCTAACACTAAATTTCGCTGTGGCGATTCGACATACCGCCCACCAAAGGATCTATCCTTTCATTAAATCAAAAACAAAAAAAATAAAATTGGTACTACACGATGTTAGTTGAACAACAAAAGAAATCAGAAAGTAACCATCGTCACCACAACTCCCGAAACATAAAGATAAATGATTATAAAAGAAATAAGTAACTAAACGTAATTATATTAAGTATAATTATGAATATCTTAGGTCTAGGTACATACATCACTGATAATATACTGCGCAACTAGAAATACACACATCAAAAATGTCTAGGGATCAAGCATTTTTATGCGGATTTCTTGAGATTGAGATGTGGCTTTGTAATAAATTTATGATTTTATAAATTTATATGGATCCTTTTTGGTGCATTTCATAATTTGAATCAGGAACTCTCAATCAAATTCGAGTAAAAGATGAAAATAAGCTGTCAATATTTTCCCTATAAAAACATACAACGCATTGAAGACATTATTAGTGCTACTGTTTCCCTACTACTGATTAAAACCAACGTTATTATGGAGCGGCGACGTCATTTAAGCAGGGAAGAAATGCTCAGAGCCGTGGGAATGATAGAAGCTGGTTCCCGGCAACGTACTGTAGCTTTAGCTCTGAATACAAGTCAGAGTGTTATCAGTCGACTTTGGACACGTTACCGAAGCACTGGTACCGTGGCTGAGCGCCATGGAGGACGGTATCGCTGCACCACACGGAGACAAGACCGATACATTCAAATCTTAACTCGAAGAGCTCCAACAATAACCGCCATGATGTTAGCCGTGAGGCTTCATCACTCTTCAGGGAACTTAATTAGCGACCAAACAGTCAGAAACCGCTTGCATGAAGTGAACCTTCATTCCCGAAGACCGCTACGGGTACCACCTATAGCAATGCACAATCGTAGGATTCGATATCAATGGGCTCTTGAACACAGAAATTGGGCAGAAGAACAATGGCGTTTCGTGTGCTTTTCTGATGAGTCTCGTTTTGGTATGAGACCGGATACAAGACGTATACGACACTGGAGAACCCCTGGACGCCAACAGCGATTAAAATCCTGCCAGGAAGTCCATCCTTATAGTGGTGGAACCATCATGGTATGGGCGGGTATTTGGATCGGCGGAAGAACTGAGTTGATTTGGATCAGAGGCAACCTCAACGCTCAAATTTATGCTGAGACGATTGTATCAGACGTCATCGTTTCTCTACAAGTGCAAATCGGTCCCTTATTTCAGTTAATGCATGATAATGCACGACCGCACACCGCAAGAGTTGTAAGACAGACTCTCGCCGCAGCTAACATCAATGTCCTGCCCTGGCCTGCTCAGTCGCCAGACTTGAACCCGATTGAGCATGCATGGGATATGCTACAGAGAAGAGCTCTGCCGAATATGGAGGGTATCCAGTCGCAAGAAGACCTTTTTTTGTTGTTGCAACGAACATGGGCGGCCATTCCACAGCGTGATTTGGATGAACTCATTTTGAGTATGCCAAACCGATGTTCTTGTGTTGTTAGTGTTCGCGGTAGAAACACGGATTATTAATTGTTTAAGTTACCCAATAAAATTTTAAAGAAAACTGTTATTTCAGTCTTTTTTTCGAACTTTAATGTTAGTGGTTCAAATGTCAAAAATCCCTTTATTAGGAAAATGGCAAATTTCTTTATTAATGCAAAGGTGACTTGGTTTATCGTTACTGTGACAAACGAAAACACTTTATTTGATGAATCCTTAAAGAAAATTTTAATTAATATCAATCAGGAGAAAAGTTATTGCAAAAATATATGTTGATCCCTAGATACTTTTGATGTGTGTAGTTGGTATGAGGTACAAAATAAGTAAGGTTGTTGCATTCCCAACCTCTAACCGCCCACAGTTCCATTATAGCCTAATAATAAAGTAAGTGCTCACTTACACATACACAGGTAGGTAGGTGGGTAGGTTGTATGAAGTTGTAAGTTTAAGTAGCAATGCTTAACCAAGTCAATTCACACTTTAAGCAACGTAAACAGGAAAGTTCTTAAAATACTCAGGTATACTTAAGTAAGTGTAAAATAGGTAAACAAGAATAGGTTAAAATTAACTACTAGGCTTATCACTAGGACTATTTTTTAGGTAGGACACATAATTTACTTGTAGGTCGCTTATAAACATTATTTTTACATTTGACTGACACCACACGAGTAATGCCGTCAGGGCCCACATGTTTTTCTATTATTTTGCCCTATATCCATTTACTTGGAGGAACATTGTCTTCTCTTAAAATCACTACGTCATCGATTTCTGGCTCCGTGGTTTTGGTGTTCCACTTATATCTTTGGTTCATATTTACGAGGTATTCTTTATGCCATCTGTTCCAGAAATCGTTGACCATTTTTTGCGTTAGTCGCCATCTATCTATACTAGAAATATTACAATTTGAATAGTTTTCATCAGTTAAGTTTAACAAAGGCTCGCCAATCAGAAAGTGGCCGGGTGTTAGCGGTAGAGGGTCATTAGGGTCATCACTTAGCACAGTTATGGGTCGAGAATTCAAACACGCTTCGATTTGTGCCAATACTGTGGCTAGTTCCTCATAAGTGAGAGTAGCATCGCCAATTACTTTTTTAAGATGAGTTTTTGTGCTGCGCACTCCAGCCTCCCATAAACCTCCGAAATTGGGTGCATGAGGAGGTATAAAATGCCATGTAGTACGTTCCAGGACTAACAACTCTGCCACGTTACCAGGAATCGAAGATTTGGCACTGTTGAACATTTCTCTGAGTTGTTTGTCTGCTCCCACGAAGTTAGTACCATTGTCACTATAAATATCGCAACAATGACCTCGTCTTGAGGTGAATCGCCGGAAGGCTGCGATGAACCCCTTCGCTGTCATGTCAGTGACTGCTTCCAGATGTATGGCACGCGTTATCATGCAGATAAATAAACATATGTAACCCTTGTACGATTTAGCTCCTCTACCCGGTGAAAAACGAATGTTTATGGGACCCGCGTAGTCCACACCAGCTGATTTAAAAGCTCGGTCGGGTTTAACTCGCACTTCTGGCAGCTGCCCCATTAGTTGCTTGGTATTCTGTTTGGAATACCTAATACACGTAACACATTCTCGATAAGTTTTTTTTGTTAGATCTTTGGCTCGTAAAATCCAGTATTTTGTTCTTAAATAATTTAGCATTACTTGATGACCACCATGCAATGTTCTGTGATGAGCATCCTGAATTATTAGTTTGCTAAGATGGCTCGTAGCGGGTAAAATTATAGGGTGCTGAATATCATAGGATTTTTGAGATTTTTGGATGCGTCCGCCAACTCTTAAAATCCCGTTTTTATCAATAACGGGACACAGATTCCGAAGCTTGCTTCTTTTAGGTACATGGCCTTGCGAATTTAGCTGCTTCATCTCCTCTTTGAAATTAGTAGCTTGGACTTGTTTAATGCAATTGTTTAAAGTTTCCTTTATTTCTCTTGGTGTAATTAATTTAGAACAACTTTCACGTTTATCTTTAGGTAATTTAAAATTAATAAATCGTCTGCAATATGAAATGACTCTCAACATTTTTGATAAAGTAGAATACCTAGTCCAAATAAATTCCTCATTGACATTACTTATTGTAGCCAAAGATCTCACACGTTCTTCTTCTTGTGTATCTTCGATATTAGGAACACTAATACTTATGTTTAAGCTAGACAACCAAGCCGGTCCATTCCACCATATTGAATGATTTAACAACTCTGGACCTTGTAAGCCCCGTGACGCACAGTCAGCTGGGTTCGTATCTGTAGACACGTGCCCCCACTGCTCGTAATCTATAATGTTTAATATGTCTGACACTCGGTTGCTCACGAATGTGCTCCATCGGCTTGGTCCACCTTTCAACCAAGCCAAAACAATAGTGGAATCGGTCCACGCAAATAAGCTATTTTTAGGTACACCTAACACTTGAGACGTCTCCGACATTAATTTGGCTGCCAATGCGGCACCACAAAGCTCTAATCTAGGAATGGAAACTTGCTTTTCTATTGGAGCCACCTTGGTTTTGGAGGATATTAGGCTTACGTAGACTCGCTCTTCACTGATAACTCGCATGTACACTGCTGCTCCGTATGCGGCTTGTGATGCATCTGCGAAAACATGCAACTCCACCCTTGATACACGTGTGTAGTACAACCATCGAGGTATACTTAGTCCTTTGATGTGCGTCAAATTCTCTCGATATCGTAACCACTCTGCTTGTAAAGCACCATGAATAGGCTCATCCCAATTTAGACCTGCCTTCCACAATTTCTGCACGATCATTTTTGCTATTACCACAACAGGAGCTATCCATCCCAAAGGATCATAAAGTTTAGCTATTTCTGAAAGAATATGGCGTTTGGTTATGGGCAGCTTTAGTTCTGGCAGGTTGACTGTATATTCAAAGGCGTCAGCTTCCCTATTCCAGCTCAAACCTAATACTTTGACAACACTATTGGTCTTAAAAGGCAACTCATTATCATTTCGCTTATTTTCTCCAATGTACTGTGACAAAGCCTCACTATTACTGCTCCATTTTTGTAGTTGAAATCCTCCTGAGTTCATAAGTTTGTTCATCTCGTTATAAATATCGACAGCTTCTTTCTCTGTTTCGCATCCTGTGAGGAGATCATCCATATAGTAATCAGTTTCGGTAATATTTGCAGCAATAGGATACTTCGTTTTCTCGTCGTTGGCAAGTGTCTGAAGTGATTTTACAGCAAGGTACGGTGCACATGCTGTACCGAATGTTAACCTCAAAAGTTTAAAGTGCTTTATTGGCTCATGAGGTGCAGACCTCCATAATAATCTCTGGTAGTCCGTATCCTCTTCCGCTACACGAACCATTCTGTACATTTTAATGATGTCTGCTGTAATACAGAATTTGTGTGTTCTCCATCTCATTAATGTATGACGTAATTCCTGCTGTAGCTGAGGACCCACACGTAAGTCGTCATTTAAAGAAAAGTTATTTGAACCCTTGCAAGAAGCGTCGAAGACTACGCGAAGCTTTGTGGTAGTCTTATCCTCTCGGACTACGGCGTGGTGAGGAAGATAGACAGCCTTTGGGTTATCAATCTCTGAAGAATTAACTTGCACCATATGATTTAGGTTTATATATTCCTCCATAACTTTATGATATTCTTCCCGAAGCTTAGGATTTTTTGATAACCTTTTCTCCAACAAATTAAATCTTTTTGCTGCTATTTCTCTCGACCCACCATATTGACATTCCGGATCTTCAGTTTGAAACGGTAATCTTACCACGAATCTTCCTTCTTCATCTCTAACTGTTGTGGCTTCATAGTATTCTTCGCACTTTTCTTCTTCCTTTGATAATATCTTTCGTATGCTATTTGGTTCCCTTTCTATCTCCCAAAATTGTTGTGTGCTATTTCTAGCTATAATAGGATTCAGGGTGACTTCTTCTTTATTTCAATAAAAATGCGGAGATATCAAATTGATCTATTCTTGAACAAAGCGTAAAGTGAAGTAGTACAAAAATGGTAGTTGAAACTTAAAGCTAAACGTATACATGGAGCATTCGGATTGGTTACAAAAAGCAACGCGATTGGCTCTTCATGACGTGATAGGTGGTCATCATTGGTTGATGAAGATGACGTGGTTAAAGGTGCGTTCATAAGCTTGAACATCCTCCCCGGCCTTGGAAGTGGTAACTTTCAAGCGACTCCAACCAGGTGATCCCGCTGCAGCTACTCATCTCGAATTGGAAGAGGGCAGATCTTTGAAAAAGCTCGTCGTACGATGCCAGAAGCGGTTTGGATATCGGCAACCCTGGCCACTCCATCCTTGCCTGGAAAAACGTCAACAATACGTCCTAAGCCCCATTTTAGTGGAGGTTGGTTGTCATCCTTCATAAGGACAAGCGTGTTCTTCTGCAGACAATCTTGGTTTTCCCTCCATTTGCCTCTGGTCTGCAGTTCTGAAACGTACTCCTTAGACCAGCGGCTCCAGAAGTGCTGACGGATTTGTTCGACCCTCTGGTAGCGTGTCAGGCGGTGTGTAGGCACGGCGGTGACGTCAGCGCAGACAGGTGCAGTCATCGGACGGCCAACCAGAAAATGAGCGGGGCTAAGAGGGAGATAGTCATGCGGATCTGTGGACATAGGAGTCAATGGTCGGGAGTTCAGTATGGCCTCAACTTGTGTCAACACCGTGCTGAGCTCCTCGAACGTTAGGTGCGCATTGCCTACTACACGTCGCAAGTGATGCTTACAACTCTTAACCCCGGCCTCCCACAGGCCTCCAAAATGACTGGCGTAAGGAGGAATCATTTTAAATTTAATATTTTGAGCTGTAGCGTACTCTTTTATATCGCCAGAACAACTGGTAAGAAATTTGTTGAAATCATTCATTAAACCAACAAAGTTCCTTCCATTATCAGAAAATATTTCAGCCGGTTTACCTCGGCGTGAAATGAAACGTTTTAATGCTAATAAATATGCTTCGGAAGTGAGATCGCTGACCAATTCTAAATGTACCGCGCGCGTCGTAAAACATATAAATAAACAAACGTATGCTTTTACGGTTCTAGCACCTCTGCCCTTTCGGTTCAATACAAGCATTGGCCCAGCGTAGTCTACGCCGCAATGTATAAACGGGAACCCATAATCTAATCTTTCCTTTGGCAAATCAGCCATTTTTGGTGTGACTATTTTGCCCCGCATACGTACGCACTTTATGCACTTATGACAGGTCTGACGTGCGAGATTTCTACCACCTAATGGCCACCACGCTTCCCTGATAGTAAACAATAACATCTGCGGACCTGCGTGCATCAACCGGTTATGCACATATCGGAATAACAACAATGAAAGTTGATGTTTACCAGAGATTAATATGGGGTGTTTTTTATCAAAATCAAAGTTGGGACTGTTTTTTAGACGACCTCCAACTCGAATCAATTTATTTTCATCGATAAATAAGTCTAACTTTGCTAAGTGAGTCTGTGTTTTGTTTACTTGGCCCTTTCTAAGAAGTGAATCGCGCGCATCGGGGAATGACTCACGCTGCGACAAGCTAGCGAGCGTTGTCGTAGACTTGTTTAGTTCAGATGTACTCAACGGCCCCTTCCACCGATCGTCTTTACAACGCGTGTTATGTATAAAGCGGAGTACATAAGCGGCAGCACGCTGCATGCGGTTATACTGAGAAAACCTGGAAAATGGAAATAAGTTTTCTTCAGTTGTTTGACGAGTGAGAAGTGTGTGTGCGTCGTGAATTTTGAGCTCAGGTAGGTTTTCTGTCGATATTTTTATGCGTGTTTCTTCATCTAAACTATCAAATTTAGGGTCATGTAAAAAATGTGGCCCTGACCACCATAAATTGTTGATGTTCAGTGCATCTATACTTTGACCTCGCGACACTAAGTCGGCGGGGTTATCTATACCACTAACATGTCGCCACGAATGGCCTTTTGTCAGTTCGTGTATCTCCCCGGCCCTATTCTGGACGTAGGTCTTTAGCATGTTAGGTGGAGATTGCAACCAACTTAATACAATAGTCGAATCCGTCCAGAATACGACTTTATCAAAACTTGATCGCAGCGAACCTCTAATTTTTTCATATAACCTTGCGCCTACCAGCGCCCCACACAGCTCGAGCCTAGGTATAGTCATAACAGGCTTTATAGATGCGACCCTACCCTTTGAGCATAATAATCTAACTGTGACGGTTGATGCGTTATCAATCGTACGAACGTAGGCGCAGGTGCCATAGGCTGCTTGTGACGCGTCGGTAAATATGTGCAGTTCAGTGTTTACCGGGTGTTCGCACATCACAAATCGAGGTATTCGAATTTTATTGAGCATACACAAATTATTAACAAACCGCTTCCAGACTTGCGTGACGTCATGCGGTAATGGTTGATCCCAATCGAGTTTAAGCAACCAACACTTTTGCAACAATATCTTTGCTTGTGTAATAACTGGACTCAATAAACCGAGCGGGTCATAAATTTGTGATGCGCCTGACAATATTGTGCGTTTAGTGATCGGTTTTGTGTCAAAATCTAACTGTGTGTGGAAATATAATTCGTCACTATGTGGGTACCAACCTAACCCTAACGTTTTGCTGTGTACATGCTCACCTAATGAGAAATCTTTTGCGTCATTAGGCATGTCTATACTACTGGAATCTGCATTGAAATTATACACCCACTTGCGTAGCTGAAAACACCCGGTATGTAAAAGTTTTGCGGTATTATTACAGATCTGAATTAATGTACGTTTATCGTTGTTTCCACAAATTAAGTCATCAACGTAAAAGTCTTCGCGAATAGTTCGTGCCACATCAGGATCGTCACATTCCTGTGCTAATTGTTTCAGACATCTGCAACTAAGAAACGGCGCAGACGCGGTACCATATGTCACCGTGTTTAACTGATAAATATTTAAGGGATCCGACTTGTTTTCGCGCCATAAAATCAACTGAAGGTCACGTTGTTCTTTATCAATCAACACCTGCCTATACATTTTTTCTATGTCTGCACAAGCTACATACTTGTTCTCTCGGAATCGCAGTAAAATAGAAATTAAATCACCTTGTATAGGTGGTCCGACGTACTGTAAATCATTTAACGACCTTCCCGACCTTGAAGCTGCGCTTGCGTTATATACAACACGCAGTTTTGTTGATGTCGCATAAGGACGAAAGACGCCGTGATGGGGCATGAAATAATGCGGGGTTCCGTATGTGGTGATACGACTCATATGACCTAAAGTTTCGTACTCGTTCATAAATTCCGTGTACAACTTTTTATATTCTGGATAACGTTCTAGCCGTTTTTCCAAAGCATAAAAACGTCGTTCAGCTTGTGCGAATGTATCACCTAACGTGTCAGGTTCATATTTGAATGGTATGCGTACGATAAATCTGCCATCAGCTGTGCGCTTCATGGTATTATGGAAATGATCCTCGCACGCACGCTCATCGTCGCTGCGTGAGTCAGCTGATTTGGTGCTAATGGGTAACTCTTCGAGCTCCCAGAAGCTGCGGACTTGTTTATCTAAAGATTGAATATCTATAGATTGCGTGAAATTACAATTTACACGATTAGATTTTCGCGGGTGATCTAAAACAGAACCTGAAATAATCCACCCTAACTTTGTGTTAATAATGTAAGGGCCATTATTTAGTTTTATTTTTCCTTCAGTCAGCAGGTCCCAAAATAGATTCGCGCCTATTAAAATATCAATTTTTTGGCTTTCATTGAAAGTGGGATCGGCTAACACAATATTGTCAGGTATACTGAACTTTTTCCGTGGCAAAGTAAAGTTTGGCAAATTGGAAGTAATTCCGGGTAAAACTAAACATTGTACATGTGTGGCAAATGTTTTATCCAAAGAACGCAGTTCTATATTGCAATACTTTGTGCACTGCGTCACGGAATAAGCAACTCCTTGAACATTTTGAGTGGACTTTGTTAATTGCACGTTTAATTTGTTACATAACGATTGTGTAATAAAACATCTATCACTGCCGTTGTCTAAAATTGCGCGTACTTGGTGTAAATTACCTAATTTATCAGGTATTTCGACTAGAGCAGTAGATAACAACACAGATTCATATTGCTCGGGCGACGATTGCGCGTTTATGTCTTGGTGTGCATTATTTACCTGGATTGAATAGCTTTGTGACTGTGCGTGTGTATGTGACGTATTGGAACTAGAGGCGGGGAGGTCCACAGCGGTCGGCACCTCAACTACCGAGTGCAGGGCGACCGAGCGGTTGTGTTCTTGGCTCCCGACCACAATATCACATATTAACGAATTATGTTTTTTCTCACATCTTCTGCACGGACCGTACCTACACTCGGCAGCTGTGTGGCCGATACGGAAACAGTTCTCGCAAATTTCGTGCCTGCGTACCAGCTGTTTTCTGTCTTGCAAACCAAGATCGAGGAACTTTTGGCATGAATATAACGGATGCGATGCATTACACATACAACACGTTCGTTTGCGAGATTGTTTGGTTTTAGTGTTAGTGTTGGTGTCCGGTTTTTGTGTAACTATGTTACAATTAACCTTCTGTGTGGAATTGTTGGAAGGTTTATTTTGTGTTGAATTAGCTTTGGGTGAACTGTGTGAGACGGAGTGTGAAAGTGTTTCTAACATATCTGCTTTCTGCCTAAGAAATTTCATTAAATTGTCTAGTTTAATGCGTTTAGAATCATCCGTCACTGATAAAGAATTTTTAAATTGTTCCCACTCGCGTTCAGTAGTTTGGTCGAGCTTGGAAACAACCATATGTATAATTAATATGTCCCAATGCTCGATACTTTCGCCGAGTAACTTTAAAGCGCGTAAATTTTTTAAGGTTACGTCAATAAGTTTCCTTATCTGCGGCGATGATTCTTTTGTGACTGACGGCATGGAAAATAAAGATTTGACGTGCTTCTGAGCAAGAAGTGTAGAATTATCGTAACGATTGAGAAGTAATTCCCACGCAACAATGTAGTTATCTGCAGAAAACTCAACTGAATCGATAACTAAGCGAGCAGAGCCTTTTAATGACGATTTAAGGTAGTGAAATTTCTGTATTTTAGGAATGGATCGGCAATTGTGAACTAGGGATAAAAATATATCGCGATATTCTAGCCAGTGCTCGTACGAACCGTCATATTCGGGCAGAGATATAGTAGGTAATTTAACAGAAGAAGTTTGAACTGAGTGGTTATCAGCTAATGCATTTGAATTATCAGCTTCCTCATCTTCATTGTTAATTAAACATTGCGCTTTAGCTAATATTGAATAATATTCAGAATCAAAACTATCTCGTTCTTCTAATGCTTTTGGAATGTCTGTTTCGGACGTGGTTAATATTTCAATTTTGTATTGAACGTCATCGAATAACGAGTATAGTTCTTGAATGCCTGAAACACGCAATTGCAACTCCGTACGCTGCCTAACAGTTAAAACGTTACCGTCTAGACCTTCTACATGCTTTTTAAAATTAGTGAGAGTCCTTTTGATGTGACCTCTTCTACTATTAAGCTCTCTAATTTTCTCCCTAGCGTCAGTCATTCCGGAATGGTGTGGAAGTACTCACGATTAAACAGGTGCGCGATATTCACAGCAGCTGAAGCGGTGATTGAAGCTTCGGTTTCAGCTTGAACGTGAAGTAGGCAACCGACACGTAGCGGTCACGCAGAGGTCACGCAGAGGTGGCTCAACACTGGAATTTTGCACAAAAAACCGAGATCACACAGGGGAATGGACAGGTTTTGGATATTCTGGTTGGCTCGTCTCACCAAATGCGCTGCGATGCTGCTGATGATAATTAACGAGGATCTTGCGTCGATCAATGCCCAACCGTCGTCGTCGTATATCCAAATTCTTGATCGCTGATATCCGGCTCGAAGGACCAAATTATGTGTGCTATTTCTAGCTATAATAGGATTCAGGGTGACTTCTTCTTTATTTCAATAAAAATGCGGAGATATCAAATTGATCTATTCTTGAACAAAGCGTAAAGTGAAGTAGTACAAAAATGGTAGTTGAAACTTAAAGCTAAACGTATACATGGAGCATTCGGATTGGTTACAAAAAGCAACGCGATTGGCTCTTCATGACGTGATAGGTGGTCATCATTGGTTGATGAAGATGACGTGGTTAAAGGTGCGTTCATAAGCTTGAACATTGTCGTAATAGCTCGTCTTCCCTAACTTGAGCGTGTAAGGTTGTAATGTGTCTCCTTGCTGAGGTAGATGCTTGTAACATCTTTCCCGATATCACCCATCCTAGGACTGTGTTTTGGGCCAATAGATTTCCATTGGGGTGCTTAAGAACGCCGTCTAACAGAACGTCGCCGTATACCTCAGCTCCAAGTAGAATATCTATTCTACCTGGTGTTGTAAACCCTGGATCAGCCAACTCAAGTTCCTTAAGTTCAGACCAATCAGGCAGTTTAAGATTAATGGTTGGTAGCAGCGTTGTTAGGGTATGCAATACATACGCATTTACTTGAACTGACTCTCTGGGATTGTGGCGTGATTTCACGCAGAGCGAAACCATGTGTTTGATTCTCGTTTGCCCCTCTCCCAGACCTGACACCCAACCACTCACTGATTTACGTCTAAGATTTAGTAGCTGAACGGTCGCCTCAGATATGAATGACGCTTGCGACCCCTGGTCTAACAACGCCCTAATGATATGTTCGTAACCGTTCTTACTACTTACTAACACTTTAGCCGTAGCTAATAACACAGAATTTGTTTGTATTTGCTTACAATGGTGAGAAACAATGGCATCACTTGAAGAAGGAGTGGACTTACCTCTTAACTCGTCACTAATGGTACCTGTAGCCGTGTTTCCTTCTTCTTTTGCCTTCTCCGTTGCTTGCTCTCTCTCGAAGTGGAGAAGGGAATGATGTCGCCTTCCACACCTTTTGCAGCACGTTGACTGACGACATTTCTTCACCGAGTGTGATGGTGCAAGACAGTTGAAACACAGTTTATTCTTCTGGACGTACTCCTGTCTTTCTTTGGTAGACATATCGACGAATGTTTTACAATGGTAGATATAGTGCTCGCTGTTACAAATTACACACTTATTTTCGCGTTCTTTTCCATCCTTGTTGACATTGGAATGAAAAGCCTTAGGTTTAATTGCTGATTTCGGCTGCGAAGATTTGATATTGTTACTTTCGATCATTTCCAGCGATCTAAACCTTGACTCCAGAAAATCTCTCAAATCTTGCCAAGTGGGTTGGTCGCTATTGTTCATACTAAGGTGTTGTTCCCACTGCTTCATTGATTCTGGATCCAGCTTAGACACAACTAAGTAGTTAATGATCAAGTCCCATTTGTCAGACTCAGCGCCTAAGTTTTTCAAGGCTTTCAAACAGGTTGAAGTTGTGTCCACCAGGTGTTTAAGTGAACCCGCTGACTCAGTATGTACAGATTTTTGTGTGAAAAGAACTCTCAATATTGCGTTACAATTAAACCTCTTGTTGTTATATCGCTTCACTAATACTTCCCAGGCGTCATCATAATTCGCATCTGTTGTAGTAAAATTGCGCAATATTACTTCTGGTTCTCCTGATAAGCTACCTTTTAAATAATGTAGTTTCTGTACTGGCGACAATCTCATATTTTTATGAATCAAGGTAGAAAACAGATCAAAAAACGTCTGCCATTCATCATATTTGCCGCTGAAGGTAGGTATTTTAATTTTTGGTAATTGAATTTCGTTACTGTCTGATGACCTTACCTGACCTTCGGCTGCACTAAGCATTGCTGTTTGAACCGCTGAATCGAGAAACGGCTGAAGAGCTTCCTTTACAGCTGACTTATATAGTACATACAATTCTTGGAATACATCGTATGTATTGTCTTTAAAATACGGATCTTCTCTTTCTTTATCCTTAGTTATGCTCAAAATAATGCTTTTGTGTCCGTCCTTAAAGTTCTTCCAAAGTTCTTCTAGCAATTCAAGCCTCGTTTCCAAGTATGGTTTTCTAATTCTATCCTTTGGGGACTTTTTAAAGTTTCTTTCTGCAGCCTTTAAATTTTCTAATAGCTCATGCTGATAAACCAGAAGATCGTCCTTGGTAATATTCACAATAAATTTGCTTTAACCAACAATGTAACTTGAATAGTCAACGGATTTCGTCAATTGAAATGTACTGTTCTGTGTTCACAATGTCCACAAGTAAAGGGTTTATTGTTGCACTCTTTACTAAGCACTTATTTGTCGTAAAATCTCGTAATCCGAGCACTCACAGAATAGTATAAGTACCTAGTTATGTTCGTATTTTTAACACTGTTCTTATAACTCACGAGTTCACAACAGTTCCCATTCAATAATATCAGCAATCACAAAACACTTCTAAGAATCCTTATCGCTTTGTATTTGTTCTCGCGACGCGTCCGTCTACAGCCGGTTACCGGCAATCATCCGCTCGAAATAGGACCAAATGTACACGCGATAAGGTTGATTTTTGGTTGGAGTTACTCGTAATAAAACTACGTGTGGACTGTTTCACGGTTTATTTCTCACTGACTAATTTAAAGTAATGTGGACTGTAAATACATGCATAGGTACATATGAACAGCTATGTATAGGCTGCTAACACTAAATTTCGCTGTGGCGATTCGACATAAGTGAATGAGCGTTTAAATATTGATTCCTGTTACGGAACTTTCTGTGCGCGAGTCCGACTCGCACTTGGCCGGTTATTTAACGCATGCACGAGTACATATTATTTTTTTTTTCAAAACTTAGCTTTGCTTGAGTTGATGAAAAGATGATCTCTAAACGTTTTTGCTTCAAGTCTACGCTTAGGTGCATTTTGTGTTGCTCCGCATCCGTGTCACTGCGGTGGCACAGTCGACAGTACTGCTACAGGAGCGCAATGGTGCATAGCATGATACGCCAGCAGCATTAACGATACTATTCGTAAAATTTTTGGTTTTTCTATCATGGGTGTCGTCGGAAAAACCAAAAATGTTCCTCGGCACCGTCTTGAAATTTCATTTTGACCTCATTTGAGTTATCAGCAACCCCGAAAACTACGAAAACTACACCCATGATCGAAAAACCATTTTTTTTTTCTGAACGCCATCTTTAATTTTCATTTTCACATCATTTTCGTATCAGCAACCCCGAAAACCGTGTAAACGACACCCATGACGGCGTCATGTTTACTCTACAGAGTAAACATCAGTTGGCCATTAAGTCGCGCAAAAGTCCAGTCGCGCAAGTGTCCTTTCGCGCAAAAGTCCATTCGCGCAAGTGTCTTGGCGCGCATAAGTCCAATCGTGCATGCGCGAGTTAAGTGTGATGACCCCAACTCTATTCGCTTCGTCAGCAAATCCCCCTCCACGCACAATAGCATTTAAGTAGTTATAAGAATATTGTCAAATTAGCAATAAGTAAATATAAATACATGTGTAATTATTAGAATGATTATTATTATCTTGATACTGTTACTCTGCTTGACTAAAATAAAGTTTTTTTTAACTAATCAAGTGTCGACCACTTAATTGGCGCAGCCGGTAGGATCTCTGTAGTCAGTTTGCGACGTATAAAACTCTACAAGCAGCTGGACGTCTGTTTCTACAGTTCAACAGGGATCTCCGAACAAACAAATTCATTGAGTACCAGACACATCGGCGGGAGCAGTATTCAATAATAGTCACAAGGAGGAGATGGGAGTAACTACGGGACTGTGAGTAAAACTTCTTCACTATCCTTTCTATTTTCCTTTATCGTTTTCCTCTTTGTTTTAATTGTATGTGTTGTGTTATTGAGGGTTGAGCAATACCGCGATAACATTCTTTTATTTTATTACGATATAACTAGCGTGATAATATTAATTTTAGTTAGATATTTAGTGTATTTTTCTCTCTCTTTTCGTGCTTTGTTCTTTCAAAATGGATCAAATCATGCAGGTCCCGTCAACAATGGCAAACATTATTCCAGAGTTTAGTGGCGATTCTAGACAGCTTCCACTTTTTATAAAGAAATGTGAATATATAATAAATACATTTCAAGGTGGAAAAGCCCAAAATGAATATCTATTCCACGTTCTTACTAGTAAGTTAACAGGGGAAGCCGCGAACTTAGTGGGGGAACGAGATAGTATTGGTACTTGGTTAGAGTTGAAAACATTATTGGCTCAACATTTTGGTGACCCTAGAACCGAAGATTGCTTAGTATTGGAGTTAGAGTCTATGAAAATAAATTCTAATGAAAGTTATTTAGATTTTTGTCATAGGATTCAAAACTTGCGTAGTATCTTGATTGCGAAAATAATTGAAACAGTAGACGATGCGAATTTACGTCAAGCCAAACAACATATCTATACTAATTCGTCATTGAATGTTTTTCTATATAATTTACCTCCTTATTTAGTTAGATTAGTACGGTTGAGAAATGTGACCACCTTAGAAGATGCCCTAAAGGTAGTGTTGGAAGAACAAAACTTTCAGGCAGTTTACGAATCTAAAAGTAATAGAAACAAAAATAATTTGAAACCCCAAGGGAAAATTGCTAACAACAATGGAAATTCTCAGCGTACTCCCAACCCACAAAAACAATCTAGTACTCCACCACAAAATAGTTTGACAGAAAATACAAATTATCAAAATAACTTAAATCAATCTAGAAATTCCTTTAGAAACCAAAATAACACTCATAACCAGCCGCCACAACAAAGTAGGTCAACGCCTTGGCCAAGTCAGCAGGCCAACGCGACGCGAACAACGCCTGAGCATAATACAACATCAGCAAACTCGGGTTCAAACACCGACGTTACCATGCGAACTGCAAGTTCTAGACGCGTAAATTATACGAATAATGACTCATTTATGACATACGATAATAACGAAGAAAATGATTTTGATTACGAATCACAACCAAGCACATCATATGAGCCCGAACAAGTTGAAAATTTTTACCTAAGGGCCTCGTACAGAGAGAAAAAATAATTTTAAATTGTACTAATTACCGTTCTTTGCCTCACATTATAATTCCAGAGCTAAATAATGCAGTTTTTATGTTAGACTCTGGCAGTTCTAGATCATTTATAGGTCAGCGTGTCGCTTACCACTATTTTAAAAATAATATTTATAGAGAGCCTTTCGAAGTAGTCAGTACCCATGGTGTTAGTATGCATACGGAAGTTGTTTTAACCCCCTTGCCTAAAATATTTAAAAGCCCCGAAAGTCATAAGTTTTATGTTTACGACGTTGACAATAACTATGACGGTTTATTAGGCAGTAATTTATTAAAGCAATTGGATGCAAAAATTGATTACCAAACATTAACTTTGTGTACAAGGAATACTGACATACCTTTTGTTTATCCTTCGGCACTGAAAGATACTTACATCTTACCGCCACGTAGTGAGTTAAGGGTAAAACTTCCTGTAAACTTAACTAATGGCGAGGCTATTTTAGATTTTAAAGAATTAACTAAGGGGATTCGGATGCCCTGTGCATTAGTCAACTGTGTAAATGGTTATGCGTATACAGTCATACAGAACTGTAAGGACATAGAAATGACCCTCAAGGTCACTAGCCCGTTTCAGGTAGAACCTTACAACCATCGCGAGATCTTAGTTAATCAATTAAACGACACAGACAGAATGGATGAGTTATTATCAAACAACTTAAAGAAAATAAGGCTAGACCATATGAATGAGGAAGAAAGAACGATGATTCAGAAAATTTGTGAAGAATATAAGGATATTTTCTATTGTGAGGACATACCGCTGTCATTCACTAACGAAGTTAAACATAAAATTAGAACGGTAAACGAAGACCCTATAAATATTAAAGCATATAGGTTGCCGCCCGCTCAAACAGACGAGATTAGGCGTCAAGTAGATAAAATGCTAAAGGACGATGTAATCCGAGAATCAAACTCTCCTTGGAGTGCACCAGTCCACCTTGTTCCAAAGAAGTTAGATGCCTCCGGACAACAGAAGTGGAGGATGGTCGTAGATTATCGACGTTTGAATGAGATAACCATAGACGATAAATACCCTTTGCCAAACATCAATGATCTTTTTGATAAATTAGGAAAGAGTATGTACTTCTCTACCTTAGACCTTGCATCGGGCTACCATCAATTACAAGTTCAGGAAGACGACAGGCAGAAAACCGCGTTTACAACACCATTCGGCTTATACGAATTCAACAGAATGCCGTTCGGTTTGAAAACAGCGCCAGCCACCTTCCAACGTGCAATGGATAACGTTCTCAGAGGACTACAAGGCTTGCATTGCCTCGTATATCTTGATGACGTCATCATATTTTCTACCAGTTTGCAAGAACACATAGATAAATTACGAGCTATTTTCGAGCGCTTCAGAAAAACTAACTTAAAAGTTCAGCTCGATAAATCCGAGTTTTTACGAAAGGAAGTCATGTACTTAGGGCATACAATCACTAAGGATGGTCTTAAGCCTAACAATGACAAAATAGAGGCTATTCTGAAATATCCGTTACCCAAAACAGTGACAGAAATTAAGAGTTTCCTAGGGTTAACAGGCTATTATAGGAAGTTTATCAAAGACTTTTCTAAGATAACCGCACCCCTCACAGCATGCCTGAAAAAAGGAAAAGGCATCGTGATAAATGACGAATATAGGAAAAGTTTTGAAATCTGCAAAGAGTTGCTGACACATGCACCTTTGTTACAATTCCCTGATTTCACAAAACCGTTCATTCTCACAACTGACGCTTCCAATTTCGCTGTAGGTGCAGTACTTTCTCAAGGCACTATAGGATCAGATAAACCTATTGCATATGCTAGCAGAAAACTTAGTGATACAGAGTCCAGATATAGTACGATAGAGAAGGAGTTATTGGCCATAATATGGGCAGTCAAACATTTCAGACCCTATTTATATGGCAGAAAGTTTATAATATATACCGACCACAGACCTTTAGCATGGTTAAATTCATTAAAAGAACCTAACAGTAAACTAACCCGATGGCGTTTACGTTTAGAAGACTATAATTTCGACATACACTACAAGAAAGGCAAACAAAATACAAACGCAGATGCCTTATCGAGAATTAAAATTAATGTAACGAAAGATGACTCAGAATCACTGATAGTTAACTTAGATGAAAAGGAAACTAGATTGCAACAGCATTTGAAAGATATTACTGACGAAATCGTAAAACTAAGCGTTAAAGAACCGGAAATAGAGACAATAGAATTATCGGATTCCGAAAGCGACGCTGCCACAGCACATTCAATATCAAATAGGGAACATGAAGGTATTCCTATCCTAAATGAGGCGGTTGATACAAAAAATAGGCAAATTCACGTTTTCACCTGGCACAGGGATGATATCTGTGTCAAAGATATTTCAAACGACAAACAAAAAATTTTAGAAGTCCACCTGCCTTCTAAAAACAGCGAAAACTTAGTCAAAAATTTTCTTAAAGAATATATAGATTACAAAAATAAGTACTTCATTTACTTTGAAGACCATGAGCATAGAAAAACATTTGCTAAAGTAATTACGTCACTTTACAAAAAGGGAACCCAAAACTTTGTCGAATGTATTGAAAGAGTGGTGAACGTTACAGATGAAAGTGACCAGAAAGAATTAGTTACCAAATATCATCATGGAAAGACTTGTCATAGAGGTATTAGAGAGACTATAAAGAAATTAAAAAGAACATATTGGTGGAACAATATGAATGAAACAGTGACAGCTATTATTAACGCATGTGAGGAATGTAAGAAAGCGAAGTATGACAGAAAACCTCTGAAACCATTAATACAATTAACTCAAACCCCAGACAGCCCACTTCAAGAAGTTTTTATAGATCTATTATATATAGAAAAAAATCAATATTTAACGGTAGTAGACTCATTCAGCAAGTTAGGTCAAGCAATACACATTCCCAATAAAAGTACACCCGAGGTAGTGAGAGCTCTAATAAAATACTTTAGTATGTATGGAATACCCAAAAAAATAAGTAGTGACCAAGGTACCGAGTTTAATAACGAATTGCTCAAGGAAATGCTAAGTTTATACAAAATTGAACAACACATAGGGACACCTAACAACCCTAATTCAATGGCAATAGTGGAAAGATTTCATTCCACAATTATCGAAATATATAGGTTAGCAAAATACGATCAATCTAGTTTAGATGCAACCTCTGTTATGACGTATGCGATCATGGGTTATAACAATACTATACATAGCGCGACAAATTTTACACCTCATGAAGTAGTTTTTGGACACACAGAATCAGGAAATGCCTTTGATATTGACAGGGACAAACATCTACTGCAAAAAATATTACAGGATCATCGTAAACGATTGAAAATCCTTTATGAACATTTAAGTGATCAAATGATCGGACATAAAAGCTTAGTTAGGGTCAAGAAAGGAGGTGAGGACCCACCAAAAATAGTGGACGGTGACACGATTTTTATGAAAAATACTAGGACTAGGAAAGCAAAAGAGTTACCGCGATACGAAAAAGCTGTTGTCACTGGAAAACCCGAACGTAACATAGTACCAGTTAAGCTTAAAAATAGAAACACTAAAGTAGCATTAAAAAATGTCAAACGCCCTTCACAGATGGTGGTTGATACTTCTCGCCCTAGCGGATCAAGGGACGACCTTGAATATCCAGAGGATGGACCAGAATCCGGGAATAGCTCCGATTCGGATTGGGACGGCTCTGATGAGGACTAATCATTGGGATATTATTAAAACTATAGATTTAAATTCATTATATATCCAATTAGAAAATAATATAGAAGAATATAATAAGTTAAAAATCATAAGTCACAGTAATAGTGAAATACATAGGGAACTTTTAGGGTTGACAATACAAATAGAATCATTTATAGAACTGACAAAAGATAGGTTAAAGCAGATTCTACCTTCTAGCAGAACTAAAAGAGGAATCTTAAACCCACTAGGGTCTCTCATAAAGGTAATAACAGGAAATTTGGATAGCGAAGATCCTAGGAAATATAATTTAGAGATTAGTAATCTAGGAAATAGAGAACATTCAATAGAACGAAAAGTATCATTGATGCAGAAGGCTTTTGATAAATTTCTCAATGTTTCTGATGACATTAACTTTAATACTAAGCATTTGAACTTCAAAATAAAACAATTCCAAACACTTATTCAAAATCAAACCAAGTACTCTAACCTTTTAACCGTAATGAATAGTATGAACCAAGTTTTAAATAATTGTCGTACTATTTACTCTATTATTTATGAATTGGAAACTGCTATTACTTTCAGTAAAATGCATATATTACACCCATCAATAGTAAATACCACAGAATTATTCAATATTCTTAATGTCATAAGAAAACATCATAACTTAATTTATCCATTAACATTAGATAATTTAGTAAAATTAGAGGGAAACATAGAAATTAAGGGATATATAGATAATAGTAAAATTATATTTATATTAGAAGTTCCACTTATAGACAAAAACACATACAATTATTATAAAGTTATTCCTATCCCAATCTACAACCAGATAACCCAAAAACCTAATATCATTATACCCCAATATCCTTACCTAATAGTGAACAAGTCGAAATACAGATCCGTAGTCAATGGCTGTAATGAAATAGAAGACCTGACATACCTCTGTTCTGATGACAACGTGGTACAGTACGCGGAGGAAACATGTATCCAGCAACTCATGCTAGTACAACATAACTTCAGTAATTGCCAGCAACACCAGGTGCAGATTGAAGAAACTAAGGTGCAGCCCATATCTAACACCCACTGGTTGATATACACAGAAAAGGAAATAGCTGCAACGGAACACTGCGAAGATGAGACCCGTAGACACAATCTACGAGGCACATACATATTAGTGACAAGTCAGCAATGTACGTTACAGATTGCCGATATAACAATCACAACACCCATGAATACCAGCTCAGTCTCCTTCAGACTGCCACCAGTACAGATGCCAGAATTACGCAGAGATGTCACCCCGTCAGCCAAGCAGATGGACCTCAGAGGAATAGATCTAGGCGACATCAAGGAACTGCTGAACCAGGCAAAATATAGTGATAGTGTCAGTGATGGTGAAACGATTATAGTCAGTGATAAAATCAGTGTATGGACCATAAGCATTTACGCCATTATAATTGTATTCGTCATAGGACTTTTGTTTCAAAAACGAGATCTGTTGACTCAGCGATTAAGACGAAATTCTCTAAAGACTACAGAGTTACCTTTAGATAATTTCTCTCTTAGGGAGGGAGGAGTTAAGTGTGATGACCCCAACTCTATTCGCTTCGTCAGCAAATCCCCCTCCACGCACAATAGCATTTAAGTAGTTATAAGAATATTGTCAAATTAGCAATAAGTAAATATAAATACATGTGTAATTATTAGAATGATTATTATTATCTTGATACTGTTACTCTGCTTGACTAAAATAAAGTTTTTTTTAACTAATCAAGTGTCGACCACTTAATTCGCGCATATTTCTTTTCGCGCAAGTGGATTCGCGCAAGTGTCCTTCGCCCAAATGTCTTTCGCGCAAAAGTCCCAGATCCCTTTTTAGTTACTTAGATAGACCATTTTAAAATCCTCATAATGAGCCCTTTATCAAGCCGTTCAGGCTGCAGAGCATGCCAAACATTTCTGTCATTCGTCCGTCGCGTCCATCCGCCATTTTGTTTTTATTTTTATTTTGTTAAACCCAGTGTCACTCTCACAGTAAATACGATTCTAACAACAAATCTCAAGCTAAAATCCATCGAGCCGTTCAGGCCACAGAGCGTGCCAAACAATTATACATACATACTCTCGAAAAACATTACCCTCCTTCTGGCGCAGTCGGGTAAAAATACTTTATTCATCCCAAAAAAAGGTGGAACCCTTCATGTGACATATACGATATCGTGGGAACTCCTTGGCAAGATGTGGTGTTGTAGTGCGCCTCGCGAAGAGCGTGCACGTCCCCGGAAGAGGGCGAGGGGAGGAGGCATTTGTCGCGTGAGTAAAGGAAGTAAACAACATGGTTTGATAAAGTGCCAAATATATAATATTTGAATAAGTTAGGTTATTTCACTTAGTACATTTCCATGTCGATGACGTGCCGACAAAATAGTCATACTTACCTACTGGTTATAAAACTTCGCGAACATCTCTTGTTTGAATGTGGCCGACTGGCGGAGTCAGGGCTGATCGAGCGCGAGGCGCTCGATGTGCGGCCGGTCGAGCCGCATGGCGGCGCGGCCTTCGGTGACGTGCAGGTCGCGCGCGCCTAACCGCGAGTAGAAGCCGACCGCAGGCGCGTTGGCCTCCAGCACGTGCCAGTCCACGCGGTGCACGCCCTCCACCATCGCCATCTGCAACACGCGGCGAACATTAATACCTCCGCCGCGCGCTCATAGGTCAGTGGGCGCGAGTACGCACCCGGCAGAGCTCCTGCAGCAGGCGCAGGCCGACGCCGCGGCGGCGCGCTGCTGGCCGCACATACAGGTCCTCCACGTAGAAGGCGCGGCGCGTCCACGACGAGTAGGCGCGGCTGCACAGCGCGTGCCCCACTATGACGCCGCCGCACTCCGCCACCAGCCCGAAGAACCACGCCGGACTCGTGTCGAAGCCGTCCTCGATCAAGTCTGCAATAATTATCACCGACACGTTACATTCTCCATTCACCAGTACAAGTAAGCCACTTGACACAAAACCCCTGCCGAGGCTAGCCCCGCAGGGGTCCTGTGTTCTAGAATAGCATACTGTTTCATCATCATTCTCTTATATCCCAATTTATTTGGGGTTGGCGCGGTCTTCTTCTTCCATACCTCTCTAGTACTCGTCATCCCATCAGACACTGCATACTGTTTCATCATCATTCTCTTATATCCCAATTTATTTGTGGTCGGCGCGGTCTGCTTCTTCCATACCTCTCTAGTACTCGTCATCCCATCAGACACTGCATACTGTTTCATCATCATTCTCTTATATCCCAATTTATTTGGGGTTGGCGCGGTCTTCTTCTTCCATACCTCTCTAGTACTCGTCATCCCATCAGACACTGCATACTGTTTCATCATCATTCTCTTATATCCCAATTTATTTGTGGTCGGCGCGGTCTTCTTCTTCCATACCTCTCTAGTACTCGTCATCCCATCAGACACTGCATACTGTTTCTTTCAACTATTATAGAGTCGTGGAAGTATGGAATAAATGTCTGCTTTCTCGAAAGTCAACCTGAATTATAGAAAAAAGCAACAAATATCTTTCGGATCTTTGATGAGTATGCAAATTAAATTAAACACAAGCGTCCTTGTTTCGGCGCTGTGCAGAGACCTGGGGAGTTAGTGTGTCGATGGGAGAACATTGATCGTTGAGACGTGGTCGCGACACCTACTCCCTTGGGAACTGCTCTGTGTTTCCTTTTAAGTTCTGAGTATTTACTTAGTACAGTAGTGAGAGTAATTGACTTTATAGTAATCAACTGTGTACAAGTTCGAAGAGCTATTTCTCTAGTTTACCCGTATCCCATTTTACGCTCACAACAGTTTGACACCATATATGTCACTTAGTACGTCCTGGCCAGGGTCCTATGTACCTTGGAGACAACATATCTATATTGTTCTATTAGCGGGTGAATGGAGAATAATTATCAGCAGGTGCCTGACCTTCTGTTTGGCTGTGGCGCATCATGTGACAACAACCGGTTAGATTACTATTTCAGCAGGTGCTAAGTGTAGTATATATCCAGTAATACGTATATTACTACATAATATTATAAAACAAAGTCCTCCACCGCGACTGCCTGTCTGTTCACGATAAACTCAAAAACTACTACACCGATTTTAATGCTGTTTTCACCAATTAATAGTGGTTCTTGAGAAAGGTTTTAGTATATAATTTGTCAAATT
Source organism: Xestia sexstrigata (assembly GCA_941918905.2). NCBI lineage: Eukaryota > Metazoa > Arthropoda > Insecta > Lepidoptera > Noctuidae > Xestia > Xestia sexstrigata. Next base: position 24,471,947 of record OW799202.2, on the reverse strand, counting down.
TGGCATTGGCTAAAATATAATGAAAATATATTTAAGCCAATGTTTAATTTAAATGTTTAAATATAAATAAATATAAAAAATAATTGTTGGAGAAAAAAATAAGCGATCTGGGAGCTTTATTTTGGGTCGCGATAACCGACATCCACGCGGACAAAGCCGCGGGCATCAGCTAGTTAATGATAAAATATATTCAATGCATCTCAACTCGTGTTTCATTCAACTCGCCACACAATACATGGCTATTGGCGATCCTGACAGAGCGGTCTGCCTCGACTGTGCATTGTTTTGCCCATATTAAGAGTACGACACATCCACATGATTTAAAACTGCGAAGATAGCTACAATGATTAATTACGATATCGGACTTAGAAGAACAAGAGACTGGAAAGAAGAAGAAGTGTGCAAACGTGTCCTGAAGGTTTCCCCAATTTCCAATCACCATCATGGGAACGGAAGTTCTACATCAAAAACAGAGGAAGTGATCTTGACACAAACTGCTTCTGGTGGCGCAGAGAATATTAAGCACCTGTGTATAAAAACTGAAGGAACTTTTCAGGAATTTTAGGAATTAAAAAAACTCAGGATGTAGCACGCAGTGAGCCAACTTTGATTTATTTTATTTGACATTGAACAGAAAGCAAGGACAGTTGGTAAACGCCTGCTAAAATACTTATAGCTAAAATCTTATTATCTACGAGTTGCGCCGAATTAACTGGAACCAACGGTGGGACTGATGCTTTAACATGCCCCCGGCCGTTGGAAGCTCGCCTTTCAACATTTGTTATCTTCCAATAACGGGCAAATCTTGGAGAATGCCCTTCTGATAGTCCCAGTTGAGGTCCTGATGTCGGCAACTCTGCTTATGCAATCTGTGCCAGGATGAAGACCAACAACGCGGCCCAACCTCCACTTTAACGGCGGCTGGTTATCCTCCTTAATGACAACGAGGGAATCCAGGTTCAGGCTGTCATTGCCCGTGCGCCACTTCACACGCTGCTGAAGCTCGGAGACATACACATCCTTGCTCCATCTCGACCAAAAGTGCTGCCGTAGCTGCTCAATACGTTGATGGCGCGTCAGGTGATGAGTGGAGTGGTCCCGGATATCCTTTGCAGGCAGCGACGTGAGAGGTCGTCCAATTAAAAAGTGACCTGGAGTGAGAGGCAATAGGTCTTCTGGATTCGACGATAACGGTGTGAGCGGCCGAGAATTTAAAATGCCTTCAATTTGAACCAAAACGGAGTTAAGCTCCTCGTATGTAAGATGACAATTGCCCAACACTCGGAACAAATGAAATTTGGTCGATTTGACACCCGCCTCCCAAAGACCGCCAAAATGTGGAGCGTAAGCAGGAATAAAATGAAATTGAATACCCTCCTGAGCTGCACTATCAGATAAGGAGTCACAATTGCGTTTCAAAAAATCGGCAATCTCATTATAGGCTCCTACAAACGATGTTCCGTTATCGGAGTAAATATTGAGAGGTTTTCCTCTTCGAGACATGAACCGACGTAAAGCCTGTATGTAATTACTGCTCGTCAAGTCACCCACCAACTCCAAATGTATGGCCTTTGTAGTAAAGCATACGAAAATAACGATGTATACCTTAACTAATCTACATCCACGACCTTGACGACTAGACGAGATTATCGGGCCTGCGTAGTCAACTCCTACGCTTTGAAAAGGAAAATCGGCTGGTGAGAGTCTATTTAATGGAAGATTACCCATCTGAGGGACAACTGCCTGTGGCTTTAGGCGCTGACATCGAACGCATTGTCGAAAACAGGCTCTGGCTAAATTGCGACCAGCAAGTGGCCAGTAAGTCTCTCTAATTGTACTTAATAATAACTGAGGACCTGCGTGCATTAACCTGATATGCTCAAATTTAAATAAAAGTTTCACAAAATGATGAGTGGACTGTAATAATATTGGGTGTTTCTTTTCAAACGAGTAGTCGGAATTCTTTAATCTACCACCTACACGAATAATTTTATGTTCATCTAGAAACACGTTTAAGCTTAATAATCTAGTTATAAGTGATATTTTTTTATTATGTAATAGTAAATTATATTCAGGAAAAGACTCTTTTTGCGACTGAATAATAATAAGGTTTAATGAATTTTGTAATTCTTGAGCGTTTAAATACGATTTATTTGGTGAACACTTTCTACATGCATTAATAAAACGAAAAACGTAACAAACAGAACGCTGTAATCTATTAAGATTGGAAAAACGATTAAATTCGATGAATGATTTAAATAAATCTTCGTTAGCATGACGATCTTGAGCTAAATTAACTAAAATACTAGATTTAATCTCTGGTAAGATTCCTGGATTTATAGCAGGGGGTGGCCATGTAGTACTATCACAATTCAAGAACCATGGACCGAACCACCACAAATCCAGTGATTGCATAGCGGCAGGTTCCGCTCCGCGGGTTATTAAATCAGCTGGATTGTCGTGCGTCGACACATGTCTCCAAGTGCTTGCACCGGATAATTCTAGTACTTCGGCAACACGGTTGCGAACAAAAGTATTTAAATTAATAGGCAACATTTTTAACCAACCCGTGCTGGGTTGGATATCATAGAATCAGTCCAAAAAACTACACTAACTGGTGTAATGCGAAGGGAATTGGTAACCTTTTGATATAAACGTGCTCCAAGCACAGCAGCACAGAGCTCAAGTCTCGGTATTGTCAGTGGTTTAATAGGAGTTACGCGACTTTTAGCGATTAATAATCGCACGTCGACGTCACCCTGCTCGTTGATGTTGCGAACATACAAACAAGCGCCGTAAGCTCGCTCCGAAGCGTCGGTGAAAATATGAAATTCCACCTGTTTGTATGCGTCACAGACCACACGACGTGACACACGTAAATTATGAAGGCACGGTAAGGCTTTAATTATATTCGCCCATGTTGCTCCAACTTCAGGTGATAGCTGGTCATCCCACTTTATGCCGTCCAGCCAAAGTTTCTGAAGCAACATCTTCATGCTCACGACACACGGTGCTAACAACCCCAGAGGATCAAAAATTCGCGCAATTACTGCTAACATGCCACGCTTAGTATTTTCTATGCATTCAGGAACATTTATAGGAAAACACAGATCACCTGTGTCAGTTCGCCAACTAAGACCAAGTGTCTTATCGACGACATCACTTTCCTTGTGGAAATCAAAATAAGACTCGCCAGATGATTCTGAAATTAAACTGGGTTCGTTAGATTTCCACTTCCTTAAAGGCATACAACCAGAAGCCAGAGCATCCGTCACCTTATGACGCAACATTCGAGCATCTTCAAATACGTCCGCACCAGTCAAAAGGTCATCCACGTAAAAATCATGAAGGATAACATCTGCGACCTTTTGATCCTGACATTCAAGACCGATCTGTTTGAGGCACCTAGTAGCGAGAAATGGTGCACTAGCCGTACCATAGGTAACTGTATGCAACTGATAAACCTTGAGAGTACTAGAAGCATCGTCACGCCAAATAATTTGCTGCAGGTGCCTATCTGACGAATGTACAGACACCTGCCTGTACATTTTCTCCACGTCAGCAGAGAGGACGTACTTATACATTCTAAACCTAAGAATATTGTAGTCAGATTGTCCTGGACGGTAGGCCCCACCATCTGTATTGTATTTAAAGAAATACCAGAGGTAGTGGGTGCACTAGCATTAAATACTACCCGTAATTTAGTTGTACTACTACTCTCGCGCAGTACTCCGTGATGAGGAATAAAATATGACTGTTGATCTTCATGAATATTACACTCTGACATTATGGCCTAAAGAAATGTACTCAGTCATAAAATCCTTGTACAATTTATCGAGTGAGGGTTGGCTGAGATTTCTGCGCTCCAGTGACAGAAAACATCGTTTTGCACGATGATATGAATCGCCTAAACTATTCGAAGATTCCTTTAACGGTAATTTAACGCTAAAGCGGCCATCTGCTAAGCGCGTTGTGTTTTTTATAAAATGTTCTTCACACATCTTCTCCTCAGCTGAATAAGTCGATGACTCATGACAAACTTCCTCGAGCTGCCAGAAACGCGTCAGTTGGTTTCGGATGTCATCTAACTCAATCGAACTGGAAGAACTTTCATACTGATCTGTAATATTTGTAAAATTACATTATGCTCCGTAATCTCGTCCTCATTTAGTACTTGTAGTTTGCACTTCTTGCTAACTCGCTATCACATTTTTTTAAAGATGAATCGATTTCATCAAAACGAATATGTTGTCTGTGGTCCGGTCTTGGCAGGTTGTCTGGACATCTGTCAACTCATTGTACTTTTTTGTGAAGCGCGCAGGTCACGGTTCCGATAATAAAGTTCTGATAATTTTGTAATTACCAAACCGAAATGGGAAAACATCGAAAAAAAACGAGGCGTAAATATGAGAGAACTCAACGAACGTCTGCGAGAACTAGAAAATCGGTCGAACAAGCGAAAACGGAGTCGTCATCGAAAATCTGGTAAGCTTTTTTGTTTAAGTACCTACACTCGTCTTTTCTTATAAATACCTGGCATAAGATGCACATGTCTCTAGAGTTTTCACGAGAGGTTACCCATGAGAACACCAATTGTGCCAACCTATTATTAAGACATCATTAGAGCTTTCACGAGAGGTTAGCCGACGATCTTAGCCATCTAACAATAGAACGACATCACAAGAGCTTTCACGAGAGGTCAGCCGATGGTGTACACGTTCAGTTGTTCGCACATGTCTCTAGAGTTTTCACGAGAGGTTAACCATGAGAACACCAATTGTGCCAACAATTAGTAAGACATCGCTACAGCTCTCACGAGAGTTTAGCCGATGATCTAGATCTATCTATCCTACAGTAGAACGACATCACAAGAGCTTTCACGAGAGGTCAGCCGATGGTGTACCTACACATTCAGTTGTTCATAATTGCGTCCCTACTGCATCCCTTAACGAGAGGTTAGCCGTGGATTTAAACTCGACCAGTCAGAGGCCTAACTCTAAATATTCTTTCTAGACGAGTATGAAATCCGCTCCAGTCGAACACGCTCGAGAAGCTGTGGGTATCGACCGAAGTTGTGAGACACTTGATAAATTCCGTCGCAGCCTGACTCGCCGCGACAGCTATTCCCCATAACGCCACTTACCATTTACTCCTTGCCATCAATTATCAACTATTCCGCCACTTCTGACTACAGACAGTTGTCCTGTATCACCTAATGAAGGAAATATTTAAAAACTAAATGAAGAAGTGGCAGCCGCACTGAGGATGGTGGAGTAAAAAGGGACCAACGAATCAGGGGGCAGCAGATCACCTCGGCTGCTGCCATTACATCAATAGGCAAAGTTTTTTTCTTGATTGTTAAACAATCTAATCACCAACTAAGAGAGTAGTGATCAAATTTTAACTCTTAAGTGATGCAGCCAGACTACTATGTCACATTTATCATGCAAATGCATCACCAGACGCTCCCTAATCCTGCCTGGCCTCAGTATGGAAATGAAGATGCTAATGGGGCAGACTCCAATATCTGAGTACCTGTTCGGGGATAAGCTACAGGACAAGTTACACTCACCACAGAGGCGCCAGCCGCAACGTCGGGGGCAGGAATACGTCTAGCTCAGGTAGACTGGTACATTTCAGTATTTCACTGAAGTCTGGAATAATGTTATCACCTATCCAACAATACAACGATTGGATCAAGGGTTATAAACTACACTTTTATGAAATTCCAGTTCAAACTTCAATTCCTAAAAACAATAACTTCAGTCAGAAAGAAAACAATCTTATTTAATGGAAATTAATAAACTCCTACAGTTATGGTGCTATTGAATGATGTTTATCAATCAATTTTTATCCAGCATAGTTTTGCATCCAAAATCAGATGGCACTTGGATTTATATTAAATTTCAAAAAACTTAATAAATATATTAATACCCATCACTTCAAGCTAGAAGACTTAAGGACAGCAACCAAACTCATGACCAAACCCAGGTTGTTATGGCAACTATAGATTTAAAAAAAGCTTAAATTAAATTAAATTACCCATACAAAATATGATAGAATTCTCCGGTTTCAGTTTCAAGATACATTGTTTGAGTTTACATGCCTTCCATTTGGGCTTAGCATAGCACCATTTGTGTTCACAAAGATTGTGAAGCCAGTTATGTGTCACCTGAGGTCAATGGGGTTGCTTTTCTATAATATATCTGGGTGATATTTTGTGCCTTAGTGATTCACATGATAAGTGTTTGAAAAATGTGTCGACAAATCAAATTAAAAAAAAAAAAAAAAAAAAAAAAAAAAAACTCTGGGTTCGTTGTCAATACTAAAAGGAGTGCCTTAGAACCCAGACAGTGCTGTCAATTTATATAGGTTTTCTGTTAGATACAGTTCAGTATTATCTCACTTCATCAGAAGAAGATAGATAAAATTTCATCCTTAGCTTATTAAATAATTTTAAATATAAAATATTTATGCAAAATAGTAGAATTTGCTCAGTTGCTAGGTATACTTGTTGCTGCATGCCCAACAGTGGAATATGGTTGGCCTTACACCAAGGTTATGGAAATTAACAAAACAACAATAAAAATTACAAGGCTCTGCTACCTATCACAAAAGGAATTTGGATAGGACTAGATTAGTGGTTGTCTCACATTCCAACAACCTACAACAGTATAAAACTATTTGACTTTGTTCTAGAAATATTTTCTGATGCTTGACAAACTGGCTGGGGTCTGGTATATAATGATGTCAGAAGCCATGGGCACTGGACAACTGATGATAAAAAGTTTCGTATAAATTACCTTGAACTATTAACAGCATTTAGAGGGCTGAAAACATTTGCAAGCACACTCAGACACTGTGAAGTTTTATTTAGAATTAAATAGATAACACAACTGCCATAGCCTACATCAATAAAATGGTGGCACTCGTTTTCCCCACCATAATAATTTAGCCAGAAAGTTGTGGCAACGGTGTGAGGAAAGACACATTTGGATCAAGGCATCCAAACACAGAAATTGAATAGAAATTATGTGATGTAGCTTTCAAGACTATTATTGTTAAACCTCAGATTGACTTGTTGGCAAAAAAGTTTAACACTAATTGTCAAAATTATATATAATAATAAATTCATTTATTTCAGACATATAATAAAAATAATAATAAATAATGCACAAAATAATAATAATAATGCTAATATATCATGCACTGTCAAATGGTATGGTAATTTCTTTTATACATTCCCACCATTTGCGCTTATTAGTAAGATGTTACAGAAAATAAAAAGGGAAGGGGCAACAGGCATTGTTGTAGTACCTTGGTGGCCCTCACAACCATGGTTTCCCTAATTTGAACCCAAGGTTATTTCTGAAGGAATAATAATGGAACCCCATCATAAAAGTGATACGAATCTGCTCTGAATCAGGGATTTCTTATTGTCAGAACCAAGATATTGACCCTCTCCTAGACTCAGTTCCCACTGTGATATCTTTTCTGACTAAAATTTTAATGAGGGACTATCATAAATAGCTCACTCAATACCATTAAGTTAGCTATTTCTCTAGTTGACCGACTGTCAAGGTTCTTCAGGGATCTAATAGGTTAAGACCTAAGAACCCCAAATATGAAGTAGTATGGAATCTCAGTATCGTTTTGAATTATTTGTGTAAACTATTTCCTAATGAAACCCTTAGTTTAGAACTAATAACCAAAAATTAAATTACCATAATAGCCCTTGCACACAGAATTCGAACCTTGTCTCTCATAAGTATACTGATAACATTTCTTGTAATCAGGATAATTATTACCATAAACATTCCAGAAATTATTAAAACCTTTGAACCTGGTAGATATCAACCTAATTTGATACTACCATCTTTTAAGGAGAATTTGTCTGTGTTCTGCTACTACTCTTTTGTTCTATCTAGATATTACAAAAAATACCTATAAGACAAGATTGTAAATCACCAATTATAACTATAAGAAAACCATATCGTGCCGCCACTACTGCCGCTATTAGTAGGTGGATGAAACAAATTCTAACTAATAGTGGAATAAATACTCCCAAATTCACATCACACAGCACAAGGCATGATTCTGCAAAAAAAAAAAAAAAAAAAAAACCTCTGAAGTGGGTTTTAATATTGAAGTTATAAGAAAAGCAGCTGGTTGGACCACAAATTCCTCAACTTTGCTTGCTTTTATTATGAGACCTAGATATATGAGATGAGATAGTTCATCATCATCATCATCAGCCTATTAATGTTCCCACCGCTGGGACACAGGCCTCCTCTCTATGAGGAGTGATCTAGTGCTTTTGCACAAGCAGTGTTTTCTATAGTCTCTGTATTATAGAACACACTGCTTCTTATTGTTGGTTGATTACATTTAATGTTAGTGGTAACTGTCTGATTAAAGTAATTAAGCTCATTATAAGATTATCATGACACAGGTTGTTGAGTTAGAGAAGATTTATGTTATGTTACCTTTTATTTAAATAAATGTGTAATTAGTACCTAAGTAATGATAATCAGAATAGTATGTTAGGGTCAATGATTATAAGATGTTGACTAGATTACCAACACAACTTTCTTATTTGAACATCTACAAGTACTAAATGAGGACGAGATTACGGAGCATAATTATATAGATCGGACTAACTTACCTAGTGACGTCCGATCCTTAATTATGTGAAGTAATCTCGTCCTCATTGTATCCCAACCCTTCCCAGAAGATCAGCCTACTTATATGTGTTTTAAAGTGTCTTATCTACACCCCTTTATAAAGTTGTGTTGACTAATATATCGGGACTACGATAGATAACCGTATCGGTCATCTTGAAGTCCCGATCATATGCTTTGAAAGAATGAGTTGACAGATGTCCAGACAACCTGCCAAGACCGGACCACAGACAACATATTCGTTTTGATGAAATCGATTCATCTTTAAAAAAATGTGATAGCGAGTTAGCAAGAAGTGCAAACTACAAGTACTAAATGAGGACGAGATTACTTCACATAATTAAGGATCGGACGTCACTAGGTAAGTTAGTCCGATCTATATAATTTAAGTGATGAAAATTGAGATGAAATATTACTAAAGCCGCCGTTAATTGGGCCGCAAACTAGCCAACCAAGTCTACAGTGCAAGTACGTAGGAGTCGATTGGATAAATCTGACAGTTATTCTCGACAAAATGAGTTTTTATCTTTGTTATAAACTCATTTTGTCGAGAATGACTGTCAGATTTATCAAATCGATTCCTACGTACTTCCACGGCTAGTTTGATAAAGTGTTGGTTTCCCAACACCTAGTAATATCTTATTAGATCCTAATAAACTCCAAAATACGTCTGCTCCTATAATAATATCAATAGAAGCGGGTGTGTGGAAATACGGATCCGCTAAGTGAATATTTGAGGGTATATTCACATGTACCTGTCTAGTGGGAACGTTATCAGTTATCGTGGGCAAGACAAAACATATTAAATCATTAGCGTACGATTCATGCAACGATTTAATGTGCACACGACACATTTTTTCCACAAGCGTTATGGACTTATTTATGCCTTGTATAGATTTATCTGTGTTGAAATGAGGCAGATTTAACTTGTTAAATAAATGATCTGTCATTAAACACGACGAACTCCCAGAATCAAGAAGAGCTCGAACGATGTGTTCTTTATTATTGACATCGTAGCACCTAACTAACGCAGTTGACAACAGGATGTCGCCTGTGCCGCTCGTATGCGAATGCGCTTGCGCAGAGATATTAGCTGAGAGCGCAACGTGACTATTGCTTGCGCCGGCAGTGGAGGATGACTCAACCTTAGCCTTATCGGTCGTAACATCAGCTGATTTGCTTGAAACAGGATTTGGTTTGAAATCTGTGTTATGAATAAGCGTGTGGTGCTTGCGTTTACATATTTTACACCCTGATTTCTTGCAATTATTGGGATAGTGACCGTGACGTAAACAATTATAACACACCTTATAGCTCGGCAGTAAAGACATTCTATCGTTGACGCTCAATGATAGAAACTGTGGACATGAATTGAGGTTATGATCACCTTTACATTTTGGACAACTATGTGATGAGGAACTACTGGTGTTTTCTGTCGTAACAAAGGCTTTTATTTTAGTGTTCTGTTTTACATTAGTTGTTGAATGACGTGACTTTTCCAGTGTTTCTATTAAGTCGGCGCGATTGCGCATAAATTCAATCAGCTGATCAAAAGTGATTCGTCTAAATTTATCGATACGCCCTTTGAATTCCTCCCATTCTCGAAACGTTTTAGGATCAAATTTTTGTCGAATTATATAGATAAGTAATGTGTCCCAACTATGAACAGGTTCGCTTAATGTTTTTAACGCTCTGATATTTTTGTTTACATTGTCTACAATACTTTTTAATGCAGTTGAGGACTCCTTAGTGATTGACTCGATATTGAACAACGCTGTAACGTGATTTTCAATCAATAACCGTTCATTATCGAATCGTTCACAAAGAAGCTCCCATGCCACGTTGTAGTTTTGAGCAGAAAACTCAATTGACTGGATCACGATAGCAGCAGATCCTTCTAACGATGACCTCAGGTAATGAAATTTATTAATCTCGTCTATTTCGTCATTGCCATGTATGAGACTTGCAAAGGTATCACGGAATTCGAGCCAGTTATCATATGCTCCTGTGAATTTGGGTAATTGGATTGTAGGTAACTTGACGAACTGACGCTTACTACTACTGCAATTCGATTTTACTTCATCTTGCTCTGATTTTGAAAAGTTAGTTAACATAATTTTAGCTTGAGCTAGCAACCCATAGTATTGAGATTCAACTGTGGTTCTTTCGAGTGTCTCAATATCAGTATCTTCACACATGCATTCTATTTTCAATTGAACCTCGTTAAATTCATTAAAAAGATCCTCTAATTTAGTGACTCGCAATTGCAACTCCATTACCTGAAAGGGGGTTATATCTGCATCCTTTAAATTACTTAAATAGGTTCCAAATACTGTTAATCTTCCTTTATAACTGCTTCGCTTCTTTTTAAGATCTTTAATATCAGTCATTTTGAAAGGTGAGTGTCGTAGACCTGTAATTACACAATTAAAATGTTAAATAACGAAACTATTCGTAACAAAAATACCTATCGTAATTACTAATGAGACTATGAGCAAAATTAGGCTAAGTTATGAATTGTACAAAGTTGACTTAGGTGTATCTATCACTGCTAATAATAACTACCATAGGAAATAATGTAAGGTTTACTATTCTAAAGAAATAAAGTAACAAACAAAACAATTATCTACTTTTTAAAAGGGTTTACAAAGCAACAATTAATTTTAAAGGTTTAAATTAGAATATAATATTTGTATATTGAAAACTAAATAGCTAACTAATGTAGGTTAACAATAACACTACTGTACTGTATCTTAAGCACGCGTTAACTATAATTATATACAAATCTGATTTAACCTAATGCTCTGTAATTAATTCCTTGTAAATATGTACACACTAAAGAATAAAATAAGTAAATAACTTTGTGAATGTAATATGTGTTACGAACCTTGTTATTAAATACTTAATTCCTATACCTATTTTATTTTACCTGTTTTAATATTACTGAGTGTTGGGTGAATTTGACTAATATTTATAATGCTTAAACACTTCCTGATAAATCACTTATTGTCCGAATCACTCTTCTTCCAAGCATGTGTTTTCACCTCGTCACTCCAGCACTCTTTCAATATAAAATTTCCAAAATATCCAATGCAGCTTAATCCACTTCGCTGATATGTGAATTATATATTATCCGGTTCGGATGGACCATGTATAAAAACAAAAGGAACTTTTCAGGAATTTTAGGAATTAAAAAACTCAGGATGAGCAATAAATAAATAAAATAAAATAAATAAAGTAATAAACTCAGGATGAGCAATAAATAAATAAATAAAATAAATCAAAGTTGGCTCACGCCAACTTTGATTTATTTTATTTGACATTGAACAGAAAGCAAGGACAGTTGGTAAACGCCTGCTAAAATACTTATAGCTAAAATCTTATTATCTACGAGTTGCGCCGAATTAACTGGAACCAACGGTGGGACTGATGCTTTAACAACCTGGAGACTTACTATACTCTGGTCGTAATATGTGTTGTCCTGACGTTGGGGGCGGTATTTGTTCTTTGGCGCACATACAAAAGGTGCCATGAAAAAGTAGTGGAGAGTCGACTGAACGAGTTCGCATTACAAAGATATGCGAGTATCTTGCGCCGGGAGCGTCGTCCATTGGAAAAAGAAGGAGTGGTCTAATGATCGGTCGGCTTCGGTTATACGGCTATTATCTATGTGTGAAATATTTAAGTGAGATACAATTTTTCCCCCCTTTTGTATCTTATACATCGATACCTTTAGGCTCAAAGGGCGTAACCGCCATTTTGGCCAAAATTAGATTTTAATGCAGTCATACTTAGTTTTTCGTCCTCTTTCGATAGGTATATTTAAAATTTCGATATTCGCAAAAAAGCGGCGGATACAGCCATAATTTTTGGATCGCTAAGCATAGATTTTCTTTAAATTTGGGTCGTAAATGAAAAGTATTTAATTTATCTTTACCGCTAACGTCGTAACAGGCAAACAAAATTATAAACTTTGAAGTATGTACCTATATCCTGTGATCTGTCTCTTTTGGTGTTTACGTCACTAGCTATTTTACAATTTTGTTCGTACATTGTCTTATACGACCCGAGATTTTATCAAGTTTTGTCAGTTATACCTTAATTTGATATTAGATTCCTTCATGCATAAGTGATAATGAGTGTAATACACTTCTACATTATTATTATATTATTTTCTTTTATTTATTTCTATGTATACAAACATGCATTTTTAAATACTAGCTGTTGCCCGCAGCTTCACCCGCGTGAAGTTTAGTAACTGTCCCATGGTAAAGGGATAAATAGTATCCTACATGTTAATCCAGGTTATAAACTCTCTTCGTGCCAATTCTCATAATCATCACAATCACCATCACTATCACAATCAACATCATTATCACAATCACCATCACTATCACAATCACGATCATTACGACAATCACCATCACTGTCACAATCACCATCACAATCACCATCACCATCACAATCACCATCACTATCACAATCACGATCATTATAACAGTCACCATCACTGTCACTATCACCATCACCATCACAATCACCATTACTATCACCATCATTATCACTGTCACTATCACAATCACAATCACCTTCATTGTTATCACAATCATTATCATCGTAATCACAACCATTATCTTCGTAATCACAATCATTATCATCGTAATCACAATCAATATCATTGTAATAACAATCATCATCATCACAATAATCATCATCACTATCACAATCATCATCATCGTTATTACAATCATCATCATTACAATCACCCTTAGATATCATAACAAAAACCTACGCGTACTAAATTTAGTGTCTCTATTAGACCCAGTGGTTTGGGCTATGAGTTGATTTTCAGACTTTGTCACCCCATTTCTCCATATTATGGGTTGAATTCTGAAAAAACCTGAAACAAATGTTTACTCATTTATTGATAGGAGTACTCCTGTTACGTTTCGAATAAAATAGTCTAACTAATCTTATTTCCCCATGTAAACTTTGGATCCCCGTTTCAACCCCTTAGGAGGTGAACTTTGAAAAATCCTTTCTTAGTGCACCCATAAACCTCATAACCTATGTGCCAAATTTGGAATCTCTAGACTCAGTGGGCTGTGCATTGATTTTTAGAGTTTGTCACCCCATTTTCCCCTCTTAGGGGTTGAATTCTGTAAAAACTTGAAACCTGTTTCTACTCATTTATCGATAGGAGTACTCCTGTGAAGTTTCGAATACAACAGTCTAACTAATCTTGTTTCCACTTTTTTTTTCTTTTTTAGCATTTATTTCAATTAGACCTAGTGTTCGGGTCAATCACCGAACAATAATGAACATGTCAGCGTAATCGCGACACCGCGCTATATGCCTCCAATATTTTATGTAAAAACAGTCAGTACGTCTCGGACAGCATATCGGGCGCGACTCAATCTCATTTCCTTCACCTCATTAGTTTTAATAGTTATCCCATTTGGATTAAGTACTAAAATATAGTTATCTTGATAATCTTTAATCTTAGTTTATCTTTATCTCACCTCAACCCCAAACACCTAGATTCAAGGACATTTTGGTACCACCACTGACCTATATTTTCCGCATTTGTTTATCTTCAGGACATTTCCCAAAGTGTCTCAAAAAAGCTGTAGTGATCCCTGTATATAAATGAGGCAGCAAAGAGCAAGTGACAAATTATAGACCTATTTCTTTACTTCCTTCTATGTCAAAAATATTGGAGAAAATAATAAACAAAATGTTGTTGAAATATTTGGAAGATAAATCTATTCTGTCTGAAAGGCAGTTTGGATTTAGAATATAAAAAAGTTTCAACTGCCGATGCGGTACATCATCTGACTGACTATGATAGAACTTGACAAGGGTAACCACATAGTAGGAATTTTCATGGACCTCGCCAAAGCTTTTGATACAGTTTCCATTCCAATTCTATTGCGCTTGAGATCAAACTCAAACTCAAAGCATTTATTTCAATTAGACCATTACGGCACTTTTGAATGTCAAAATTACATATAAAATCAAAGCGACAGTCCCAGTCACAAGGCATAATAACTTGAGAAAGTACTGTAGTTGTCCATTCCCTAGCGTAGATCTCTATGGAGAAGAACGGGCAAGAAACTCCATGGACACTCTTTTAAATCAAAATGTTGTTACAAAATCTTGGTTACATCATTAATTTTGAGATTACACATATATGTGAGAACGATGTAGAAAGAAAAAAAACTAAAAATTTGGAATCTGTAGAGCCAGCGGTTTGGGCTGTACGTTGATATGTCAGTCACTCAGTCAGTTTCTTCTTTTCTATATTTACGTAGATAAATCAGTCTTGTAATTGTGTCGCTTAACTTCAAACTCGGATAAATCCAATTTTGAGATTTTTCAAGATTTTGGTATCCAAAGAAAAAAAATGCTTCTAAACAATTTTATCAGTTGTGTATAAATCCGCATGGTTCTTGAGAAATAAACCGTCAAAATTATAATATTTTATGTAAGTCAGATAGATCCATGAGACAGTTTTTTTCAAATGTAGTTTGGTCCATGAGAGTAAATCAGCTTGTTGCGTTTGTTCAATATGGCCGTCAGTCGACGTAAACTTTGCAACAGTAGCACTGTGTACTCCCCGCTTTTTTACTGTTCATTTCTATTATTTAGATAATTCCATGGATAATTATTAAATCTATTAAAATTGTGTCGCCAAGTAAAGCCCGCAAGCAGCCTAATGTAAAACTATAACTATTACATTTCATTATATCAAATGAAGGTGAATCCAAACTAAATATTAATTTTTTGAAAGAATTAATGGTTTAAATACTGAATTTGTTAGACAGGATCGTTTTCTTCAATAATGTGGCCATAATAAACAAAATACTGCCTTTTAATTCATGGAACTAAGACTATTATTACTTTTTTCTTAAATATCTCTTAAGACGGTAGAGTGGATTTATCCGAGTTTGAAGTTAAGCGACACGAAAAGCGGCGAAAGAGTTACATAAATTTGGTTTTCTCATTAGAGTAATTACTCTAATGAGAAAACCAAATTTATGTAACTCTTTTAAAAGCTAATTAGAAACTATATCACAATAACTGAAATATTAAAATAACCTAAAATGTAAACATTGTTTGATTTTACCAATTTGGCCATTGCGGGGAGACGTGAAAATTGGGCTCATGAAACCTTCCCAAATGCTCTAATTTATGGCAAAATTTTAGCCCTGTAACGCCAGGCCTAAGTTTCTATGGAGTTTGGGTTTCTCCTTTAGCGAATGAACCTTTTTCAATACAAAACTTCATCCTCCTTATCACCCCCTTGTGTGTTGAAATTGAAAAGAAACAACGATTTACGTTGTGTTAGTGTTAGTTACCTATTAATGATTTTAACTTAAAAAAGCCGCCATAAGAGTTGAAATTCTAACAACACCGTAATTGCGTTAGCTTCCAACCATAAGCCTAGATAATAAATTTAGTGATTTTTACTTTGAAAATTAAGGACTTTCCAAACATAACTTCATCCCCCTTTTTAACCCTTCGGGGGAGGAATTATGAAAGACCTTGAAACACGTATAAATTAATTTTCAATCGTCAGCCTAAACACAAAGTTTGAAGATCCTAACTTTAAAACTGACGATTTTCCATACCAACTTTTATCCCGTTTTTTCATTCTGTTTATTTTGATTTTCGTGAAAGTGTTTTTGCAGAGTTTTCGCATTTATTCCGGTTAGACAAAGCTTTGCATTAGCAAAGCCTTATCTAGATGTCCTAGATTACAGTGGTTATATTAATAACCACTGTAATCTACATATACAGTGGTTATATTAATAACCACTGTAATCTAGAGATTATAAGGAAGAAATCAATGTACGTTTCATTATTAAATGCTACAATTTAAGTGGGTGACCTAATCTCCAAACAAAAAAATTGCCTCCTTTGAACTTTTTAGGTCATCTGGAACTGGGTTAGAATTTAGATCTATATATAGGTCAGTCAGTCATAAAAATTACGATTTTTTTAATATCTAAATAACCGTTTGGGGTGTATTTATGAGATTTAGAGCACATATGTATCTTGCAAGTCTCAATTGTATGAGCCTCATTTGACATGTTTATGTTAAATAGTTTTTGAGTTATGGGGGGGGGGGTCAAAAGTGGCTCCAAATGGTTCTTGTAATATTACACACGCCAGAAATAACAATAACAATATTATACTTGCCAGTTCTGTTACCTTGAACTTTGGCTTGACACGCTAGCGCGTGTCTAGACTTACCTTTGCATCTAGGTACCCAGTATTTAAGCAGCGTAGTACAATCATTGACGTGGTGTGTATAAATGACACCTAAGTGTGGAATGTCAACAAATTCAAATTAAATGAATTGTGTTGGTTGAAGTGTTCTAAAGTTTTTATTTAACGCTGTAGAATAAAAGTATATATTATCTGTAATATGCAAATAAGTAAAGATGCCTTAATTTTTGGTGCATTAAGTATGTGATAACAAAAAAAAAAACAAATTTAAATCTAGTTGTAAGTTTAAATTTTTTGAATTCTCAGGATGTAAGGTGTAGTATGTGTCCACTTTACGTATATTACCTAAAATTGTCTTATGTCTCTCAACTCGCCTCACAAATACTCACAATACACTAGTGCCAAATTCAGAATCACAATCATGTGGTACAATGTACATGTTTTCCGTGTTTTTTTTTGGCACAGAGAGGCGGGAGAAGCGCGGGAGTGATGTGTAGTGCGTGCAGTGAGTCCAGTGGCCAGCGCTTACCCTGCACGGAGAGCTGCGGGCCGCGCGGCACGCCCTCGTACTCCGCCAGCTCCTGCAATGACACGCAAGCTCATCAGTTCAGTATGCCACCACCGCACGGCCGGACCCATCGACCACATTACGAGATTATCCAGCATTTAAATAAAATAAATTCATTTATTTCAGGTAAATAACACTCATTGTCCAATAAAAAAATAATAAATGATAAAAACATCTTCAACTAGAATTAAATTAAATAGAATCAAAACAAAACAAATTAAATCCAAAATCTAAGTCATCCAATTAATAAATCAGAATAAATGAATCAAATTAAATAAAATCATTTCATTCATCATCATTTCAGCCGAAAGACGTCCACTACTGGATATAGGCCTCCCCCAAGTGTCACCACATTGACCGGTCCCGTGCGACTCGCATCCAGCGGATTCCCGCAACCTTCTCCAGGTCATCGGTCCACCTAGTGGGAGGCCTTCCAACGCAACGTCTTCCGGTTCGCGGTCGCCACTCCAGAACTTTTCGGCCCTATCGGCCATCCGTTCCGCGAGCAATGTGCCCTGCCCACTACTACTTAAGTTTGGCAATTCTTCGGGCTACGTCGGTAACCTTGGTTCTCTTGCAGATGTCTTCATTCCTGATTCGATCGCGCAAGGATACTCCGAGTATAGCCCTCTCCATTGCCCTTTGGGTGGTATTTTATTTATGTTTTTTTGACAGACATCAGATTTCAGCAATCCCAGTCCATTTGCTATATATAATTTATTGAGGAGTTTCGTTGCCTATCTCTGAAGATCTTCATCAGATTTTCACCAAATTGAAAGGGGGGAAAATATAATGAGCACCAAAAATAGCTTTGTGACCATTAACATCTATCATATAAAATATCAATTGATCACCAAATTTAGTAAATTAAGCACCAAACTTGAATGAGTTGGTTGATGACAAACTAGTTTTGTCTAGGCTGACTTGGGGCACCCCGACATGGATAGATTAGGTTAGAAGGGTATATGATACCCTTCGTGGTTATTTTTTTATAAACCAATTCAGAAGTAGGAGCCCCTCGAAGCGGGGCTCTGTCGACTGGGTCTCCCTCGATTCGGATGCAAGAGTATAACAGTTTTCAATTTCTGGTGGTCATTACCTAAAAAATGATTTTTTGATTCTATTTTCACGATAAAATATGAGGATTAATTTTGGTAATCATTTACTAATTTTGGCAATGAAAAAGTGTTTTTTTACCGTTACATTTTGCTAAATCTGGTGATTCGTTAATTGTATGCTAAATTGAAACGGGACCACTCCGAGAAAGTACTGTTCCAAAAACTACCCAAATCGCTTCAAGCGTGCCTATAAAATTTGAATCTATTTCTCCAAGATCCCATCATCAGATCTTGACGATCTGATCGGTCCAGTCATCTTTGAGTAATTGGGGAACATAAAAAATAGTTTCCAGGGCTAAGACACAGGAGAAGTTATATGACTCACTGGACAGTCCTACAAGCCAGAAGGAGCTATACCGGATTACAAAAGCAAGAGAAAGGAGAACGAGAGATATAAATCATATAAAGTGTAAGAAAGACGGCACTGGTAACGTTTTGTAGAAAGATGATGAAATCAAAAGGAGATGGAAGGGTTATTTTAAAAAGCTGATGAATGAAGAGAATGAATGGAGTGGTGTGCTTAAAGAGGTACAAGTTAATATGTATGACCAACTTTATAAAAAACCCACGAAACCCAACCCAAGAATATCCGCCGGGGGCTGCCATGAAATTAACTAGTTTTGCAGTTCTAGAGTCACTTGAATAATTGGAGATTATTAAGCGCTATTCTTACACCCTTGTTGGGTAGGCCGTGCCTCTACAGAAGTTGATGATGATAGTTATTTTTATTTACGATGAAATTTTAAATAATGATGGTAGCCCCCGACGCATATACGTGGGGTTTTTTTAATTGTTTTATCCTTTTTCAATTACTTTTTGACCGTCGTGGGTTTTTAAAAAAAAAAAGTTTTGCTTTTTATTTTAAACTTTTTAGAGAGCATCGAAACCGGACTAGTAGTTTTGGAGAAAAATGGCACAATGTATTTGCACAAACACACAAACAAACATCCTCTCACTCCAAACGCATACACCGTCTCCGTTCCGTCGTGGGTAAAAAATGAGAAAGCCATGGGCCCTGATAAAATACCAGTAGAAGTATGGAAGTGTTTAAAAGAAGACGGATGTATGTGGCTGACTTTATACTTCAATACGTTGTTGTATGAAGGAGCGATCCCACAGGAATGGTGCAATAGTTCGCTAGTGCGCCCATATTCTAGAATAAAGGTGATGTGCAGGACTGCAACAACTATCAGGGGATAAAGCTCATGTCACATAGTATGAAAGTATGGGAGAAAGTGATAGAGAAAAGAATAAGAGAGATGAGTAAGATCACCCAAAACCAGTTTGGGTTTATGCCAGGTCGAGGAACAATGGACGCTACTTTTGCACTCCGCTTATTGTGCGAGAAGTACAGACGTGCAAACAATGTGCTGTTTGCCGACGACATTGTTCTTGTCGGTGAAGATAGACAGTCTATCTTCACCGACAAGAACAACTGTTGCAGTCAATATGTTCCTTAATAAAATTTATTTCGGAAATTGTTTTTACCCGACTACGCCAGTGAAGTGAAATGATGAAATGATGTTTATTTTTGCAAGTAGGTTTTTTTACAAACACTTTTACACGTCAGTTTTTAAAAACTAGATGGGGCCGGTGTTTCGTACCTGACTACTCTGAGAAGAAACACACCACACAGATTTGAGTTGACCTGTCCAGTCAGTGCAAGCATTTGTCAGTTATCGTGTAGCTCGATTTATAACTCAAGGAGCTCAACAAAACGACGAACAATACCAGAGAAAGGACATTTGGGTAGGTCGCTTATAATAGTACTCAAAGTGCCAGACAGTCACAGGGAAAAAAAAAATGTGGGTTCTCACATTAACAATAATTAAATACAATTAACAATAATTTACAAAATGTCAAAAAAAAAAACATTCAATGTCACAATAATAATAAAAAAAAGTAAAATACTTAACAAAATAAGTATTTATTTATTTATTTAAACTTCATGTACAATAGTGGTACATAGGCGGACTTAATGCCACAAGATAAGGTAAGTATTCATGTGAAATCAGTAAATTTCACATAAAATAATAAAAATAAAGTTAAAAATAATAAAATACATGCACATAGTATGTATGTATATAATATGTATAATTGTTTGGCACGCTCTGTGGCCTGAACGGCTCGATGGATTTTGGCTCGAGAGGTGTCGTTACATTCGTATTTACTGTGAGAGTGACACTGTGTATATCAAAATGCCAAATTCAAATGTTTGGCACGCTCTGCAGCCTGAACGGCTCACCCACTCAACCTTCGTTACGTACGGAGGTCGCCGGCTCGCTCCACTCAGGACCTACCTACCACTGGACAGATTTCAACGCCTATTAAAATATTTGTTCAAACACCTTATGGGCTATCTCTAACCGTTATGAAGTTACAGCCCTTTCAATTTTAGAGGACGTTGGGGAGGAGTATAAACTCAGTGCAAGTGACTCTAATTGCTAATTTAAAGCAACGAAACAGTGCAAAAAAGTGAGAATCATATTGGTGAATCTGTGAAGTATACCCACATCATAATAATTATCATAGTGTTACGCCAAAAAATAAAAACACCGAGTTCGTCTCTACGGATCAATAATTTCGCCTCTACAGTTACAAACACAGATAGCCTGTTGGGAACAGGCGTGACTGCCGTGTCAAGTGGCCCGAGTTCAAACCCGACCAACAAAGTGTTCTTTTTGTGTGCAAAGAAATTGTCAAACAGAAATATAAACTACTGGGAGTGCGCAGACACGTTTAAGAGGTCGCTGCGGGGACTACGCACACTTCAAACGACACAGCGCGTGAGTTACTCAAACGTACTCGCTACTACTAAACGTACTACGTGTCGTGCGCGCGCCATGTACTCGTAACTCGTAACGCCGTGACTATGATGCCGGTGCGGCGCTCTCCACCGAGCACGGTGAATCATTTGAATTCTCCGACTTACCCCGCACACCATAATTCGGACTCAGCCCTTAATGAAATGTCCAAAACCCTGCCCTATAACGAGGTCGACAATTGTGTCAAAGTTTCAAAGCGCTATAAACGCACCTTGGATACCCTAGAGAGCAGCTCAAGGCGTTCGTCTGAAATAAAATACCTCCTCGAAGAAATCATGACGCAACAAGAATCCAAGTTCGAATTATTAAATAAAGCTCTTATCACTATAACTAACCAAAACCAAGAAATTAAAAATTCGGTTGAGACCTTATCAGCTAAACATGGCGAACTCATTGAAAAAGTTAATAGCTTAGAGCAGGAGAATACCGAATACAAGAAACGAGTGTTGGAGTTAGAACGTAGCTTAAATCGTCTGGAACCTTATGCGCGTTCTTCAGCCATAGAAATCCGTAACCTACCCAAGCAAGAAAACGAAAGCAAGCAAGTTTTGGTTGATACCATTCAGCAGCTTGGCTCGACCCTGGGACTTGAAAAAGGTATACTTCAGTCTGAGATTCGTGACATATTTCGTTCTAAGTCTGAAGCAATAATTGTGGACTTCACCACTACCATGAGGAAGGAGTCATTAGTGTCTAGTTATAAAGCATTCAACAAAATAAGGCGCGAAAATAAGCAAGCACAGTTGAACTCGCAGTTCATTAACCTACCAGGCACTCCTTGCACTCTGTACATCTCAGAGTATCTAACTTCTAAAGCAAGAAGAATTTTCTATCTTGCTCGCTTAAATGTAAAGAATAAAGAGCTCCATGCGGCTTGGACTTCATATGGGAAGATCTATGTCAAAAGACATGAGAATGCAGCACCAGTCCGTATTGATAACGAATCTGATCTTCAGAAACTGCAGTTCTTGTGACTAGCTTTAGACACTGTCTGTTCGCATTATTCAATTATTTTAGCATTTTTTTATGTGTCTTTAATATTAATATTAAGTTTCTATTACAATTATATGTCTTACGTCCCATTTTTACGTTCTCATTGTTATTGCAGAACTACATGTGTAAACACTTCATCCATTCACTACACTTACAATTACTCACCAACACTCAACACACATGATCGATATGTAGAAACTTTTGCATTTTGTCGTTTTCTGATAGTTAAAGTAACCTGTGTTCCAGATATAAGTTTAAATAAAATCATTCTTGTACCGTCACGTACGACACGTGACTCTTATTATCTTTCTAGACTAATTTACTGCAACTCTCATGCAAGATATTGAAATAAACTTAGATCTGGACACATATCGAGTGGCTAAGACTGTCATATGCGACATAGAAAATGCAAAAAAAAACACATTACTAGTCACAAGCATACTATCAATATCCTATCTCAAAATGTTCGGAGCATCAACCGTAATATGCCAAACTTCGTTACACTTCTCCAAAGATCTAAGATATCGTGGGACATATTGGTCCTCTCTGAATGCTGGCTTCCAACTGCAAAGTACATTTCTGCCCTCGACAACTATAATCATGTTGCGACTACTCCAAACAAAACGCAAAACGAAGGTGTTGTAATTTATTACAATAATCACTATCAAGCCACTGTCGAAGAACCTTCAATCATCGACGCTAACTGTCTACTCTTAAAATAAAATCGAGATGTTTGCATACTGGGAATATATCGCCCACCAAGTCACACTAACATTACAAAATTTATTGATTCCCTAAACCAAATTGTCACTAACCTGAAAACCTTTAAAAATATTTTTCTTTGTGGTGACATAAATATTAACATAGTACCAAATAGTGCTGATAAAAGATCTCACGACTACCTTAACTTATTGGCTAGCCATGGTATGCTCCCAGGTCACACTCTACCAAAGCATGGACTAACATGTCTAGACCACATGATGTTGAAGACAAATGTGGACGTATCTTGTTTTGTTTTTGGAACCTCCATTACTGATCATGAAAGTGTAGCCATTAGCTGTAAACCCAAATTGCGCTCCCATTACATTAACGAAACATATAGCTCAGTAAATTACGAGAGTCTCGATAAAGATATGTTAACAATTAACTTCCAGCCTATTATTGAATCCCAAGACGCAAATATTTCTACTGAGCTTCTTGTTACTTGCTTGTCTACAACAATCAAAAACAATACCAGGATGGTTAAAACAAACAAAAAAGAATTGATAACAAAACCGTGGATTACTAAAGGGTTATTACGTTGTATGAGAAACCGGGACAATTTGCATAAAAAACTAAAGCGGAATCCTGATGACGAGATTGTTAAAACCACATTCAAACGTTACCGTAACTATTGCAACAATTTACTCAAAAAAGCGAAAAAGAAGTACGACAAACAGGAGATTGATAGTGCTAAGGGAAACAAAAAACAGCTTTGGGATGTAATAAAAAGAATAAGCGGCTCTGATAACAGAATAGACCATTCGTCGTCTCTCTTGACATCAACCAATCCCGATACTGACCTAAACCATATCAACCACTTCTTTGCAAATGTAGGTGCAAACCTAGCGAACAAGATCTCAAATAATAAACAAGCTCCAATCTCCTACTGCAAAGATCACTTACCGATCACCCCCCAAATTCAATGGTCATCCTACCCACCGACGAGCAAGAGATCTTCACACTTATAAATAGGTTAAAGGATAAATGCGCAGTAGGTATCGACCTCATAAGTAGTAAAATAGTCAAGAGATACGCAAACCTCCTTGCTTCTCCCTTGACTCACATTTGTAACCTGTCAGTCTCTTCAGGGATTTTCCCAGAGCTGTTTAAAATAGCTGTTATCAAGCCTATCTACAAGGCTGGTGCAAAACACTCTATGAACAACTACCGACCCATTTCCATTCTTCCAGCACTTTCCAAAATCCTGGAGTGCCTAATTAATAAGCGTCTAATCATGTATCTGGAGACCAACAAACTGCTCTCTTCTTCACAATTCGGCTTCAGAACCGGTAAGAGTACAAACGATGCTGTTCATGAGCTGGTTAATTCTGTCGTTGGCAGTCTGGATGATGGGATGAAATGTTTAACGGTGTTCCTCGACCTTGCAAAGGCGTTTGACATAGTCTCAATCCCGCATCTTCTAAAAAAGTTGGATCGGTTAGGCGTAAGAGGAACTCCTCTTAAATTACTGGAGGATTATCTTACTGGAAGTAAGCAAAGAGTCAAAGTTAATGATAGGTTAAGTGACGAGCTGACTGTCCATTTTGGTGTACCACAAGGTAGTATAATCGGACCAACCCTCTTCTTAGTGTATATCAATGACCTCTGTCGGCTCCCTCTACTGAAAGGAAAAATCGTCACTTTTGCAAATGATACCGCACTGTTTTTCAGTGGTGGTAGCTGGGATGAGGTCTTTGATACTGCTCAACTGGGCTTTAACACAGTCAGCGAATGGTTGCAAAACAACTTACTGACACTAAACGTTTCGAAAACCAAATATGTAACCTTTGCACATAGAGCTAACCTTCTTCCTCCGTCAACCCATTCTATTTCAGTGCACACTTGTTTTTCTCCAAATCCTGAGTGTACTTGTCCCACCCTCGAAAGGACTGTTAATATAAAGTATCTTGGGATCACTATTGACTCACACCTTTCTTTTAAATTTCTTTTTGATACGCTTGTTCCGAGGATCCGTAAACTGATTTATATTTTTAAGTCATTAAGACACACTGCGGATCGAAAGACCTTTAAAATGGTTTACTTTGCCTTATGTCAGTCGTTAATTGAGTACTGCATTACAACTTGGGGCGGCGCAGCCAAAACCCGTCTTATCCAGGTAGAGAGGGCGCAGCGTGCTATACTTAAGGTGGGTGCTGGTCTCCCATTCCGCTTTCCAACTAATGAGTTGTACAAAGAATGGGACATCCTAACAGTCAGACAAACTTTTATCCTGCTTACTGTAACTAAAAAGCACTCCGAGCTACAGTTTGACTCCAAATTAATTAATAACCAACGACGGAAGGAAAGAGTCTGCCCCTCATTGCAGTTCAAATCATCACTCCCCCAGAATTTTTTTTGCTTCCTCGGTCAATTCTTGTACAACAAATTAAATGTCACTCTTGATCTATATCCTAAAACCACCTCCTATTGTCACAAAACGGTAAAAACATTTCTTAAAACGCTTGACTACCATAAAACTGAGAACCTTTTGACAATTCCTAAATAGATGTTCTTCTCTCCTATTATAGATCTATCGTCCTCTCTCCCATGGCGGTTTTTACAACTTATTCCTCGCTCTCGCACACTCCAACATACATTTTTACACTGCAACATACATTCACACACTCCAGCATACTTTCATACGCGACACTACACTCTCTTGTGAACCATTAGTTCTCCATTTTAGATTTTAGATTTTGCCTTTCTTTGTTTTTTTTTTTACTGTTTGTACTATTGGTAACTTTAAACTGATTAACTGATTCTTTGTGATTTAACTGATTCTTTGTGATTTAACTGATTCTTTGTGATTTAACTGATTCTTTGTGATTTAACTGATTCTTTGTGATCTTTTTGGTATCATGAATGATGTTTACACAAGATCGTTTTTTTTAACCTTTAACGATAATATTGTTTTGCTGTGGGGGGGGGGCCTGGTGACCTGTAACACAGGCTTCTTCGAAAACCTACTTCAGGCACCAGTCTCTTCCAATGGTGGATTATAATTTTGTCAAAAACATTGTTAATTTTTATGTACCAATATTGTGAAGAGAGAATAAATGAATTGAATTGAATTGAATTGTTTCACGTTTACCTTATGCATAGCTACATCATTATCACAGCTAACAGTGAACGTCACCACATTATCGTCAGCAAAATTGATCTACTTCGACAAAATTGCTGAGATGCAAATACGACAAGACGACTGGAAAATGGTTGTGTATTACAATATGACAGCATACTGGCGAAGTTTACAAAACGTGGCAAACTACGTCACACATTTCAGAACAGTCTGACTAAGGAAGAGCCAACCTTAATATTCATCGCCTCTCAACTACAACACGAAATCAAAGAAATACAGCACTATAACGATGTTTTGCGATCGGAGCACGGAACGCGCAAGAAAAGGGGTCTGATAAATGGATTTTGTTATGCAGCAAATTATCTATTTGGAGTCCTTGACGAAAACTTTGCCAAAAAAGCACTTACTCAACCTCTATGAGGAACAAACATCGACGGTGGAAGGCGAATACAATATCTTGAAGAGAAACGAGGATATCATGAACAAGCAATTCACGCTAATAAAAAAACGGCTCCACATACGCTGCGCAACGGCTGCATACAAGTGGAACGTAGCAATGCACTCAATGTGATGTCATCTGCCTTAGCTGCCAACTTAATAATCTCAAACATAAGTTGCTTTTGGTGAACAACGAACAGTATGAGCTAAGCCGAGTCATACCTATACCTTCGATACAAGGACAGACAGAGAAGCATATCATGCCTACATCTGATTATTTGGCAATAAAACTCAAGAAGGGCGTGATGATGCTTCTAACACACGACGATCTAAGCACATATATACAACTGAGAAAACACAAGTTACACACATCAACACGGTCTTGGGATATTTTTAAAAGAGCGAATTACTATCAATGTGTTAATTATTTATATGACATGTATATATTTAAAAGATACGTTATTTAATATTCTACCATTTTTTAATAATGGTTAAGGTATAGATTAAAATTTCAGGATTTTATGGAAAAAAATGAAGCATAGACGGAAACCGTATATGAATGAACTTTTAATTTGTGAGTAAAAACTGAAAAAAATCATTTAATTTGTGTTTATAAACTTGAAGTTAGTAGTCTGAGAAAGCGCCCATGATGTTCATAACATATCGGCAACGATTCGGCATGCTCAGAACAAGGTTGTCAATGTCTTGCTGCGGAATATTGTCCCATGTCCTTCTGAGGTGCGCAAAAAGTTGATCTTCTGTAGCCAGATTTTCAGGAACTTCCTTCAGAGCTCTTCTTTGCAGCATATCCCACGCATGCTCAATGGGATTTAGATCTGGCGATTGAGCAGGCCAGTCTAAGGCCCTAACATTATGTGTATGTAACCAAGCTGCTACCGTTCTCGCCGTGTGTGCCCGGGCATTGTCGTGCATGAGCAGGAAATCTTGCCCCATTTGTGTTCTGTGGGGCAAGATTACGGGCCCCAGCACCTGTTGGACGTATCGTTCTGCCGTCATATTGCCCCGCACCCAAACGAGATCCGTCCGTCCTCCAAGACGAATTCCTGCCCAAACCATAATTGTTCCTCCTTGGTATGGGTGAACTTCCTGAGGGTTCTGGAGACGGCTCCATCGTCCAGGAACTCGCCAAACACGCGTCCTTCGTGAATCTGGATGGAAGCCGAACCTGGATTCATCCGTGAACAGCACATTGGACCATTGGTCACGGCCCCAGTCCACGTGGTTCCGAACCCATTCTAATCGTCGTCCACGATTGCCTCTCCGTAAAGGTGGGACCCGGAGTGGTCTACGAGAGCGTAGATTGCTTTCATGCAGTCGCCTTCTTACAGTTTGGTCACTCACAAGCACTTGGTGTTCCACTCGCAGCCTTTGGACCAATTGAGTCGCCGTTGCATTTGGTTGTGCTCGCGCAGTAATTTGCAAAAATCGGTCTTGTCTGGGGGTAGTGATGCGACTTGGCCCCCGGTGCCTCTCTGCTACTTCACCTGTGGCACGATAGCGTGTCCACAATCTTGAAATTACATTTTGATGGGTCCCTATGGCCTCAGCAACATTACGCTGAACAGATCCAGCTTCCAGCATTCCCACAGCTCGTAACATCTCCGCCCTCGTCAAATGTCGGCGTTGCATGGCTACAATACCTCAATTTTAACTTTATCTTTCGTTTAAAAATGAAAAAAAACTGTAACTAAACGTAATTCGTATTGTTTTCTAAATTTCGCACAAATGAAAATTCCCTCTCCTATACATCAAGACATTTTTATGCCACCGAAACAAAAGAATTTTCAAAAATTTGAATTTGGAATTAGTCTGAGATAAATTACAAACAAATCGGTGTATAAAAGATTCCAATGCGGCCAGTACTTTTCGAGTTATTTAATTGAGTATGAAATATCCCTAGACCGTGTTGATGTGTGCACTGAGTTTACCGGTTTATGACGTAAAGCAAGCGACAACGATGTGTGAGGCACAAATGATAGTAAACAATAAGAAGTTATTAGCGTGCCACACAACTGTATCAAGTTGCAGTGATAAGTGGATACAGTTACACAGGGCTGGCGCGTGGCTCTACACATGTTGTAAACAATGCTTGACTCGCATTTTCTGTCCATCTAGCACATTATCGAAACAATTAAGTGCTACTGATATTATCTCACTTGATCCTGGATGCATGTTGAAAGGAGATAACATTATACTTCGCTCTCATAACAACGTTCACAGTGAGATAAGCGTGACTAAGACGAGCTTTACTTGAAAGAATCGACTATAAATCACTTCATAGCAGAAAAACAACTATACTTTTGAAACTGAGCATCATGAAGTGATGATGAAGACATTGGAAGCCAAAGTTGAAAAGGTGAAGATGCCTCAAGAGATTCTAAACGAAGTGGCAACTTCCCACGACACACATCGCTATATCATGTATAGCTTTATACTCATCGTTGTTGTTGGAGTTTGTCTCTGGATCAGTCTCAAACTGAGGAAACGCTATGGTGTAGTTCTTCGAGTTACCTACAGACTTGATAACCCGGAGCAGGAGCAAGAAATCATCGTGCCGCAACCACGGATGAGCCAGGACACTAGCCGCGCGCACAAGGTCGACAGAGCAACCTCGCCGGCAAGCTGATAGATTTAGATATAAGCATTGAACTTTATTTACATTGTTTTATTTACAGTTTAATTTTACGATTCTTTTACTGTGTTTAAATTCTTTTACATTATATTTACATTTTGTTTTTTTTTTGTGATTTGGGAGCATGTACGAGCTCACTCGACAATTTTATGCTGACGCCCGCAATCTCATGTAAGTACTTACGTTTATACATTATTGCATGCACATTAATTACAGTAATGCTGTAATTAATGTTAGTTCAATAAAGCTGCTTGGTTAATACACATGTCGAGGTTTTTCTTCCACATTACACATAAGATTTCCCGGCACACATTGCACCTCAGCGGTAGGACTCCACGTACTTATTGAGACACTTTGATTGAGTATAGCAGATGTTTGACCCCTAGGATTGGTCTGGCTTCTTACAGGAAGCATTGAAATAGTTTCCTAAATACTATATATACCTAAGGATCAAGTTTGAGACTATAAGTAAAATGATATAATTTTTCAATGAGCTTTAAAGCGTCTGGCAAAAGTTACCGCCAGTGTGAGGGGTGTGGCAGTATTGATTACTAATTTTTAACAAGTCAGGCGTGATGTTGGCCAACTAACAATTGCGTATAAAATTATACATTCAGTCAAAAAAGTATCGGGAATGGATGATTTGTTTATGGTTCCAAATTCAAATTATTGTTTTTTTGTAGTTGTTAGATTGGCACAACTGTTTTCCATTTTGGCGCGGAGTTTGAGTTGCATCTGTTATTTATATTAAATACAGTGCTGGTTTTTGTAATATCATATATAGTGTGTATTGCGAATTTCATAATGGACAAAAATATCGAACAAAGAGTTTGTCTTAAATTTTGCATCGCCAGTGGAATTTCGTGTTCGGAGTCACTGAAAATGTTACAGAAGGCTTACGGTGAATCGACTTTATCAAAAACTCGTGCTTATGAGTGGTTCAAAGCGTTCAAAAGCGGTCGAGATGTGATGGAAGATTTGCCTCGCTCTGGTATGCCGTCAACGTCTGCAACTGAAGTTAACATCGCAAAAGTGAAGAAAATAGTGACTGAAAATCCCCATTCAACTCTGAGAGAGATAGCCGCCGAACTTTCTGTATCTCACGAGTCGATCCGTACCATTTTAACTAATCATTTGGGTATGAAACATGTTGCTGCTCGGCTAGTCCCAAAAGATCTGAATTTTCTCCAAAAACTCAATCGCATGAAAGTCGCTGAGGACATGCTAGAACGAGTCAGTTCGGACCCAACATTCGTGAAACGCATTGTTACTGGTGACGAGACGTGGGTTTACGAGTTTGACATGCAAACTAGTCAACAAGCTTCGGAGTGGCGCCTTCCAACTGAACCGAAACCGAAAAAACCACGCCAAAGTCGATCAAAAGTAAAAGTCATGTTGACTGTTTTCTTTGACTATCGCGGTGTTGTGCACTCTGAATTCTTACCGGAAGGTCTAACGGTAAATAAAGAATATTATTTGAGCGTTATGCGGCGTTTAAGAGAGCAAATTCGACGAAAAAGGCCAGATTTGTGGAAAGAAAATTCTTGGATTTTGCACCACGACAATGCGCCTTCGCACAAGGCTATCATTGTGAACGAATTTTTGACCAAACACTCAACAAATACATTCAGTCAAAAAAGTATCGGGAATGGATGATTTGTTTATGGTTCCAAATTCAAATTTTAGTTTTTTTGTAATTGTTAGATTGGCACAACTGTTTTGCATTTTGGCGCGGAGTTTGAGTTGCATCTGTTATTTATATTAAATACAGTGCTGGTTTTAGTAATATCATATATAGTGTGTATTGCGAATTTCATAATGGACAAAAATATCGAACAAAGAGTTTGTCTTAAATTTTGCATCGCCAATGGAATTTTGTGTTCGGAGTCACTGAAAATGTTACAGAAGGCTTACGGTGAATCGACTTTATCAAAAACTCGTGCTTATGAGTGGTTCAAAGCGTTCAAAAGCGGTCGAGATGTGATGGAAGATTTGCCTCGCTCTGGTAGGCCTTCAACGTCTGCAACTGAAGTTAACATCGCAAAAGTGAAGAAAATAGTGACTGAAAATCCCCATTCAACTCTGAGAGAGATAGCCGCCGAACTTTCTGTATCTCACGAGTCGATCCGTACCATTTTAACTAATCACTTGGGTATGAAACATGTTGCTGCTCGGCTAGTCCCAAAAGATCTGAATTTTCTCCAAAAACTCAATCGCATGAAAGTCGCTGAGGACATGCTAGAACAAGTCAGTTCGGACCCAACATTCATGAAACGCATTGTTACTGGTGACGAGACGTGGGTTTACGAGTTTGACATGCAAACTAGTCAACAAGCTTCGGAGTGGCGCCTTCCAACTGAACCGAAACCGAAAAAACCACGCCAAAGTCGATCAAAAGTCAAAGTCATGTTGACTGTTTTCTTTGACTATCGCGGTGTTGTGCACTCTGAATTCTTACCGGAAGGTCTAACGGTAAATAAAGAATATTATTTGAGCGTTATGCGGCGTTTAAGAGAGCAAATTCGACGAAAAAGGCCAGATTTGTGGAAAGAAAATTCTTGGATTTTGCACCACGACAATGCGCCTAGGCTATCATTGTGAACGAATTTTTGACCAAACACTCAACAAATACCATCCAGCAACCACCATATTCACCAGATATGGCTCCTGCTGACTTTTTTCTTTTTTCTAAACTCAAATTACCACTTCGTGGCACCCGTTTTCAATCGATAGAAGACATAAAGGAGAATTCGCGGCGAGAACTGAACTCAATTCCGGAAGCAGCGTTTAAAAAATGTTTTGATGAATGGATTATTCGTTGGCGCAAGTGTATCGTTTCTAAAGGAGCATACTTTGAAGGTGATAAAATAAATTTGGATGAATAACAGACATTTTGTGTATTATTGATCTTTTCCCGGTACTTTCTTGACAGAGTAGTACCATCCAGCAACCACCATATTCACCAGATATGGCTCCTGCAGACTTTTTTCTTTTTCCTAAACTCAAATTACCACTTCGTGGCACCCGTTTTCAATCGATAGAAGACATAAAGAAGAATTCGCGGCGAGAACTGAACTCAATTCCGGAAGCAGCGTTTAAAAAATGTTTTGATGAATGGATTATTCGTTGGCGCAAGTGTATCGTTTCTAAAGGAGCATACTTTGAAGGTGATAAAATAAATTTGGATGAATAACAGACATTTTGTGTATTATTGATCTTTTCCCGGTACTTTCTTGACAGAGTAGTACATGGTTATACCAACGGAATTACATGCGGAGCTGTATCAATTATTTGTTCCAAATAATTATATTCGCTTATCATCATCAGCCTATTAATGTTCCCACTGCTGGGACACAGGCCTCCTCTCTATGACTGGGAATGGGCTATAATCCACCACGTGGGCCCAGTGCAGATTGGTAGATGTCACATGTCTTCGAATTTTTTGGTTCTAGGACATGCCGGTTTCCTCACGATGTTTTCCTTCACCGTTTTGAGAGCAGTGTTGATGTAATGTAATGATAAATTACACAAAGTACGTCTGTCTGGGTTCGAACCCACGACTTACTGTTCGTAAGTCGGAGGCGCCACTACTGGGCCACCGCTGCTCCTATATTCGCTCTAGGAAGCATAAATTGTTTAATGTCCCATTTAGTCGCACTGTAGCTCGATCCACTTCCCCTGTACCGCGAATGCTTACGAACCTCAACGCGCTCATAGAGACCAACCCTGGATTGGACTTGTTTGCTGATGTATGGAAGACGATAATGTTTGTGGTTCTGCGAGAAGACCAAGTAAAAAGATTAGGTATTTGATTTAGTGTTAATGGTTTTAAATACTGTACTAAATAAATATATAAATAACAATATTCTCTAAAATATACGTAAATATCAACCATGAGAATTTAAGAAGCAAGCGCGGGTTTACGAACCTTTTCTTTGATGCTTTGTTTTCAATTTTTAGAACATGACTACTCGAAACACTTCATTTAAGGTTGTACTACTCGACATTTTTTCATACAAATTTCGGGGGGATATTACTCCACTGTTTGACACGGTACATCTAAAGTTAAACATGATTTCGTTTTGATGATCTCATTATTAATTGTGTCTGTGTGGAAACAGAATAGTAAAATAAAAAGCCATTCAATTCATTGATCTGCAAATTTACCGGCAAGCAGCATCTTCAGATTTGGCTGATGCAATTGATATAATCAACAAGGAAATGGCTTCAATCTGCGAGTGGAGTGAGGCACATGGATTGCAGGTAAACCCGTTGAAGACTCAGGTCATTGTTGTTGGTAGGTCAAGGATGATCTCCAAGATAAACTGGTTGCAGCTTCGCCAAGTTAAATTTAAAGGAACTACTATTCCGATAAGTGAGAAGGTCAAGAACCTTGGGGTTTGGATTGACAAGAATCTCTCCTGGGGTCCCCAGCTGCAGGACGTAAGTCGCAAAATATTCGCATCTGCCAATTCCCTAAGACGATTCCAACTGCCACTAAAACTGCGCTGGCTCAAACTTTTTTACTTCCTGTTCTTGACTACGCTGATGTCAGTTATCTCGATCTCACTGAGGCACAGCTAGATAAACTTGAGCGACTTCAAAACTGTTGCATAAGATTCATATTTGGCTTGCACAAATATGATCACATTTCTGAATTTCGTACAAAGCTCAAGTGGCTTCCTATACGTGTTCGTCGGAATTCTCACATCCTGTTTCAGCTCTACAGTATTCTGTTTAATCCTACAACCCCCTCTTATCTTAAAGAACGTTTCAAGTTCCTTCATGACACACATAATAGATATCTGAGGTCATCGGAAAACCCAGTCGCAGTGGAGAATGGAACCGGCGAGAGATGTCGTGCGGTGTTCCACAGGGATCGGTTCTAGGGCCTTCCTTGTGGAACATCGGGTACGACTGGGTGCTGCGCGCCGACCTCCCTAGTGGTGTCAGCGTAGTTTGCTACGCTGACGACACGCTGGTGCTGGCACAGGGGGGGTCGCACGAGGCGGCGGCCGAAGCTATGACACGCGGGGTTGCGATAGTCGTTGAGAGGATCCGGCAACTGGGTCTCGAGGTGGCATTGCACAAGTCCGAGGCCATGTGCTTTCATGGGCCTCGGAATGCGCCACCACCGGGATCCTTACTCACAGTAGGAGGGGTATCCATCGGTGTCGAGTCGACTTTGAAGTACCTAGGACTCGTCCTCGACAGCCGGTGGAACTTCGTGGAGCACTTCCGACGTTTGGCCCCCAAACTGGAACGGACTGGGGCTGCCTTCAGGCGGCTCCTGCCCAACCTGGGGGGGCCGAACGCCTCCTGCCGGAGGCTCTACGCGGGAGTCGTGCGGTCCATGGCCCTTTACGGGGCCCCTGTGTGGGCGCGTTCCTTGAGGCTGCGTGCAGCCCACTACCTGAACGCGCCCCAAAAGGTGGTAGCCGTAAGGCTGGCCCGTGGGTACCGCACGATCGCCCGCGAGGCGGCGTGCCTCCTTGCCGGATTGCCGCCATGGGATCTGGAGGCGATAGTCCTCGCGCGCCTGCATGAATGGCGCGCGGAGGCGCTTCGCCGGGGGGAAACTCCGCTGCCGCGACAAATTGTCGCTCAGCGGACAGACTTCCGGCGGGATCTCATGGCGACATGGAGAGAGCGACTGTCGCAACCCCGTGCAGGGCACGACACGATAGTGGCGATAAGTCCCCTCTTTGAGGAGTGGCTAGAGAGACGCCACGGCGTCCACACCTTCCGCCTGACGCAGGTCCTCACCGGACACGGTGTTTTCGGGAGGTTCCTGCACCGAATCGGGCGGGAGGAAACGCCCGGGTGTTTCCATTGCGAGGATCGACCGGAGGACACGGTGGAGCACACGGTGGAGGTGTGCCCCGCGTGGGCGGAGCACCGCCGTGTCCTCGAAGCGGCGATTGGCGGCGGCGACCTCTCGCGTCCGGCCCTGGTGCAAGCCATGGTCCGGAGCGAGACGGAATGGGACGCCGTCACCTCCTTCTGCGAAGCAGTAATGCTAGAGAAGGAGGTGGCGGAACGTGAGCGGGAGAGAACCTCACAGCGTCCCGGCCGCCGCGGGAGACGCCCCGGGCGTCGGGGGCCACCACGTGGCCCCCGGCCACCGTAGGCGCGGGCCTGTGGACGGTGGGCTATGGGCTAGCTCGCCGTCCGTCCGTCTCATGACGACAGGCCGTGTCGACGGCGCGTTCGTGTTCCACGCGCGCCTCAAAGAGAGTCAGCAAGGGGAAGGGGTCCGCAAGGACCGATGCCTGCCGGGGTTGCGGGACTGTTCGAAAGAGATACCGTGACCCCGGAACACAAAGGGCGATGAAGGAACATGGATGGGTTTTAGTCAGTAAAAGTCTGACACTCCCTCCTGCTCCGCCCAGAGCGGGAGAAGTCATTTGATGATTTCCCATCCGAAAAAAAAAAAAAAAAAAAAAAAAAAAAGGTCATCGGAAAACTTAAGACTAGAGATGCCGATGCATTCCACCAGTTTCTATGACAAGTCTTTTACAGTTCAAGCAGTTCGGTTATGGAATGCCTTGCCAGTGTCTATAAGGCGTACAGAATCTCTGCCAATTTTTAAAAGCATGATAAATAACCTGTATCTCTCTACTTAAGCTTTTTTATTAGGTATTTTAATTTAGTTCTTCGCACTTATTTCTCGATAATAGAAAAAATGTAAATATTTATATAAGTGTAATATGTTTTATGTATGTATTTATTGTATACATGTAAATGGTACACCACAGGCTACCTGCAGTATTGTCTCTCCTTCCCCCTTAAATCCATCCAAAGGTTGTCTTTAAAAGATCGCTTTTAGCGATAAGACCGCCCGTTGTGTCACCCCTTGTATGTTTTACTTTATTTTGTATCTGTAATTTTAATGGTGTACATAATAAAGAGTATTCTATTCTATTCAAAAGTTACGAGCTACCAAAGATTTGTTTTTATTGCCAATTTTAACGCAACTTTGGGCGTAAATTAGTAATAAAAGAAGTGTCTAATTTACATAACAAAGTCCGTACCGACACAGCACAATTATCGAAGAATTTATCGTTTCTTTTTTCCGATTTTATCGAATTTTTTCATAAAATTCGATTTCCCAAAAGCCTTTTACTATGAATTTTCGTGCATCTCATTGAATAATGTTTCCGCCCCGGTGCGGTGCGGGAAGACGACGCTCACTCACACATATGAACAATATGTCACATATAACTTTGTTTGATAGAAGAACAAGAACTATATTTCATGCATGACGTCAGTGCCGTGTCATTTGTTTTTTGCTGAAGTTGAAGGATGCCTGGTACATTTTTATTGTACTCCTATAATATGGTGTAGCGACCTACTTATTTAGATACTTTACATACATTAAACCTTCACGATATTATTTTTACTTTTCTTTTGATCTGTCACTTATGTCTTGTGTTGACTAAATATAATGAATGATGAAAAAATTTAATTTAATTTAATTAGTGTACAGCAACAACTAAATTGATGAGCCCGATACGTGATACGCCCTGAAAAGGAAATCCTAAATTTTATCAGGCCAAGAAAATCCACAGTACTGCGATGACAATATAAAGCAGTCGTCTGCCGAGCAACGTCCAGACTCTGCTAGCTTCACAGCCAGTTACTTCTCTCGAGGGATTAGCAGACCTGGCGGACAGAGTCCAGGACATCGTGACCCCAGGCAAACAATAACAATAGTATATTGTAATAAGTACAAGGGGCTAAAAATAACTTTAACTTCAGAAGTCGGTGACCTTTGATTGATTTCGTTTTTCTTGGATAAACTTCGAGTAAATTAATTAATTAAATAAAAATAATAAATAAAAAAGGTGAAACCAGATGTAAAAGTAGTTTCATTTACAACTGAACAAACGAGAAAAGAAATCTCACTAGTTCAGTTAACTGAACTGGTCAACTGAACTAGTTAGTGGGAACAAAGGTTTTAAACGAGGTAGTTTTACTACCGAGCTTTAGCGAGGTAGTAAATAGGAACCGAGTTATAACGACGTTTAAGAAGACTTCTACGAATAACACCTATCTTAGGACCTGTACACTGCGTTATGACATTTCATCGTGTGATTCCAACGGGGCGAGAAATTCATATTAATAGTTTACAAGATCTGAAAGCTCAAAGAAAAGTCCTCTAATAGTTTCAATTATAGATAAGGCTAGATTAAATTGTAATTAGTAGTATAATTCCACTCTAAAATCTGTGATAAAATTATATATATAAATCAATATCCCTTGAAACTTCAGCCTAGGGTCAAAATCATCCAATTAGTGTCTCACAGCGAATACCTTTTTTATTTTATTACTTGTTCTATATCTACTTGCTTATTTTAATCATGCCATTCTAATATTATTATTTTTTTATCTTTATTTTTTAAGATCCGTGTCAAAATAAGTTTATTTAGTTAATTATAATTAGTAATTATAAATTAGTTAATTATAAAATAATATATTTCGTGAGGAGATTTCAAGCATTTTTATTTTAAAAACACTACAGTAGGTATGCATACACTCTAAGTACACACTAACAGCCTTATTCATAAAAAGTTAGAGCCTCCTTGAAGGCTCCTTGAAGGCCCGATGCTAAAAAGCATGATTCATAAACGTCTATTAACGCTAATCAGTCCATCAAGGCTCTGCTAAAGTTAGACAGCCTTATTCATAAAAAGTTAGAGCCTCCTTGAAGGCTCCTTGAAGACCCGATGCTAAAAAACATGATTCAAAAACGTCTGTTAACGCTATCAGTCCATCAAGGCTCTGCTAACATTAGAGGACCGTTGACCCTCTTTTATCTCCCTGCTAAGTCACAAAATGGCCGCCGGAAATTTGAACAGCTGACTTTGACAAGAGCAAAAAACCATACCGAAGATAATTTTAGTGAAGGGAGGGTTACGCAGATTAAAAAAAAATACAGGAAAATTTATTTTCAGAAATTTGTATTTAAAAATCCTCTTAATTAGGTTTTTAAGATGATACGTGTACTAACAATAAATATGAAAAAAAAAATTACGATGATTAACATAGTTACAGCTTTTTGCACTTAGGTACAACATAAACATGCGGATCGGAAATGGCGGGAAAACAAACATCTCGCTTTTTATAAAAGTTGATCTTGGGGTTGTATCGTCAAATTTTATCTTTTCTTATTGGTTTATCATTTCTTTTTTTGTTCCTTTTCTTTTATCTCCTATGTATTTGTAAAAAAATTGCGTTTTCCCGCTAATGGGCTGTCACTGCTGTCATTTTTTTTTAATTGTCGATGAGGCCTTTTTTAGGGTTCCGTAGCCAAATGGCAAAAACGGAACCCTTATGAATTCGTCATGTCTGTCTGTCTGTCCGTCCGTATGTCACAGCCACTTTTTTCGAAATTATTTGGTAAGTAGATGTATTCTGTGAACCGCATTAAGATTTTCACACAAAAATAGAAAAAAAAAACAATAAATTTTGGTGGTTCCCCATACTTAACTGGAATTAAACTATTTTTTTCATCAAACCCATACGTGTGTATCTAGGTTTCTATGGATAGGTCTTCAAAAATGATATTGAGGTTTCTGATATCATTTTTTTCTAAACTGAATAGTTTGCGCGAGAGACACCTCCAAAGTGGTAAAATGTGTCCCCCCCCCCCCATGTAACTTCTAAAATAATAGAATGATAAAACTAAAAAAAATATATGATGTACTACCATGTAAACTTCCACCGAAAACTGGTATAACTTAATTAAAAAAAAAACACTATTATTAAAACATCGATCAAAGTTACAACGAACTACAAGAACTTTTTTATTATGTTACTTGCTGCTACGGAACTTTTTTGTCATTTGATTTGTCAAGATGGCCAACATAACGCGTCAGTCTGCTAGCTAACAGACCCATCAACAGTCTGCTAGCTGACTGCTAGCAGACCTATCAAACCTCAATTAAGGATTTTTTATGAATAAGGCTGTTACACTACACTAGCCCATATATTTTACTCATGAGAAAATAAGTAACGACTGGCAGCCTTGGGATCTTGCTCTAATATTTTTAATGCATAAAACGCATTTTAACTTCATAAGGATTTGACTGACACCATTCAAAAGTGATTTTAACCGATAAACAGTTTTATATAAATGTTGAAGAATTAAGTAAACTTCTTAGTAAACATAATTTTCTTAAAACTACGTGTGTTAAAAGATTTGACAGTTTTTAACAAAACGAAGATTTTTTCGTACGTTTTTTAATTGAGTCGTTACTGCTGAGTTTATCTAAACCATAGAACGTCGACATTTAACTAGAAAAGAGATGTTGAGAACAATAGACATGCTGGAAGCAGGCGCGCGCCAGTGCAATGTTGCTGATGCCATTGGTACCAGTCAAAGCGTCATATCCAGCCTTTATTCGCATAATATTAGATTCTCAAAATAGCAGATTCTCAAAATATTATATTCGCTAAATATTACATTCTCAAAATAGCCGAGTAGGTACAATAAAGCACTCAAAACAATTGTTAGTCCGGTTGACCGAACTAGTGAAACTTTTCAGTAGCAGTAGTTATGAAAACATTTACAAATAATCCTTTATGGGCGGCATGGGCCGTAGGCTGACGAAGGAGGCCGGCGGAGGCCCGGCACTTCGGGGGCAGAAGTCAAAGAGTGTTATTTTATGCGAGCGAAGCGAGCGCGGGTTTACGAACCCTTATCTTTGACGAAACTACTAGTCCGAGTGGGCAAATTTTGAAAATGAAATCTTTATTTGTAGACATAGGTTGTACAGGTGTGTTCTAAATAAATATTAAATAGCGAGTCCATCCATGCCTTGCGTTGAAGCGTACAAATTAAATCCATACTTATAATCAATTTCAATGAAAATTCAATATAATAACAAAAGAGTACACAATGCCAGAATAATATAAATATAAAATGGATTAAAATAAAAAGATTACATGTCACTTAAATAAACGGGTATTACAATTTGATTTTAAAGTCAAGGTTTTACTAATATAATAAATCGGATGTAGCAGTATCTTTAATAATTCTAGTATTGTTTGTAAGTTTTGTTGAACTTAAATATTATGTAGTAAACTGTACTAAGTGGGAGACTTCCGCTCACTCAGGACAGACGCGTGAGCAACAAACGAGGTGTCTCGTTGGCTTACGATGAGTAAAACAATTGAAGTATGTAATTATTAGTGTTTTTTGAAGTAAAGGGCCTCAAGGGCCGCGCTAAATAACGGTAATCTCCTTGCCGCGCCACCTAGTAACGTCATCGCATGCGTCAGCTGACCGCGCTCACAAAAATGCTTATCGCTCCACTTATAATGACTCTTATCTCAAACGGTAAACAGTTTCGTATTCTTAGAGAACGAGACCTTGTATTACTATACAAACAACACTTGTTAAACCACTTTCGAATTATAAACTTATGTTATGAGATAGATGATATGAGAGAATTCGCCGCGCTAAGACCTGTGGCCTTATCTTTTTTTTTTGTAAAACTACTGATTCAATTTACACGAAACTTTAGAACGAATGTAACAAATACACAAGTAACCTAATCCATAATTCATATAAGAGTCATACTGATACATTCAAATCAGATTCCAACTAGATTCCAAGAAAAAGTTCATATACCGGCGAACTGTCATTTTATTGTCATTGACCTTGACTTGAAAACACTTGAATCTTAATGAAAATAAATCTTACGACAAATACTTTGTTGGCTTAAAAAAACTAATTTGGGATATTGTTCTACCTAAATTTTTTGCTACAAAGTAGCATTATACTATAATAAGGTGTTAAACATTCACATAACAAAGTTTTCAAGCACCTAACTAAACAAAAACACAATAAATCACTTCACTGGCACTCAATGTTTACCTGCACTGACATTTCAACGACTATGACGCGCTTCTATATTTTTTTTTTTATAGTTGCCCGTTATAAGTTACTAGTGTTTGCTATCGTTTGAATCGACTACTGTCAGGCCCCAGAGGTAAAACGTTTGCAAACGACTAAGAGCCTTATGTATAGTAAAAATAAGGTTGGAATTTGCAGGTGCAAGGTGGCATGAATCCATGCCAGCGGGGCACAACGGTTGTGTGGTATGATTCGGCACGTCGGTACTGAGGGGTTAAACATATTATAAAGAAAAAATAAATTTTAAATGTGCGCGTATTAATCACATACATTTAAAAATCTTAGTTATTAGTTCGTTTTTAGTAGCTAGTTTTTAAATACTTTAAATTGTAATCTGTGGGAAACGTTGTGGGTAGCATAATTGTTTTAAAATTTAATATTTAAATTATTGTTACGAATTCTTATTGTGCTACTGTTTGTTTTTCCTTAAATAAATAAAACGCATATTAAAATACTTACCTCACTGGAAACTTTATATTGAGAGAGTTCGTCGATAGTCGGAGTTTCCGTCGATTTCTTATCTGTTTTAGTACTTTGTTTAACCATGGTTTAACAATGGCGCGACCTGCTGTTTGCTTGCCATTTTAGTTTCGTAAAATGTACGAGTTAATTTTTTGTTCATTGGCTCAATATAACCAGGCAAAAGTAAACTCAAAGCTTCCAGTGAGGCTTCTAATAAATTACTTGACCGTCACTGGAAGCTTTATATTGAGACCTGTTTGTTATCGCCTGGTGGAGCCACTATTACGATAACGCCAATGTGATAGGAAATTTTAGTGATAAGTAAACACAAATATGTCATCAGAAAGTATATTTATTATAAAATGATAAAATAAGAAATAATTTAATAACAAATCAAGTTTAATAATATTCAGAGCTAATTAATCGGATTAAAAAATTGTGTAACATTTAGATTTCTTATAACTTCTCTTCTGTAGTAATTCTGGAATGTTTTAGCCGATTGCCAATTTCCTCGAAATAGGATTTCGTCAAAAAAAACAATCACCGCCGACTATAGGCATTGAACCAATTTGTACTAAGTATACGTATCTGTAGCAATTTTCATTCCCGCACACGTGTTGGAAAATGATAAAAAACGCACGCGTGTGAAATACATTGCATGTTGAACCTAATCGTAGTGCGAAAAGAACCAGGTTTCACGGAAGTGTATTGAAAAAGCCATAATTAAATCTTTATTTAAAAGAAACGACAAAACAAATGTAAAAAACTATAGGCCGATACCAAAACTCCCAGTACTTTCAAAAATATTTGAAAAAGTAATTTATAATTCAATTTATATGTACTTTGAAAAGTTCAACCTATTCTGCAAGGAACAAAAAGGATTTCGTAAAAATCATACTATTAATATGGCACTGTATGATTTATTATCTCATCTTATGACATCAGTAGATAAAAATAATCCAGTCTGTGCAATCTTTACTGATATGACTAAGGCATTTGTTTATGTAGATCATAATATATCACTGCAAAAATTACATGGATATGGCATAAAAGGCAATGTTCTGAAACTTATTGAATCACTTAATGACAGATATCAATACACGGAAATATCTAGAATATGTCATAAGACTAAAACGCAGATCATATATAGGTCAAAACCAAGACACGTAAGATATGGCGTGCCCCAAGGTAGCTTGCTAGGGCCGTTATTATTTCTGATTTATATAAGTCGGGTAGTCAGGAATTTATTTCGCTCGAGCTTATGTAGGCAGAAGACAGGTTTCGTGCTATGAAAACACACTGGATGTGATACACTATTTTATTTCACAAAGTGAACGGTTCGGGTTGGTCGTTTCCATGGAGAAGAACCAAGAAACTGCATAGTTACTCTTGTCAAACAGATACACTGAGTAAACTAACAAATTACTTGACATTACACTTTAAAACAATATTCACAATAATCACGAATATCCACGACGGAAAATGGCTAGAGGTTGTGAGCTTGTCCGCTCACGCGCACGTTCTCAGGCAGACTGCCCCACCGTTGTCGGCGTTGTCGCTCACCCCACTATCACTTGTCAAACAATGACCTCACTACCGCCATCTTATAACAAATGTTAGAAGTTTCTTAAATCTACGGCTTCCGCAGTTCCGCTGCGACATATAAATGAGCTGCCAAAAATAATACGACACAAAATGATCCTATTTGCTGATGATAGCACAGCTGTTATAAAATGTAATAATGTGAAAACTTATTAACATGATATTAATAAATCCATTCTCAATATCATCCTTTGAGTGAATAATAATAATCTCAATATATAAAACTAAGGTGATGGACTTTCATCAGCGGCAACCACATCCAAATATTGATGTAACTTATAATAACCACAAAATAGAAGAAGTTAATAATGCTAAGTTTTTAGGTATTACCATCGACAGTAAGCTTACTTGGAAACCAATGATAGAAGAACTTTGTAAACGCCTAGTAAATCTGCTTATGCACTGCTCCCGACACCGGCGGACTACTATTTTTTATTTTTTTAAGTGTTTTTTTTTTGTATCGTTTTATTTTAAGAAATACTTAAAAATGTAATTAGATAAGGATAAATACGAATGAACGGAATAAAATAATAATAATATATCATTTAATTCAGGTAACAAAAGACCCATATCATATATACCTTACAGACTAACATACATATTTATATAAACTACAAAAACCTAATTAAACTATTGTACACGAAGAGGCGGCGTCATGTTGCGCTGCGTGGTGTCGCGTAGCCTTCCGCGGAATCGCCGATACATTGTCATGTATCGGCTCAAGGAAGAGTTTTGGTAAAACTCTTCCTTGAGGAAGGTCTCAATATGATGAGTCGGAACTCGCAGCACGAACGACTTAAAATTCGTGTTGTGTCGCGACTCCAACTTCTCGACCCTCAAGGTCCAGCTGGTCTTCGCTCGGAAATACTCCACGATCTCCTCAACCATCGTGAAGTGATGTAGCCGGGACACATAGAGCTGCGTCGTTGGTATCGCCGGACGCAGCATATTGGGTACTGCCAGCGCGGTCCCGCACTGGTTCCGACTAGGAGACTTCTTCCTCTCCACCTACTCCACCACGAAGCCATCCTTGTCACACGTGGCCGTTGCTGGGCCATGCTGTTTCGAACCTCTGTTGGCAGGTTCACAGCAGCTCTTATTTTCCCCCTTCTTAATCTGCGATGCAGGTTTGTGCGTGGCGACAATAGCAACGTAGGCATGTTTAGGGGTCGACGTACCTACACAAGTCACTGCCTCGACCGGCACCGAGTCAGCAACTTCGGCGGCGC
This sequence comes from Xestia sexstrigata, assembly GCA_941918905.2. NCBI lineage: Eukaryota > Metazoa > Arthropoda > Insecta > Lepidoptera > Noctuidae > Xestia > Xestia sexstrigata. The sequence goes on along the minus strand of OW799202.2, from coordinate 24,427,379 downwards.
ATGTTGCAACGCGTGCGATAGCAGCGGGTGACGCAGTGGAGCTGGACGCTAGCGTTTCTCGTTCCGCAACGTGTGTTCACGTTGGTGGCATCAGGCGACCTATTTACCTTAATAGCGTTGCGCAACAACTCCACTTCGGCACGTAGTTCACCAACGATGATATTCGACGCCTCCAACTTGGAATGCACCTCGACCAGGCTTGCCTTGAGAGTTGTGATGTCCTTCAGCAACCTGGTGACGTCGACGTGGTCAAACGTGACTGGGGGCAGCGTATGAAGCTCCTTCGCCACAAAAGCGGGCACGTCGTCTGGGTCGGTGCTCTTCATCAATGTGATGATGTCCTGCACACACTTCTGGCCACCATCCCTCCAGCGGGACTGCATCTGCTCGGCTTTGCCGAGCGACTGGAACAGAAGCAGCTTGGCACCGCTGATCTCCTCCTCCTTGAAACTGGACTTGCAGATCTGCAGGATGCTTACTTCGTCCATGTAGTCGATGGCATGTTTGATAAATGCCAAGACCTCGTTGGCTATGAGCGGTTGTGAACTCATAGCGACGTAAACCGGGTAACGGCTAAAGCCGCGCGACTCGTGAATATATTATTCGTGTCGAGCAGCGCAAACACGTCCGTACTCGACCGTGCATTGCGCTGATATCGAGCTGATATAAAGCTGATAGATCGAGTTCCTAACGTTGAAATCCGAAATCGCACAAAAGTTTTCGATATTGGAAATCGCGTTATGGAACTCCAAATAACAAAAATGGAAATGGACAACTCCATTTGAGTTCCGTAACGCGATTTCCTAGCAAGGCGCAATGACAGGTGGACCAAGGCTGTCACCGAGTGGTGTCCAAGAACTGGCAAAAGGAACGTGGGTCGTCCGGCAGCGAGATGGGCAGACGACATAGTTGCCGTCGGGGGAAAACCTGGATGAGGCTGGCACAGGACCGTGGAGATTGGCACAAGAGAAGAGAGGCCTATACCCAGCAGTGGGGGAGTTCGGGCTGTGGGTGATGATGATGATGATTATGAAAATCTAAAAAAAAAGCTTCAGTGACAATCGGAAGAGGTACTGCAAGGGTTTATAGCAGTTTATTTTGTAATTTAGTTTAGTGCTGAATAAATTTTAATACCGTCTTGAAGCGTAAAACTTTTTTTTTATATCCATAAAAAAAACCAATAGCATAGTTACTCGAATTCATACATTTCAAATTATTCACAAAAAATTACAATCATTATACGCGGTGACTGACACAACATTGCATTTTATTATGTTGGCAACACTAGGTAGACAAAAATAAAGTAAACACAAAGTGCGTAGGAGTTTTGACAGATGTTTTTAAGAGTCAGATCGAGTAGGTATAATATAATTAGCACGCCGCGCCGCACTGCAGTGGAGTGCGGCGCGCGCTTCGCCGCTCACCTGAATCATATCGTGCACGTGCTGCATGTCGTGGCGCGAGGCGCGCCGCACGCTCACGTGCTCACTGTCCGCCGCCGTCGCCACCGCCGCCGCCTCTGTCGCACTCGCCATGCTAACTCCGCGAGGACGCGGACCGTACTGGTAGACTGGCAGGTACAGACTAAAGCTCGCCCGCGCGCCGCGTCCCGCTGCCCGCGCTCCTGCCGCCAGCCCGCCGTCACCAGCCTGCCTGTCATAAAATAAACCAGACCAGTTGGGCTGCCAACGCGATTTTTTTCTACTTATTCCTCGAAAATTGAAAATAATTTCAAAATCAATAATTAAACCATTCTTTAACTTTTCTTGCCGTCTTCGAATATTTTGGTATTTCTCTCTTTTTAACAGTTGATTTCGGAAGAAAAATCCATCTGATCCAAATACAATTTCTATAAAACCATTTGGATTGAGTAACAATGGATACTGAATACTCGACAAGAATGTGTGACATAAGGTCCATCATACTTACCACAAGCACAACTAAAAAAGGTCGAAATCAAAAACATTTTTATTTTTCATACACGTGGACATTATTTTGTTATTGCTGTTCTCGGCTCTCGGCTCCGCCTCTAGTGCGATAACAAACTTTCTCCACTTGTATCAAAATGTAGGTACTATTACCTACTTCCGGTATTTGGTGACTTTTGTTTGTTTCATTGACTTTTTGCCACCGACTTCCAAAAATACAGCCGAATCGAGAACCTCCTCCTTTTAAGAAATTGTTTAAAAAGACATGATACGTGGAACCCGCCTGCCTTCAAAGCAAGAGTGACAGGCATCTTCTGGGCACGCTCGTTCCACCATAGATCTCATCCATCGCTTTCCATCAAAATGTTTGCAAGTTTGTATGTAAGCGGTAATATTTAGAAATGATCCCATTCCATAAAACATTGCACTAACGGGAAGCTAGATTATTCCCGAGTGTCATAAATAGCTATATTTAAAACGTTCTGTACATGACGGGAGCAAAATCGCGAGCAAAGGGTAGTTTCATAATAAACTGGTACTAACCTGCTTCTTGATAACTGGCATCTATGTGCTGTGCACTGTACTAACCGTTTGACTTAGCATCGGCCAAAGTGTTGCAACCGTTGTTCCCTAGATGGCGCCACTCGTCTCTGTCACTATAGATTTAGGTACTGATCTCGTTTCATACATATTTTCCATCTTGCGTTCGGCTTTCAATGTATCCGGATGCAGCAGCGCTGCAGCAGTATAATGACGTTATACACGGAGTGCCGGGTTATCTGACATCCACAATCCAGTTAATGAGTTAAGCAATTGAACGCTCCTTGGTTAGACTTTCGAGCTTCTGATCACCCGACTGTCAAAGATGTGCGTTCGTAGATCTTCACGCACAACGGCACACGGCCGTTGGTTTAATGTGAAACGTCTATCAGTGAGTCGCTACATACTGATTGTATTACTTTGGTTCTAATTTCATCGTATCCTGTGCTTTTTGTGTTGCGAAGGGATTTTATTAATCGTATTAATAAATGTTTAAAAGAAAACACTTTTCCTGATATTTGGAAACGGGCACATCTATCACCAGTGTTTAAGAGTGATGACGTCAACAACATACAAAATTATCGCCCTATCTCTATACTGTTCACCTTGTCGAAGCTCTTCGAGAGTCTTGTACACGGCGAGGTGTACTCTCACATTCACAACCTCATTGTTGGTGAGCAGCATGGATTTGTCAAACAACGATCGACGAATACTAATCTCATGCTGTCCACGGACTTCCTATTCAAAAACATGGATAGAGGAGTTCATGTTGACGCTGTGTACACAGATTTTCGGAAGGCTTTTGAAAAATTGCATACAATCCGTGGCAAATTGGTCCCAATCAAGTAAAATAAAAATAAAATTATGTCTTGTGGTACAACTGGTGGCATGAAAATTATATATAATAATGAATTACATTCACATGGGTGTAAGGTGAAAAATTTATTCACTTTTCTGTTATACAATTTCTTATACAAGTTCTTAGTTACGAAACCAAGCCACATAAATAGACAAATAAAGAATTACTATTTTGAAAAGTGGACGTTTTGGGAAGTGTTAATTTTTTTAGGAATTTTGACTATACGGTGTAGAGTTTGTGAAGTTAGACCTTATAGAGTTAGGGCGTGTAGAGTTAAAAGCTTGGCCCTGCATGAGATTTGTTAACTTTTTGACAGTGCGAGTCGTATGGTCGAGACCATACGACTTGGCAACATTTTACATGAAAATGTTTTTGGTGGGATTTCATTTCTTTTTGCAAGTTGCTTGTGTCCATTTTTTTTTCCTTTTTTTAGTGTGTATTTCTTGCACATCAGAGGCGCTTTTTTTAGAGCCCACTCTCTATCTTTGTTTTGTCGGAACTTTTAACAACCTCTCCTAACTCGGTGAGAGAAAACAGTTTATTATAGTGTTGAATCGGTTGATTTGCTTTGGTGAACATGAAAAAGTGTTATAAACAGCTATTTTTAGATAATCAGACCGTTATCTTTTCGGTAAACATGGACCTTATTACTTTATTAAATTTAATCAGGATTCGGTCGTGGTCCACCTACTTAGTTCACCTGGGTGAACCACGGGCACTTTTTCTTGCCGGTGGATCACCTAAATGATGAGGAATATGCAAATAAAAAATGTCTATTGGCCATGGTCCACCTAAAAATAATTCCACGGAAATAAAATCCTCTTCCTGATCTTGATCCTGTCATTTTACTACAATTGAAAAATTAATGCCGAAAGAACAAATGAAAATCAAAAAAACAAATTAATACGGAAAACAACTTTAATTAATAAAATCATTATTTTTCATTGAGACAATCAGCGTAACTTTTCTAAAGCAAGTTCTACAGAAATTTCTTTGTTTAACAATTCTAATTGTATTACGGTGACAACTCACCAGTTGTCTTCTCACGAAGGAACTCGTTAACGGTAAATAGCACAGATATGAACAATTTGTAGACGCGTTCATATTTGATAGATAAACATGATTTCTACCATGACCTGATCCTACAGCCAGGATTGTTTTCTCACGAGGGAACTCTTCAACGGTAAATAGCACGAATTTAATGATTACGACAAAAATAAAAAAATATACCTGATCTGAAATCCTTTTCAAAAATAAGCTTTTATAAAAATGTACTGAAAAGAAGAAAATAAACCTTTTAGTTATTGAAAACGAAAAGCTTTCATAAAAGCTCGCCCCGAGTCCAGACTTGAGGTCGACTTCCACTCTAATCGGATGCAGCTGAATACTAGTATTTTTACCCACGACGGAACAAAGACGGTAAATGCGTTTAGGTTGTTTGTTTGTGCAAATCCATGTTGCCATTTTTCTCCAAAACTACTAGTCCGATTTTGATGCTCTCTAAAAAGTTTTAAATAAAAAGCAAAATTAAAAATTTTGAAAAAACCCACGACGACGGTTAAAAAGTAACTGAAAAAGAATAAAATAATTTAAAAAAAAAAACCAACTAATTAAAAAACCCACGAACATACGTCGGGAGCTGCCATCACTATTTTAAATTTCACCGTAAATAAAATAAGTAACATCATCAACTTCTAAAGGTCCCCACTGCACTGTAGGGGCACGTCCTATAACCATTAAGGGTGTAAATATAGTGCTAAAAAATCTCCAATTATTCAAGTTACTATAAAACTGCAAAACTAGTTCATTTCATGGCAGCCCCCGACGGATATTCGTGGGTTTTTTATTAAGTTGGGTTTTTTTTTAAATTATTTTATCCTTTTTCAATTACTTTTTTGTTCTGTTAAATCCATTACATGAATGAAAAATTGACGGTAAAGTCACAGCTCAATCAAAGTAATGTCATCTTACCAAGGAGGATAATAAATTATTCCTCTATTAACGTCTTGTTAATAGCTAAACAAAGTTCAAAAGGAAAGAGATTGCAATATTATTATAAAGGTGGACCACCGGCAAGAAAAAGTGCCCGTGGTCCACCTAGGTGGACTGAGGTGATCCACCGGCAAGAAAAAGTGCCCGTGGTCCACCTAGGTGGACTGAGGTGATCCACCGGCAAGAAAAAGTGCCCGTGGTCCACCTAGGTGGACTGAGGTGATCCACCGGCAAGAAAAAGTGCCCGTGGTCCACCTAGGTGGACTGAGGTGATCCACCGGCAAGAAAAAGTGCCCGTGGTCCACCTAGGTGGACTGAGGTGATCCACCGGCAAGAAAAAGTGCCCGTGGTCCACCTAGGTGGACTGAGGTGATCCACCGGCAAGAAAAAGTGCCCGTGGTCCACCTAGGTGGACTGAGGTGATCCACCGGCAAGAAAAAGTGCCCGTGGTCCACCTAGGTGGACTGAGGTGATCCACCGGCAAGAAAAAGTGCCCGTGGTCCACCTAGGTGGACTGAGGTGATCCACCGGCAAGAAAAAGTGCCCGTGGTCCACCTAGGTGGACTGAGGTGATCCACCGGCAAGAAAAAGTGCCCGTGGTCCACCTAGGTGGACTGAGGTGATCCACCGGCAAGAAAAAGTGCCCGTGGTCCACCTAGGTGGACTGAGGTGATCCACCGGCAAGAAAAAGTGCCCGTGGTCCACCTAGGTGGACTGAGGTGATCCACCGGCAAGAAAAAGTGCCCGTGGTCCACCTAGGTGGACTGAGGTGATCCACCGGCAAGAAAAAGTGCCCGTGGTCCACCTAGGTGGACTGAGGTGATCCACCGGCAAGAAAAAGTGCCCGTGGTCCACCTAGGTGGACTAAGCAGGTGGACCACGACCGAATCCCGAATTTAATTGTTAGTATACTTATGCCCGTTTTCACCAGTAGCCCCTAAACAGTAACCTAAGTAAGGTTCCCTTATCTTAGGGTACCCTTCAAATCATCCCCTTACCTAAATCCTGTTTCACCATCCTAAGGGTTACTTAGGTAAGAGTCCCTTAGTTAGGTGACGTTTAGTGCAAATGTACTGCGGAAACGTTTATCGATAAATTATTCGAGTAAACGATTTTATTGATATTTAGCTTAAAAAACAAGATAAAACACGTAATTTCACACAGTTTATTTGGAAAAAGTAGGGTCTGCACCTTTTAAATATTAGATAAATAACAAAAAGTTATTTTTTTTCTCTTTTTGGCTGTATGGCGAATGCCATTGCCTAATAAAGTCGCAGTGACATTTTGAAGTCACGTGACTTGACTTGAGTGGCATTTCGTTTGTCGCGTGATTGCGTGTTCTTTTTCTCTTTCTTCTTTTACTATTTGTTGATCTTTTTGAGTGTCTGAAAATTGTATAAATTCGCTTCGCAGACTCACAATAGCTTCAGACACTCTGTTTATAATTCAGCTGCAAGTAGAAATACTGATGCTGCTTAGATCTGCTATTGATAATAATTGATTGCCTGTATAAAATCTAAGGGAACACAGTAGTTGGTTAATCGGTGCCACAGATTTATTTCTGTAAATAAGATACAAGTACCTAATTAGGTACAAAGTTACATAAATACAAAATTAAGCAAGTAGCTACCTACACGTAAGTAGTAGTAGGCACTTTACCCAATTCACTGTATAGGGTACTTACCTGTCATAGTGGAATTCTAATAAATGTTATTTTTTTTGCAAATTATGTATAACACTCTCCATAGATAACCTATATCTTAAAAAAAAGTCTGTCATCATATTTGTTAAAATCCTTCAATCGTTTCAATCTTTCACGGTAAATACGAGTCGCCGTAACAAAATTCGGTTACTTAATAACTCTATAATCTTCAATTGCTTTTAAAGCTTCGTATACGTTGTGGTCACTATCCATTTTTATCTCGTAAAATAAGAGTAGGTAATCTTGGTCGATCACAAAATAACCTATAAATATGTGTCACCTTAATGTTACGGGGTCGTCAATTCATCCCCTAAATTATAAGGCCCCCTTAATGCTTTAGGTGTCACTTAACCGTTGGTGAAATCAAAACTTGCGTTAGGTGCCCCTTATGTTTGTTTAGGAGACACTTAAATTTTAGGGGCTACTGATGAAAATGGGCATTATACCCTTTTCTCTTGCTAGGGATAAGTAATACGACATCTTTCATATTATTATTTCATATCAATCTTTATTTAATACAATATTAAGACTAAATTATTAGAAAAAAATACAAAATAAAATAAAACAAACCCAAAACAAAATAAAATAAAACAAAACCCAGCTCAGAAGCAAAACATTGGTGTCGATTTTGTTGTGCACAAACCTGCTATCTTTTAGTAAAAGGCAGTGCGAGAAAAGGACGGCTACAGCTATGAACTAAGTTAGAGATGTCAAACTAGTTTATGCCTTGCGCTTCACCGTGTTTTTAGTCGACATGTTTTTACGTGCACCCTTCATTTGTATGGAAAAATATTAGTTCCAATTAAATTAGACAGCTCTAAATTACGTCCGTCTCTTTCTCGTTTTATTAAAGAGAAATAGATAGCAATAGCCTAAATTAAGTTTAGTTTGTGCACAACAGGATCGACACCATTATGTGATTCTTATAGTTTCTTATAAAGTCTTACACCGGAAAAGTACCGGCAATCCCCGTGTTCTTAAGCCTGAAGGTCCCGGTTCTTTAAAACAGAACCGGTTCTGCATCCCCTAGTTCCCACATTTATTGTGCGAATCGCCAGTCTGTGGAATTCACTGCCGGCTTCTCTTTTTCCCAGTCATTATAATAATAATATATATAATATACACATTATAATAATATAACATCTTTTATATTTTTAAATGTTTTTTTTTATTTTTATATAGTTTTACTAAGAAATATTGAAAATGTTAAAAATATGTGTAGATAATTAATAAAAGAAAAAAAGTAATAGATTAATTAATACCTATCATTTATTTATTTTTATGTAAATAGCAGTAGATTCTTAAGTTTGTTTAAATCATTTAATTTGTCAAATGTGTTTTCAGAACCAACTCGAACTACTACAAATACTGCTGATACACATACATACATGTATTGATAATGTTTTTTGTTGCTGCGAATACTTAGATAAATCCATCGTAAATTACCTGCCTTCAGATCATAGTGGTCAGACTGTTGCTTTCGCGTACAATATACAATTACAAAGAATTCAGATACAAACTAGACAAATAACACCCAGCAATCTAGACAAATTTAATAATAATTTAATTAGCAAGTTAAGTATACCGGGTCATATTAGAGACAATGTAAATGAATTTTATGAAGAATTATTTTCGGTAGTGCACACCGAATTCAAGAATACATAAAAAAAAAAAAACTAAAGCTATTGGCCCAAAGTTTATTTTCAGTGACTGGGCAACACAGGGTATTAGGAAAAGTAGGGAATGATTGTTTGAGCTGTACGGCCTTAAGCCTTACATCAACACAGAATCTTTTAATAAATATGTTGCTACTTACTCGAAAGTTTTTAAAAACACTTGCAAGGTAAAAAAAAAAAAAAAAAGAATTTATTACCTTCAATAATTGTACAAGAAACACTTATTCTAAGTACTATGCAGCATTACAACTAGGGACAAGAGTGTTTACGATGAGCTCTGGCACCCAATGTAAGATTTAACTTGTGTTTAGGGTGCCAGCGTCTTCGCCTATACTTTGAACATGTAACTGTAGTTGTAAGACGAGCACAGTTTATCATCATTTAATTACAATACCATATTTAATGCAACTAAGATATGGCCTATTTATGTTCTTACTAGCTGTTGCCTGCGGCTTCGCCCGCGTAAAGTTCGGTAACCGTCCCACTGGATCATATTAAAGGGATAAATAGTGTCCTACGTGTTAATCCAGGTTATTAACTATCTATGTGCCAAATTTCATAATCATCACAATCACCATCACTATCACAACAACCATCATTATCACAATCATCACAATCACCATCACAATCACAATCACAATCACAATCACCATCACTGTCACTATCATCATTATCATCGTAATCACAACCATTATCATCGTAATGACAATCATCATCATCACAATCTCCATCCTCGGTATGACAATCACTATCACAACATCCATCACTATCAAAGTCAAAATCACAATCACCATTACAATAACCATCACCATCGCTATCACCGCCACTATCACAATCACCATCACAATAACCATTATCGTTATCATAATTTTAATCATCGTAATCATAATGATAATCATCGTAATCACAATCATCATCATCACAATCACCATCATCGTTCTCAAACTCATTATCATGGTAATCACAATCATTATCATCGTAATCACAATCATGATCATCATTATCATAATCACCATCACAATCACCATCACATTCACCATCACTATCACAATCACCATCACAATCACCATCACAATCACCATCACTATCACAATCACAATCACTATCACCATCACAATAACAATCACCATCACCATCGCTATCACCATCACCATCACTATCACCACCTCTTTCACTATCACCATCACAATCACAATCACAATCACCATCATCGTTATCACAATCACTATCATCATTATCACAATCATTATCATCGTAATCACAACCATTATCATCGTAATTACAATCATCATCATCACAATATCCATCCTCGTTAGCAAAATCATAATTATCGTTATCACACGCATCATCATCATTACCACAAACACCATCACTGTCACAATCACCATCACAATCACCATCACTATCACAGTCACAATCACTACAACCATCACAATAACCATCACCATCACTATCACCACCTCTATCACTATCACGATCACCATATTTTCACGAACATTATCACAATCACCATCACTATCACCATCACCGTCATTATCACAATCACCATCACAATCACCATCACTATCACCATCACCGTCATTATCACAATCACCATCACAATCACAATCACCATCACAGTCACCATGACAATCACCATCACCAGTACTATCACAATCACTATCACCATCACAATCACAATCACCATCACTGTTATCACAATCATCATCAACAGTATCACAATCATCATCATCGTAATCACAATTATTTTCAACGTAATCACAATCATCATCATCGCAATCACAATCATTATCATCGTAATCACAATCATCACCATCATCATCATTATCACAATCACCATCATCGTTATCACAATCATCACAATAAATCAAAAATAACCCTGTAGAAATCGAATCCGCCATCTTCTGGATCTCAAAATAAATCCCATTTTCGTAATCTGCACCCCTGATAATCTCGGTATCGACACCCTTATTGATTTTTAGACATTTCAACCCCATCGCACCCCAACAGGGAATGAAGGAATTTCAGGTCCGCCACATTAAATCTTAAAATCGTTGTTTTTGTAATACACCCGACCCGATACACCATACAAATAATACCGATGTTGATTTTCAGACTTTGTTACCCCATTTCCCCCTTTAGGGGTTGAATTCTGAAAAAACCTGAAATACAAATGTTAACTCATTTATCGATAGGTGTACTCCTGTGAAGTTTCGAATAAAACAGTCTTACCTAATCTTGTTTCCCATATAAACTTTTGACTCCCGTTTCATCCCCTTAGGGGGTACATTTTGAAAAATCCTTTCTTATTGTACCCCTTCACCTCATAAGGAACGTATGTGCCAAATTTGGAATCTCTAGACTCAGCGGTTTGGGCTGTGCATTGATTTATAGACTTTGTCACCCCATTTCCCCCTCTTAGGGGTTGAATTCTGAAAAATACCTGAAACTCATTTCTACTAATTTATTAATAGGAGTACTCCTGTGAAGTTTTTAATAAAATAGTCTAATTAATCTTGTTTCCCTATACAAACTTTAGAGCCCCGTTTCACCCCCTTAGAGGGTGACTTTTGAAAAACCCTTTCTTAGTGTACCCCTAGACCACTTCAGGAACATATGTGCCAAATTTGGGATCTCTAGACTCAGCGGTTTAGGCTGTGCATTAATTTTTAGACTTTGTCACCCCATTTCCCCCTCTTAGGGGTTGAATTCTGAAAAACCCTGAAACCCGTTTCTAGTCATTTATCAAAAGGAGCACTTCTGTGAAGTTTCGAATAAAATAGTCTAACCAATCTTGTTTCCCCATACAAACTTTGGAGCCCCGTTTAACCCCCTTAGGGGGTGAATTTTGAAAAATCCTTTCTTAGTGCACCCCTAGACTACATAAGAAACTTACTTGCCAAATTTGGAATCTGTAGACCCAGCGGTTTGGGCTGTGCGTTGATAGATGAGTCAGTCAGTCAGTCAGTCAGTCAGTTTCTTCTTTTATGTATTTAGATGTATGGGGGTGTATATGAACGTGAGGGATAGATAAATGTGGTGAAAACTAAAATCTAGAGTCTATGTAAGTCTGTATAAAAATGTAATTATAACATATTACTTTACTAACTAACTACATTAGGTTAAGCGATAGATATCCGTAGTAAGTCTTCAGTTTCGTGATAAGTTAATGTCAAGAGCCACTTCGTGACCTTGGTTTTGCATCCGTTTAGACACATGGGAGCAATGGAGCAGAGTTTATTTATTTTATTATATAGATGGTTTGACAGTATACCAAAATGACTCTGAGCAAGGGCCGTTCTACATCCGTGGGTTGAGCATACTTCGAAATGTCTGCGCTTTTTGGTAGCATTTGGATCGTATACCACAGAAGGATGCTTGCGCAGAATAGTACTAAGGACAAAGAGCTGTCTCACAGTGAGGACCTGACATTCGGTGTAGAGAGCCGTAGTGGGATACCTAAAAGGTTTCGAGGTCATAACCTTGAGAACAGCTCTTTGCGCTCGTTCCAGAGGCAGGAATTTTGTCTTAGGAGTCCCACCCCACACTGTGATGCAGTAGTTTATTATGCTTTGACACAGAGCATAATAAACAGTTTTAATCGTAAGGGGATCCGCGGAGTGCCTTAGCTTTTTAAAAATAAATATACATTTGCGGACTCGCGATATGAGGTTACTAAGGTGAGGTTTCTGGAAAATCCTTAAGGTATGTCCGCGAATGCCCGTAGCTTCCAGCTTAGATAATAGGTGGGGAACGGACACAGTGTCGAAAGCCTTAGAAAGATCCAAGAAGACAGCCAAGCATTTCATTTTGCCATCTAATTTAGATACTACATGATCTACCAAGGCAGCAACAGCATTTTCAGTGGATCTGCCACCCCTAAAACCATACTGATTGTCACTTAGTAATTTGTATGACTCAAGATAGTCTACCAATCGATTATTCAGGATCTTTTCTAGTATTTTAGAGATGGCAGGCAAGACTGAGATCGATCTATAATTATCTACACCGTGTCTGAAGATTGGGTGCACAACCGCCCTTTTGAAAACCTTGGGAAAACAGCCTGTGGAAATAGAGCGATTGCAGATGTGAGTAATGGCTGAGACAATCGCGGGCAGACAGGATTTTAAGATTCTCGATGAAATGCCATCCCAACCAACCGCAGCATCAGTTCGTAACCCAATAATGAGATTCGAGACCTCGACTTCATCTGTAGGAAGAAGTACTAGCGAGTTAGGGGGTAACGCATCGAGAGAATATTCAGAGGTATACGAGGTGGACAAGAATTTGCCAGCCAAATTCTTGCCAACATTGGCAAAGAACTCGTTGACTTTATTTACCGAAGACTTTTCATCACAAGATATATTAACTCGTTGGGGGATTTGGTATTTTGACTAGTTCCAGTAACCTTTTTAACGACCTTCCAAGTGGCTTTAGGGTTGTTCTTCGCCATTTGGAACTCCTTGCTTTCATATGCGTGTTTTAGATTTTTGAGAAGCTTGTTACAGAAATTACGGTATCGCTTATATGTAGCCATGAGAATGAAGTTTTCAGGATCTGTCTTTAACTTTCGAGCCATGCTATCTCTATTTCGGATACAGCGGAGCAGTCCATCTGTGATCCAAGGTTTCAGAATTCGCTGTTTCAAAGACATGTACACCAATTTGGAGTGATTGGCGATGACAGAGCTAATGATGGAAACCAGAGACTCGGCTGCATTATTTGGGTCTTGAATAGTCAATATTTCACTAAAGTCCATTGATAAGATGTCAGTGGTTGCAGCTGTATAATCAACAACAATGCGATTATGTTTAGAGGTAGGGAGTGACATTACACGTTGGATGCTAATAATCGTAGGCCCATGATCAGTAATATAGGAATCAATAACCAGAGTCGTATTTTTGTGGTCGGATCTTAACATTACGTGATCAATACAAGAGTTAATACAGGTTGGAAATAGATGTGTAGGAAGGAGGCCATGTGAAGCAATAAGGTTCAGGTACTGATTTGCTTGCTGGGAGATAGCATTTGGTGTGATGTCAATATTGATGTCACCCATGATCACAACATTTTTTTGCGCTCTGGTCTGAGTAAGTATAGTGTCTAAGCTATCGATAAAGTTGTCAAGATTTCGTGTGGAGGGAGAGCGATATAACGCTAGAAGTAAGATATTGTGCGATTTTACGTTACAGATCAGACAACTAGCACCAGATACAGAAGGTTCGGTGACAATGTGAGGTAATTCTGATTTTACATATATTATAACACCATCATTCTGATTAGTAAGTTTGCACGTTTGATAAGAAACATAACCTTCCAGAGGTGGAACTGTCGCCACCCTCAGCCAGCACTCCGATAGTATCAAAACATGACATGACATTTTTATCCTAGCCAGGAGCACAAGAAAGCTGTCAAAGTTACAATTTACACTGCGTATATTTATGTGTATTATATTAAGCGACTTGTTAGTGTCATTAATGAAACGACTGCATGACTCAGGCACACAAATATGTGAATCACTCATACCACAGGAGTCAATATCATTTAAAGTGTCAGAATCGAAAGTTGATGTTTAATGTAACGTGTAAAGGTAGCCAAATCCTTATTCATTAGCAACAAGATTAAATCAGCCGATAACAAAATAAAGACGGTTTGGAAAATTATCAACAGTGTAACAAATAGAAATAAAAAGCAAAGTAATGACTTCACACTAGAGACATCACGTGGCCTTGTGAGCTCTAACAATGAAGTTGCTCAAGAATTTGTAAATTTCTTTACCAGTATCCCACTTAAAACTACAGAAACCTTAAATTCATCTCCCTTGCTCTCTATTGATTTATTGAAAACGAACGTTGCAGCCTGTCCAAATGAATTTAAATTTCAGCATATAAACCCCATAACAGTCATAAAAGGTTTTAAGCAAATCAAGATCAAATTAACGGAAGATCTATGGGGTATGTCTATCAAAGTTTGTACCTCAATTATTGAGACTGTAGCCCCGTATTTAGCCTCAATATTTAATTTGTGCGTGAATCAAGGGGTCTTCCCGGATCTAATGAAATTTAGTAAGGTAATACCGCTTTGTAAATCCGGGGACAGTAAGGACACCAATAACTATAGGCCCGTATCCGTGTTGCCGGTTTTCAGCAAGGTGTTTGAAAAGATAATGCTCAATCAAATGCTTAACCATTTTAACACCAATAAAACATTACACGAGCAACAGTATGGTTTCACCAAAGGACGTTGTACAACTGACGCCGGTGTCACTTTATTAAAACACATATTTACTGCGTGGGAGGAGGCACAAGATGCCACAGGAATCTTCTGTGATCTTTCTGTGATCCTTTCGAAGGCATTTGATTGCGTAAATCACGAAACCCTGATCTTGAAACTTGAGCATTACGGTTTAGGTAAACTTGCGCTCAGTTTAGTAAAATCGTATTTGAATGATAGACAGCAGCAGGTACAAATAAATGGTGTCAACTCAATGGGTTTAAAAGTAAAAATGGGTGTACCACAAGGTTCGAAATTGGATCCCTTCCTCTTTTTAGTGTATATTAATGACCTACCCCATTTATTTAACAACCATCCGCATATGGTGTTGTTTGCTGACGATACTTCTTTAATATTTAGGATAAACAGACGTGCCACTAATCTTGATGACGTAAATAACGCCCTACTGCAGGTTGTAATGTGTATGTCTTTTATATGGTTTTTTTACTTACATTTTTGGATATTATTAACCTGAAAATTTAAGCATTCGTCCTCCCTAGGTAGCTTCATGGTCATTTCTTGGAGGCTTAGCAACGGCTTTGGCCTTTTTACCTTGTAATTCATGTTATTTAAGTTTTTATCTTTATTAAATCTTTGTTTACTTTTGTGATGTCAGTTAGTGGCAACCCTAGTTTTATTTTTAATTTATTGCTGGAGCTAGTTGTAGGTTGTATAGGTAAATCACATCGACCTCATTCGATTTTCTTTTTAATAATTTTCTAATTTTAAAATGTAAAATTATCTGGAGTTGACAGGAGCCTGGTGGTGGAATGGGCAGTCTACGTTCGGAACTGAGAGCAGGAACACCTCTGAGAAGCTCCATAAAAGTATATTTAAAGGGCAGTTCCCCTTATTCTTCTGTTTTAAGTAGGCCTCTCTCCGTGCCGCACCCTCACCTAGAACACCTGGAAACCTTGATGTTTGAGCTGCACAAGCCTGATGATGAAGATTTGATGCTCCTCGGCCCTCCTCCACGGTCGGAAGACAGATGTCCTCGGCCCTCCTCCTACGGCCTGAGGATTGACGGTCCTCGGCCGTCCACCACCGTCTGAAGACGGATGCCCTCGGCCCTTCTCTACGGCCTGAGAGTTGATGGTTCCTCGGTCCTCCTCCACAGTCTGAAGACGGACGTTCTTCAGTTATTTATTCCATTCTGCGTTCATCTTCAGTATTTTCCGCTAGCTTCACTGGCATTAGTGATTTAAGTAGCTCCAGCTTTTAGGTTAGGATCTTTGTTAATAAATTCTTATAACTCGTCCCCTTGTCTATTTCTTTTATAATTTTTTTTTTGTATCCGTGTTACCAGTTTTTAGCAAGGTTTTCGAAAAAGTAATGCTTAATCAAATGCTCTATCATTTTAACACCAACAGAATCTTACATGATCAACAGTATGGCTTCACCAAGGGACGTTGTACAACTGACGCCGGTGTAACCTTATTAAAGCACATATTTACTGCGTGGGAAGAGTCTCAAGACGCCATGGGAATTTTTTGTGACCTCTCCAAAGCGTTTGATTGCGTAAATCACGACACATTACTTTTGAAACTTGAGCATTACGGACTGGGTAAACTTGCACTTAGTTTGGTAAAATCTTATTTGAATGATAGACAACAACATGTTCAAATAAATGGTGTTAATTCACAGGGTTTAAAAGTAAAAATGGGGGTTCCACAAGGCTCAATATTGGGTCCTTTTCTCTCTCTAGTATATACAAATGATCTTCCCTATTTACTGAAAAACCAACCGCAAAATATGGTGTTATTTGCTGATGACACTTCCCTAATTTTTAAGATAAATAGGCGGGCCCAAAATCTAGATGACGTGAATAATGCCCTACTTCAGGTCCAAAATTGGTTCACAGCAAACAATTTGGTATTAAATGAAAAAAAAACCAAATGCATAAGATTTGCTTTACCGAATGTTAAAAGTAGTGATTGTGATATAATATTGAATAAAGAGAAACTTGAATTCGTAGATAAAACGGTTTTCCTGGGGATTACGCTTGATTCAAGGCTACAATGGGGTTCTCATTTGACTTCTCTTGCGGGGCGGCTAAGTTCAGCAGCCTATGCCATTAGAAAAATCCGTCAGTATACTGATGTAGATACCGCTAGACTGGTTTATTTTAGTTACTTTCATAGTATAATGTCTTATGGCATTTTACTGTGGGGACGGGCTGCAGATATTGAGTCTATATTTATTCTGCAGAAAAGAGCCATCAGGGCCATATATAATCTTCGTAAGCGCGATTCTCTAAGGGAACTGTTTAAGGATATTGGCATCATGACCGTACATTGTCAATACATCTACGAAAACATAATGTACGTCAGAAAAAATCTGCACCTTTTTGGTAAAAGGGGTGACAGACATAATTACAGTACTAGAAATAGGGACCAACTAGTTCAGCCAGGTTTCCGACTCGCTAAAGTAGACTCATCTTTCATGGGGTACTGTTTGAGATGCTATAATAAAATTCCACAAAGTATTCTTGAACTGAATGAGACGAAATTTAAAACATGCATTAAACGCACACTATGTAAGCAAGCATATTACAAGTTGAGCGATTATATCGCTGATAAAAATGCTTGGCTCAATGCTGGTCCTGCTCCACAAGGACAGGGGCGCATAAATTGATAGCATTAAAATGTATTGTTGGAGCTGCTGAAGATTGTACAACTATCTTTGCATTGTATAGATTCAATCTCCTTAGTATTATATAAATGCATAGCCCATATTGTGTGAGTACTATGTACTAGAAAGCTATCATTCACTGGAAACCTACGTCTTTTCTTGACTTGAATGTGCCCTGGCGGTTTAGAGTATGTCATGCTCACTCAAATGTCTCGCTGATGGTGGCGCATGTGTCGGATCATTTAGTTCCCTTCAAAATGGTTGAGTTGAATGGTGCTGATCCATGCGTCATGTCCGTGAACGGGCGCTGTCAGTTGTGACTGGTCATCTCTTAGTTGCCATGGCTTATTTGAATGAATTATTTTGAATTGTATTTTTTTTGTTTGTGTGTTTTTGCTGTGGACACTTTTAACGTGCACATCTTGCTACATTGTTCTCACATAATATACCATCTGAACATGAATGATGTAACCAAGATTTTGTAACAATATTCTGATTTAAAAGAGTGTCCATGGAGTTTCTTGCCCGTTCTTCTCCATAGAGATCTACGCTAGGGAATGGGCAACTACAGTACTTTCACAGTTTTTATGTCTTGTGACTGGGACTGTAGCTACATTTAATTTTCATCTTTGTTTCGACAATTCAAAAGTGCCTGTAACTGGCTTACTTGAAATAAATGCTTTGATTTTGATTTTAATAGTGCTCCCCTCCAGACTGAAAGTTAGGTAGGTGAGTGCTCAGAGTGACCTTACAGTTTTGTGGATCCTATCCAGGAAATTGTAACGTTACAAGGTCCACAATTGGTTTACCGCCAATAATTTAGTACTAAATGGGAAAAAAAAACTAAGTGCATTAGATTTGCTCTACCAAATGTCAAAAGTAGTGATTGTGACATAATATTGAATTTAAAGAAACTAGAATTTGTCGATAAAACGGTTTTCTTGGGAATCACGCTCGATTCAAGTTTACAATGGGGTCCTCATTTAACATCTCTTGCAGGACGGCTGAGCTTAGCAGCATATGCTGTTAGAAAAATCCGTCAAT
This sequence comes from Xestia sexstrigata, assembly GCA_941918905.2. Lineage (NCBI taxonomy): Eukaryota > Metazoa > Arthropoda > Insecta > Lepidoptera > Noctuidae > Xestia > Xestia sexstrigata. The sequence continues at coordinate 24,408,734 of OW799202.2, read as the reverse complement.
TTACTGATATTGATACCGCGAGGCTAGTCTATTTTAGTTATTTTCATAGTATTATGTCATACGGTATTTTACTATGGGGACGGGCTGCAGACATCGAGTCTATATTTATTCTGCAGAAAAGAGCCATCAGAGCTATTTATGAATTACGTAGACGCGATTCTCTAAGAGAACTGTTTAAGTAAATTAATATCATGACAGTACCTTGTCAATACATCTATGAAAACATCATGTATGTAGTGTTTGTGTCTATGCAATAGATACAATACATTGTCTCATGTACACGAGGGAGGGGATCGCTGTCAATCGGTTAGTCTAACGACAGTCACCGTGAGAGTAGGACGTGCGCTTGAGCCCTTGCCTGCGTGTAGTAGTGAGCCAGTGATACAGTGATAAGTAGAGATAGTGAACACTACAAGTGGCGACGAGGATAAAGGTCAGAAATTCAAATAATAAATCGTGGAAGATGGCAAAACAAAAAAAAAAAAAAAATGCGGGTATTAAGTAAAGATACCGGACTCTATTTGATACATAATCCAGGTAAATTAATTATTGAATTTCAATCATGGGTAATGCACAGTGTAAGACGTCATGCGCCCTCTAAGGACACTGCAAAAATTTAAATCGAATTAATAAGTAACATAATATTATAATATTGATTCTAATTACTTATTACAATCTATAACATGAAGTTGCAGTATTTCGCTGTTGTTAGGGATAGTGCATTTCTTCATGTAAAAGAAAATAGTACCGCAACGGTCCATTCGGATTTTAAACAATAACGTCAAAGTCAGTCGAGAATCGCGCGCGAGATGCGAAGTTATCGGTGTTAAAGTAAAGATATTTCCGACTGTGGACGAGTGTTGCGAGTGAATTCGTGATTTTAATGGGATTATAGCATAGTATAAAGAGGGGAAGTAGGTTATCTCCTGCCCAATCCGCGATATAATTGCCTACTGTCTTAGGGTTGTCACTTTTAGCTAAATTTTAACTCAGTACCTATAAATTGGCAAGGGTCGGGAAGTTGTATTTTTTACTTTTAGTGTCTGGGTACAGGGTTTGTCAGGCCTCACTAATGTTTTAGTTTAAAGCCCGGCCCTTGCCAAAGATAACACATCTCATATTAGTCAATAAAGTTCAACAATGGTTTTCCTATCAAATATAGAAATGTATTCAAGATACAGAGCAGCATTATTTATAATAAAAAAACCACAGCGGCAACGTCACGGTCCCGACTCTTCATGTCACCGCTAGGTGGCACAGGCGGTAACATAGACTAAGAGCTTGTGTTTAAATTATTTGCGCAGTACTTTATACATATACTAGTCAGCTTTGTATATTTTAATAGGCATAATGTAGTATTTTTACACATAAAGGAAAGAAAAAATACAAACATAAATAATACAAACATATCTATTGAGTCACACATTTATTACAAATTAGCTGCAGAAAAATACTTTCTTCGGTTTCGACTATTACGAAACGCCTTGTTGTCGACTTTAATGCGTAATATATCCGCATCCTTATAAATAACTTTTGCAAATATAATTTTGGAAAGCATGGGCAGGGCTGTAAAAAATGTAAATCTTTTATTTGTTCATAAACAGACATGCCAATTTTGCAGTTTATGTGATCATTTTTAAATGCTTTTTGGAATATCTGCTCCATCCTCTTAATATTTCCTACAAAGTCGTCGGTTGGAACCACTAACAAAATTTGGTCTTTAAAATAATTTTTGTAGTGAAGGTACCTAGATTCTGCACTTAAATTGCAAACTTGCTGATTAGCGTTTAAATACGATTTAAGTTGTTTGCAATCCTTGTGACGATACATGCATTTTTTCAACAAGGCTCCACAAACGTAAAAAAATGCATTTTTTTCGGGGATATCAAATTCTATATAGTCTGAATAACTAATATCCTGCAATAGACTATTTGACTGCACTATCTCTGGTTGGTTTATATTGATAACGGCTGGAACGTTATTGATTTCAGTAGCGTCATTATCCGTATTTTTTAAATTACTTAAGTGAACGAGGGATTCTGTCAAATCTTCCGTACAATTGCCTTCTTTCGGAGCCCGGGTAATATTGGCAATGAAAATTTTACGATATGCAGATATAAATTGTCTGCTGGTTGGTTCTAGAGCATTTCCATTTTTCGATCTAATTTTCCCAAAAAAAATTTCAATCACGTCCTGATTAAGACGTCTTGTCAGAATGTATTGATATCCTTCTTGCTTAAGATCTTCATACAGATGTAAAATTGACTGGATTGTGTTCTGAAACCCTTAAATAAATTTCACGTTTTGAGTAGCGTCGTTTCCAGTTCGAGGATCTCGTAATTTTCATGTTCGGAAAAAAATCAACATTTTATTAAAAAAATCAATCTGTTCTTTACGCTCACAAAACGCTCTTTTGTACTTATAGCTGTCACGGAGACTCGATGAATTCAATGCGTCAAATAGATCGTTCATCAACATTACTAATTCGACTGTGTGCCTTGCGGATTCATCTATCACATTAAAATCTATGTATGTTGACAAACCCGCTGCTACAGATCTGCTTAAAAGTTGCGTCGCGTAACGAACTTTCATTTTTTCAAAGTTCGTAGGGTACACATGGCTGTTAGTCAATTTATGAGCTTGTCTAAAGTTTTTCTTCTTATCATGCTCATAGAATTTTTTTATGTGACAAAATTTTGCTACGGCGCCATTTTGGAAATGAAAATCGTACGCCATCAAGTTGGTAGGAACCAACTTTATCAAATGTGGTGCGTCAAAAATATAATAAATTTTATGACCATTAACAGTAAAATAAGTTTTGTTCACGCAAATCCCTCTTTCTTTAGCAGCTTTTAACAAATCTGGTCCCATATCTGAAACGCACACTCTGATTTTTAATCCGATCTCAAAGAGTTTAATTATAAGTTTATCAATCCATATAGATATATTGGCATCACTTGAACATTCCGACAATAAGGCGTAGCCATTTGCTGGGCTGCATTAGGCTGGCTCCATTTTATAAAAATACCTCTTAATATTACAACTAAGGCATATTTTGCTGGTGTCGGCGATTGAACGCCGTCTACTTCGTGGAAGCCTTTGGAAGAATCTTATCGTTTTTTATATCATAAAAGACGTTCGTTTTTAAACTCATAGCGTCCATCACTAAAGTGCAATTTTTTTCTCTCTTCGACATATTGCTTACTTTTAATTTTAGTGCTGTCATTAATTCGTCGTTTATTTGAGTAGTTATCGGAATATTTAACTTATTTAACGTACTTCTACAGGGCAGACAAAGAGTTTTTTCTAGTAAACGGTAAGCTTGTGGACTTACGTAGTATACATTTAAGCAAAACATTTTGTAGGCTATTGAGTATCTGTTTCCTTTGTTAGCATATTTTAAGTAAGTTTGAGCTTTAACAAGTTCGGCTAAGTCCTTAGACAAAAAACGATCACATAATTTATAAAACATAATATCTTGTGAAGAATTTGCTGATTCTTTTGCTCGTAAACGCTTTTTACATTCTATTAACTCAGATTTTAGTTTCCTCTTGCGTGGAGTACTTGCAGAAAGACCAGCAGTAGTTTGAGTTAGGTTATCCGTGGTGTTAATATCCGTTTGGCATGATGAAGTCCCAATAGTTGAATCAATTTCATTCGACCCTGAAGCACTAGTTGTTTCTGTTTGACTTGAATTATTATATGAAGTTATTTCCACTTGTGTATGTTTGTTAACTTTTTGAGGATTAGGCAAATTTAAACTCGGCAAACAATATTTATTTAGTAATTTTCTAACGCTGTTTTTCATTATGTCTTCTGTGTGGAAATGGGCTTCACAAACAACATGCTTGGTTTGGGATTTATTTATCAAATCCTCGCGGTCAATTAAGCGCAGCCACTGAAGACGTCTGAAATGAAAAGCACATTTAATATACAATAGGTATCTATAGTAAAAAAATTAATAAAGTGACTAAAATATTATACTTAATTAAAAAAAAAAACACTTTAAAACAACATTAAAAACTAACGCCTGTCTCTTAGACTATAATCAAATCTGTTGCTATGATTCGAACTTTGCTTTATGTGTATATCTAATTATATAGATCGGACTAACTTACCTAGTGACGTCCGATCCTTAATTATGTGAAGTAATCTCGTCCTCATTTAGTACTTGTAGTTTGCACTTCTTGCTAACTCGCTATCACATTTTTTTAAAGATGAATCGATTTCATCAAAACGAATATGTTATCTGTGGTCCGGTCTTGGCGCGGTTGTCTGGACATCTGTCAACTCATTCTTTCAAAGCATATGATCGAGACTTCAAGATGACCGATACGGTTATCTATCGTAGTCCCGATACATAAGTCAACACAACTTTAAAAAGGGGTGTAGATAAGACACTTTAAAACACATATAAGTAGGCTGATCTTCTGGGAAGGGTTGGGATACAATGAGGACGAGATTACTTCACATAATTAAGGATCGGACGTCACTAGGTAAGTTAGTCCGATCTATATAATTATGCTCCGTAATCTCGTCCTCATTTAGTACTTGTAGATGTTCAAATAAGAAAGTTGTGTTGGTAATCTAGTCAACATCTGATAATCATTGAACAATTCAACCTAACATACTATTCTGATTTTCATTACTTATGTACTAACTACACATTTATTTAAATAAAAGGTAACATAACATAAATCTTCTCTAACTCAACAACCTGTGTCATGATAATCTTATAATGAGCTTAATTACTTTAATCAGACAGTTACCATTGACATTAAATTTAATCAACCAACAATAACAAGCAGTGTGTTCTATATTACAGAGACTATAGAACACACTGCTTGTGCAAAAGCACTAGAATTTAGAAACACTCCTCATAGAGAGGAGGCCTGTGTCCCAGCAGTGGGAACATTAGTAGGCTGATGATGATGATGATGAACTATCTCATCTCATATATCTAGGTCTCATAATAAAAGCAAGCAAAGTTGAGGAATTTGTGGTCCAACCAGCTTCTTTTCTTATAACTTCAATATTAAAACCCTTTTTTTTTTTTTTTTTATGCAGAAGCTTGTCTTGAGCTGTGTGATGTGAATTTGGGAGTATTTATTCCACTAATAGTTAGAATTTGTTTCATCCACCTACTAATAGTTGCAGTAGTGGCGGCACGATACGGTTTTCTTATAGTTATAATTGGTGATTTACAATCTTGTCTTATAGGTATTTTTTGTAATATCTAGATAGAACAAAAGGGTAGTAGCAGAACACACAGACAAATTCCCCTTAAAAGATGGTAGTATCATATTGGGTTGATATCTACCAGGTTCGAAGGTTTTAATAATTTCTGGAATGTTATGTTAATAATTATCCTGATTACAAGAAATGTTATCAGTATACTTATGAGAGACAAGGTTCGAATTCTGTGTGCAGTTACAAGGGCTATTATGGTAACTTAATTTTTGGTAATTAGTTCTAAACTAAGGGTTTCATTAGGAAATAGTTTAGACAGATAATTCAAAACGATACTGAGATTCCATACTACTTCATATTTGGGGTTCTTAGGTCTTAACCTAAATATATCCCTGAAGAACCTTGACAGTCGGTCATATAGGCCAGTTTGGGGCCCTAGAACTAGAGAAATAGCTAACTTAATGGTGTTGAGTGAGCTATTTATGATAGTCCCTCATTAAAATTGTTGTCAGAAAAGATATCACAGTGGGAACTGAGTCTAGGAGAGGGTCAATATCTTGGTTCTGACAATAAGAAATCCCTGATTCAGAGCAGATTCGTATCACTTTTATGATAGGGTTCCATTATTATTCTTTCAGAAATAACCTTGGGTTCACATAAGGGAAACCATGGTTGTGAGGGCCACCAAGGTTACAACAATGCCTGTTGCCCCTTCCTTTTTTATTATCTGTAACATCTTACTAATAAGTGCAAATGGTGGGAATGTATAAAAGAAATCACCTTACCATTTGGACAGTGCATGATATATAATTCTGACAATTAGTGTTAAACTTGTTTGCAAACAAGTCAATCTGAGGTTTAACAATAATAGTCTTGTAAGCTACATCACATAACTTCCATTAAATTTTTGTGTTTCGATGCCTAGATCCAAATGTGTCTTTCCTCACACCGTTGCCACAACTTTCTGGCTAAATTATTACGGTGGGGAAAACAAGTGCCACCCATTTTATTGATGTAGGCTATGGCAGTTGTGTTATCTATTTAATTCTAAGTAAAACTTCACAGTGTCTGAGTGTGCTTGCAAATGTTTTCAGCCCTCTAAATGCTGTTAAATGCTGGTAAATAGTTCAAGGTAATTTATACGAAACTTTTTATCATCAGTTGTCCAGTGCCCATGGCTTCTGACATCATTATATACCAGACCCCAGCCAGTTTGTCAAGCAACAGAAAATATTTCTAGAACAAAGTCAAATAGTTTTATACTGTTGTAGGTTGTTGGAATGTGAGACAACCACTAATATAGTCCTATCCAAATTCCTTTTGTGATAGGTAGCAGAGCCTTGTAATTTTCATTGTTGTTTTGTTACTTTCCATAACTTTGGTGTAAGGCCAACCATATTCCACTGTTGGGCATGCAGCAACAAGTATACCTAGCAACTGAGCAAATTCTACTATTTTGCATAAATATTTTAGATTTAAAATTATTTAATAAGTTAGGGATGAAATTTTATCTATCTTCTTCTGATGAAGCGAGATATTACTGAACTGTATCTAACAGAAAACCTATATAAATTGACAGCGCTGTCTGGGTTCTAAGGCACTCTTTTTAGTATTGATAACGAACACTAGTTTAAAATTTGAGTTGTCGACACATTTTTCAAACACTTATCATATGAATCACCAAGGCACAAAATATCACCCAGACATAATATAGAAAAGCAACCCCATTGACCTCAGGTGACACATAACTGGCTTCATAATCTTTGTTAATACAAATGGTGCTATGCTAAGCCCAAATGTAAACTCAAACAATGTATCTTGAAACTGAAACCGGAGAAATCTATCATATTTTGTATGGGTAAGAAGTATTTAAGCATTTTTCAAATCTATAGTTGCCATAAAACAACCTGGGGTCATGAGTTTGGTTGCTGTCCTTAAGTCTTCTATTAATATATTTATTAAGTTTTTTGAAATTTAATATAAATCCAAGTACCATCTGATTTTGGATGCAAAACTATGCTGGATAAAAATTGATTGATAAACATCATTCAATAGCACCATAACTGTAGGAGTTTATTAATTTCCGTTAAATAAGATTGCTTTCTTTCTGACTGAAGTTATTGTTTTTAGGAATGCAAGTTTGAACTGGAATTTCAAAAAAGTGTAGTTTATAACCCTTGATCCAATCGTTGTATTGTTGGATAGGTGATAACATTATTCCAGACTTCAGTGAAATACTGCAATGTACCAGTCTACCTGAGCTAGACGTATTCCTGCCCCCCGACGTCGTGGCTGGCGCCTCTGTGGTGAGTGTAACTTGTCGTGTAGCTTATCCCTGAACAGATATTGGAGTCTGCCCCATTAGCTCCTTCTTTTCGTTACTGAGGCCAGGCAGGATTAGGGAGCGTCTGGTGATGCATTTGCATGATAAATGTGACAAAGTAGTCTGGCTGCATCACTTAAGAGTTAAAATTTGATCACTACTCTCTTAGTTGGTGATTAGATTGTTTAACAATAAAAAAAATAAAAACTTTGCCTATTGGTGTAATGACAGCAGCCGAGGTGATCTGCTGCCCCCTGATTCGTTGGTCCCTTTTTACTCCACCATCCTCAGTGCGGCTGCCACTTCTTCATTTAGTTTTTAAATATTTCCTTCATTAGGTGATACAGGACAACTGTCTGTAGTCAGAAGTGGCGGAATAGTTGATAATTGATGGCAAGGAGTCAATGGTATGTGGCGTTATGGGGATTAGCTGTCGCGGCGAGTCAGGCTGCGACGGAATTTATCACGTGTCTCATAACTTCGGTCGCGATACCCACGGCTTCTCGAGCGTGTTCGACTGGAGCGGGTTTCATACTCGTCTAGAAAGAATAGTTAGAGTTAGGCCTCTGACTGGTCGAGTTTAAATCCACGGCTAACCTCTCGTGATAGTTCAAGGGATGCAGTAGGGGCGCAATTATGAACAACTGAATGTGTAGGTACACCATCAGCTGACCTCTCGTGAAAGCTCTTGTGATATCGTTCTACTGTAGGATGGCTTAGATCATCGGCTAAACTCTCGTGAAAGCTCTAGCGATGTCTTACTAATTGTTGGCACAATTGGTGTTCTCATGGCTAACCTCTCTTGAAAACTCTAGAGACATGTGCGAACAACTGAACGTGTACACCATCGGCTGACCTCTCGTGAAAGCTCTTGTGATGTCGTTCTATTGTTAGATGGCTAAGATCATCGGCTAACCTCTCGTGAAAGCTCTAGCGATGTCTTACTAATTGTTGGCACAATTGGTGTTCTCATGGCTAACCTCTCTTGAAAACTCTAGAGACATGTGCGAACAACTGAACGTGTACACCATCGGCTGACCTCTCGTGAAAGCTCTTGTGATGTCGTTCTATTGTTAGATGGCTAAGATCATCGGCTAACCTCTCGTGAAAGCTCTAGCGATGTCTTACTAATTGTTGGCACAGTTGGTGTTCTCATGGTTAACCTCTCGTGAAAACTCTAGAGACATGTGCGAACAACTGAACGTGTACACCATCGGCTGACCTCTCGTGAAAGCTCTTGTGATTTCGTTCTATTGTTAGATGGCTAAGATCATCGGCTAACCTCTCGTGAAAGCTCTAATGATGTCGTAATAATAGGTTGGCACAAGTGGTGTTCTCATGGTTAACCTCTCGTGAAAACTCTAGAGACATGTGCATCTTAAGCCAGGGTGCCAGGTACTTCTAGGAAAAGACGAGTGGGTAGGTACTTAAACAAAAAAAAGCTTACCAGATTTTCGCTGACGACTCCGTTTTCGCTTGTTCGACCGATTTTCTAGTCCTCGCAGACGTTCGTTGAGTTCTCTCATATTTTCGTCTCGTTTTCTTCGATGTTTTCCCATCTCAGTTTGGTAATTACAAAATTATCGGAACTTTATTATCGGATACGTGACCTGCGCGCTTCACAAAAAAGTACAATGAGTTGACAGATGTCCAGACAACCGGGCCAAGACCGGACCACAGATAACATATTCGTTTTGATGAAATCGATTCATCTTTAAAAAAATGTGATAGCGAGTTAGCAAGAAGTGCAAACTACAAGTACTAAATGAGGACGAGATTACGGAGCATAATTTACAATTAGTCAATTACTTATTTTTAATTACGATTTTATAACTGTAATTAGTTAGGTACTTAGTTAAATACCTACAATACTGAGAAATCGGCACAACTAAACGTAAAAAAAGCAATAGCGGCAAATCAGTTGACAGATCAAAAGTACCTTAAATATTCTAGTGGGAAAGTAGACCTACCTACCTACTTCCTCTGTGTGATAGAAAACTAATACAACAAAAAAGAAGTAAGTAGGTATCTCATCATCAAGTAAAAATTATAATATTACGCTAGAATAAGTGAGTAGCTTACCTTTCCTGTTCAATAGGTAATCTGAAAGGAGACAATTCTGGAATTGATGAATTATTAAGACACCCAAACACACAGCAATACTTTTTCCCGCGATTATCAGACATTTTTTAGCGGTGCCGAAAAGCCGTGACGCGCGAAACTCGTGCAGTGTTAGCCCCGACTGGCACAACCCGAAATGAGTAGAGATTTTGTTAAGTGTGCGTGCGGCGACGCATAGATACTACGGCGCACACATACAAGCCGCGCGCAGTGCGTTTGTATGAAGATAACCTACTTCCCTCTTTTTTATACTATGATTATAGTGTAAAAATAGTGTATGTGTATAACCGGATTTCAAAATGGGGGTAAGTACAATTCTATTTCAGTGTGGTTTTTTGTCTAAATACTATCATAATTTACTCAATTGTGAGACCAGTTCTGTGTAAACAGGGATAACCATCGCATTGAACATATACTCGATAATAGATTAAATCCAAGATATTTACAAAAGGTTCACCACAATCTTATAGTTAATAATGGACTTAATTAATTAGCCATACTTAGAAAAACAACCAACCAAATGACCAACAACCAACAACACCTAACAGCCAACCTAAAATAATTACTATATTAAAGGTTTTGAGTTTAACTTCTCTGTTTTAGCATAATGCTTTACCAAGACAGTCCAAAAAATCATAATTACTTAAAAAAAAAACGTAATCTAATCCGTTATTGACTTGTAATAATTTAACTATGTAAATTATTGATGACCTACTGATTCTTTTGTTGGAATGATTATTATTTAACAATTCACCTCAAACAGTTCTATCCAATTAAGGAATTACAGACATTTGCTGTAAAATAAGCTGAGTGATGTGATTGAATTTATTTGGTGTAGTCAATATACGAGTACTAAATACGAGTAATCTAAATTTTATTTTTAAATGTACTTGATAAGTAATGGTTTGTTGTTATTGTTACGAAAAAAAAAATGGAAGGAGAATGATGAGACTAGGACAGAGAACGCGGTCGTTGGTCACAATAATGGCTGGTTGGAGTGGGGTCCTGGTTTTGATTCTTGGGTTGGGAAGAGCCTTGTTGGTTGTTCATTAGGAGTTTCTCGGTAGCAGTTACAAAATTCAAATTCAATTACATTTTAATAATTATTTAACTAACTACGTTTTATCGAACGGAATACACTAGTGTGGCACAATGAACAAATGAAGGAATTATTAGGACATGGTTTATTATTGTAGTCCAAGTTTTATTTCCATTACAAAATTGGAAATACATACCTACGAAAATTAAGAGTCAATTCTAGATTAGAATTTATTCAATTCAAAATAAACTTTTATTTTAGATTCCATTAAATTTGAATATTTAGGTAAGTACCTACAAAAAACAACAAATAACTGTGGATTTTCATTCCATTGAAAATAAACTTTAATTTAGGTTACTTATCATTAAAATGGAAGTAGGTACAGAACCTATGGGGTGTAAATAAGAAGTTCATAAAATGAATTTGGAACATATTGGGCTTCTTTTAAATAAGATTTATAGTACTCGTACCTGTATTAAACTTACTGTACTTCCATTAAATTGGACAAATTGGGCATCCATTCAACTGGACGTATGGTTCAACCATTGAATTGGAAGCATTGGGCATCCATTAAATTGGAAGCATTGGTCATCCTTTAAATTGGATGAATTGGGCATCTATTGAATTGGAAGCATTGGTCATCCATTAGATTGGACGAGTTGAGCATCCATTCAATTCGACGTTTTGGGCATCCATTCAATTGGACGTATTGGGCATCCATTCAATTGGAAGCATTGAGTATCCATTAAATTGGAAGCATTGGTCATCCATTCAATTCGATGAATTGGGCATCCATTCAATGAATTAGTAAACTTAATAGTGTCATACATTTTAGTGGGGCACTTATTGCAATAACTTTAATGATTGTTAGGTAGTACGAACCTACATGAAAATGTAAATCGTACGTGATTGTGTATTAGGCAGCAAATGCCTTCTGATATTAGTTGACGTATGTAGATATTGAGACGAATTAGTACCTACTCCGGAAATGGCTAACTTATTGCCAGCTCCTGAAAAGCTTGATCTCGAAGGAGACAACGCTTCACTTGCTTAAGATGGGAACAGTGGAAAAGGTCCTTTAAAATCTACTTGTACAAGTATTTTATTGTAGAACGTATATACCTAAACAAAAAGTACAGATGTCAAAATTAATCAAATGAATGCTGTCTTGCCGACAAAGACGTACAAAATATACTTAGTAAAACATTCAAAATTAATAAATAAAACGTAAAACATTTATTAAAAAAAACCTATTGGTGATTCCAGCCAGAGATTGGTACGTTCATACAAACGGGTTTTTCGGCTTTACGGTGTTAGTAGGTATAGATAGAAAACATCAGATTTTGTACGAAGATATATCCAGATAGAGAAAGAAGAAGCATTGCTGTTGTCGGGGCTATCAATCATTTAAACATCTTTCTTTCGAGAAGCAATTTGATTTGTAAACCAGCCACAAAAATCTGAGATATAATATTACTAAAACACAAAGATATCTGACCTAACCCTAACCCTGAGAAAATAAAGCATTTTCATTAAAACAATTGACTGTATAAGTAAATTATTTAAAGTAATTCAGTATGATTATTTAACAACACTGTTTACGTTTACAATAAATACAATTTGATAAAATGGAAGGGATGTAGTGTTTGTGTCTATGCAATAGATACAATACATTGTCTCATGTACACGAGGGAGGGGATCGCTGTCAATCGGTTAGTCTAACGACAGACACCGTGAGAGTCGGACGTGCGCTTGAGCCCTTGCCTGCGTGTAGTAGTGAGCCAGTGATACAGTGATAAGTAGAGATAGTAAACACTACAATGTACGTTAGGAAAAATCGGCATTTATTCAGTAGAAGAGGTGACAGACACCACTATAACACTAGAAATAGGAACCAACTAGTTCAGCCAGGTTTCAGGCTTGCTAAAGTAGATTCATCTTTCATGGGGTACTGTTTGAAATGTTACAATAAACTACCTCCCTACATTCTTCAACTGAACGAGACGAAATTTAAATCTTGTATAAAACGCACACTATGTAGGCAAGCATTATAAGTTGGGGGATTACATCGATGATAAAAATGCTTGGCTAAATGCTGGTCCTGCTCCACAACCATAGGGGCAAACTAATTGATTGTACTGGTCGGGCATTATTTGAGTCTATCGACACGCAAAGAAGAAGAAGAAGAATTGATTCCCATGTTAATGTATTGTGGAAGCTGCAAAAGATTGTAAAAATATACCTACTTGCATTGTGTAGATTCCAGTTCTTAGTATTATATAATTGCATAGCACATGTGTGAGTACTTTGTATTGTTCAGCCACTATTTACATTAGTTATCTTTCATTGACTTGTATATGCCTTGGTGGCTGAGATAATGTCATGCTCACTCAAATGTCTCGCTGATGGTGGCGGGTGTGTCGGGTCATTTAATTCCCTTCAATATGGTTGAGTTGAATGGCGCCGATGCGCACGTCATGTTCGTGAGCGGGCGCTGTCAGTTGGGACTGGTCATCTCTTGGCTGCCAGGGTTCATTTCAATTTGGTTGTTGCTAAATTGTTGTCTTTTTCCACTCTGGACGCTCTTAATGTGCACGTCTTTCTACATCGTTCTCACATATATGTATAATTTCAAAATTAATGATGTAACCAAGATTTTGTAACAATATTTTGATTCAAAAGAGTGTCCATGGAGTTTCTTGCCCGTTCTTCTCTATAGAGATCTACGCTAGGGAATGGGCAACTACAGTACTTTCTCAAGTTATTATGCCTTGTGACTGGGACTGTAGCATTGTTTTTTATTTGTAATTTTGACATTCAAAAGTGCCGTAATGGTCTAATTGAAATAAATGCTTTGAGTTTGAGTTTTTTAACCGACTTAAAACTTCAGTGAATTTTCCGATGTTTTTTTTAATGTTTATTTTTCGATATTTCCGTTAATTTATGGAACGATTTACGTGATTCTTTTTAAACGACTTCATAAAGGAGGAGGTTCTCAATTTGATTGTTTTTTTTTATGTATATAAGATATCTTATTCATGGCCTGACGTCCGTAAATAAACTCAACTGCGTTTCTGTAATTAAATGTTTTTATTGTTTTACAAAAGATGTTTTAAGTAAGTAGGTAAGTACTTACTACGGTTTAAGACATTTATTTCGCTCTAATAGAATACAACTATTCACTTATATGAGGATAAACATAATAATGAAGATACAATAAGCGACGATTTCGCTTGGTAATAAAATAAAATTAAGCTATAAAAAAAAACGGCAAAACTTACAATTGATAAATTATTTAGGTTGTAATGTGTGTTTTTACATAGTTTTTTTACTTCCATTTTTGGATATTATTAACCTGAAAATTTAAGCATTCGTCCTCCCTAGGTAGCTTCATGCTGCACCATGTATTTCATGTTATTTATCTCTCTTAAATCTTTGATTACCTTTGTAATGTCAGTTAGTGACAGGCCTAGTTTTATTTTTAATTTATTGTTGGAGCTAGTTGTAGGTCGTATAGGTAAATCATATCGGACTCATTATCTTTTCTTTTTATTATGTTCTAGAAATTCTTTCCAAATTATAAAATGTCAATCATCTGGAGATGACAGGAGCCTGGTGGTGGAATTTTCAGTCTACTACTAGAGCTGAAAGGCAACACAAGTCTACTATTAGAGCTGAAAGGCAACACGAGTCTACCACTAGAGCTGAAAGGCAACACAAGTCTACCACTTGAGCTGAAAGGCAACACAAGTCTACATCTTGAGCTGAAAGGCAACACAAGTCTACATCTTGAGCTGAAAGGCAACACAAGTCTACCACTAGAGCTACGTCTGAAGATGAAAGAAAGGAAAAAAACTGAATTGCTATAATAACTTCTTCCTTGTCATGGTCATGTCTTGAAGAAGCGTTGGCAGAATGAAGTTCTGTTTCTTACTGCTTTACAAAATATTACTTTACCTGTAAATCGTCTCCTTTAAAATATTATCATTCAGGTATTTTCAATAAAGTTTTCGTTTTCAGTATGACCTCAAAATCACAATGACGTGCGCAATACTGTCATGTTTTATTCAACTCAGTCAGCTTGAGTGAGCGCGGGTAAATTCAAATTAAGGAAAATCATTTCCTTAATTTGAATTTACCCGCGCTCACTATAGCAAGGTAGGTATGCTAGGTATGCAAGTAGGTAATCATTTCTTTACATTTACAATTCTCTTCCCGAAGGAGGGGCCTTCGGGAAGAGAATTGTTTCACAATATCAAGCTATTTTTTAATTCTTCAATTACTTTGCACCTTATTTTATTAACCAAGGTTTGGTTAAGTCTATCGTTAATTCCATTTTAAAAAGGTGCACTTACTGCTGTGAAAACAATTGGAATATTTTTTTCCTCTAGGAATCTTAAAATCTTTTGAATTTATTCCTGGGTACTGATCTGATAACTTTATACAATACTATTATCTTCTGTGACGTTTTTGACAAGTTTTATAAAGTCATTTGAATTATGTGTTATTGAATTGACAATGTATGCATATCTAGTAAAATGATCCACTAAGAGGTGCATGTACTTCTTTGTCGATCTTGAGCCCCCGAATCCACCAATTGTGTCAATGGACATTTCAAAAGGATGTGTGGCTGGTCCTAGATGAGACATTAGTCCAAATTTATCCTGACCTCTCGATTTGTTCATTATGCAAATTTCACATGTTTTCTTTATATTCTGTCTTAAATTTTTTGCTTTGTAGTATGGTGTAATTTTATTTTGCATTTATGTAATTCCAATGTGACAGTATTCTTTATGTATTTTTTTGATGAAAAGACTTCCGATAAAACAATTTTTTCTTGTTTCTTGATTTTCGTGTAGTATATGGAGGAGTGCTTTGATTTTATTATTTTTTTTTTCATTTTTACATCTTCGTTTTTTTCTTGATCACCAATGATATCGTCCAGTTTTATCCAATTAACCACTTCCAACCGTTCTTCTTCATTTTCATGTGCTTCTAATACAGTATTTCTGCTTAGACAGTCAGCTTCTAGATTATTTTTTCCTGGTGAATATTTTATCTCAAAGTCATATTGAGAAAGGTAATAAGTCAAGTCTCCGAGTTCTTCGTCTGTTCTTGATTTAATGTTCATTTTTTCCAATGGTTTATGATCAGAAAATACTATAAATCGTTTACCTATGAGCCAGTGTTGCCAATTAAAAAAAAATCTAAATAAATAGCAATTTTCCTTTTCCGTACTTTATTTAGTTTCTTGGAAAAATATGCAACTAGTTTTTCTTTTGAGTTTGTTTGTCTCTGTTTCAATACTGCTCCTACGCCTTGTATACTTGCATCTGTGTAAATTTGTATAGCGATGCCCCCAAGCAAGAAGTCGGTAATGTGCTATTATGGACTTTTTATTGTTATGTCAAATTCGGAAAATGGGTTGGGATACATCTTAGTAATTTATTTCAGATTTTCTGTAGTGATATTTACGAAGATATCATGCAAAACAATGTTATTGTAGGGAAATTAAAAAACTAAATTATGACGAGAAAAGTATCTTTACGTATCAATACAAAAATATATTTCGTATTTAATTTTGGTAAGTTGCTATTACCAACTTTATTGGCGGGAATGAATTTCGTGCAGTTTTTGGTAAACGCTAGCACGTTATTGTTGTCGGATTATTATGAGTATGCTCAAACCGTAATGGGAACTAACAAGGTTTTTAAAGTAAATAATGTATTAATAAATATGTGTAAAATTGCAATAGGTATCTAATTTGAACACGTCTGGTCTCGTTTTCGATATTGCTGTTTATATTTTCGCGCCCAACAGTTTACAAGATGCATTGGTCTCTTTATTTCTATGGCAATAAGAGAGTAATAGATATTAGCCACACCCCCAACACGTGATGTTGTCCGCCGTCCGGTGCGTAACGTTTGTTTACACAAACAGTAGCATATTTTCGTTTAATTAAACGTGACGTGGTGCTCTAAAATCATTTTACGACGCCGACCTACTTTCGTCGAGTGGTCGGGGACTACCTGACGGCCAGGGCAGTCATCTACCCCGGTCGCAGCGGAGAATGAAACCGGCGAGAGATGTCGTGCGATGTTCCGCAGGGATCGGTTCTAGAGCCGTCCTTGTGGAACATCGGGTACGACTGGGTGCTGCGCGCAGACCTCCCTAGCGGTGTCAGCGTAGTTTGCTACGCTGACGACACGCTGGTGCTGTCACAGGGGGGGCCAAACGAGGCGGCGGCCGAAACTATGACACGCGGGGTTACGATAGTCGTTGAGAGGATCCGGCAACTGGGTCTCGAGGTGGCATTGTACAAGTCCGAGGCCATGTACTTTCATGGGCCTCGGAATGTGCCACCGCCGGGATCCTCACTGACGGTAGGAGGGGTATCAATCGGCGTCGAGTCAACGCTGAAGTACCTGGGACTTGTCCTCGATAGCCGATGGAACTTCGTGGAACATTTCCGACGTTTGGCCCCCAAACTGAAACGGACCGGGGCTGCCTTCAAGTGGCTCCTGTCCAACCTGGGGGGCCAAACGCCTCCTGCCGGAGGCTCTACGCGGTAGTCGTGCGGTCCATAGCTCTCTACGCGACCCTGGTGTGGGCGCGTTCCTTGAGGCGGCGAGCCGCCCACTAGGTGGTAGCCGCAAGGCTGGCCCGTGGGTACCGCACGATCTCCCGCGAGGCGGCGAGCCTCCTTGCCGGATTACCGCCATGGGATCTGGAGGCGATAGTTCTCGCACGCCTCCATGAATGGCGCGCGGAGGCGCTACGCCGGGGGGAAACTCCGCTGCTGCGGCAAATTGTCGCTCAGCGGACAAACTTCCGGCGTGATCTCATGGTGACATGGAGAGAGCGACTGTCGCAACCCTGTGCAGGGCACGCCACAATAGTGGCGATAAGTCCCCTCTTTGAGGAGTGGCTAGAGAGGCACCACGGCGTCCTCACCTTCCGCCTGACGCAGGTCCTTACCGGACACGGTTGTTTCGGGAGGTTCCTGACCGAATCTGGCGGGAGGAAACGCCCGGGTGTTTCCACTGCGAGGATCGACCGGAGGACATGGTGGAGCACACAGTGGAGGTGTGCCCCGCGTGGGCGGAGCACTGCCGTGTCCTCGAAGCGGCGATCGGTGGCGGCGACCTCTCGCGTTCGTCTCTGGTTCGAGCCATGGTCAGGAGCGAGACGGAGTGGAACGCCGTCACCGCCTTCTCAGTAATGCTGGAGATTAATAATCTCTGGAGACGCCTCGGGCGTCGGGGGCCACGTGGTGGCCCCGGCCACCGTAGACGCGGGCCTGTGGACGGTGGACTATGGACTAGCTCGCCGTCCGTCCGTCTCATGACGACAGGCCGTTCGTGTTCCACGCGCGCCTCAAAGAGAGTCAGCAAAAAGGAAGGGGTCCGCAAGGACCGATGCTTGCCGGGGTTACGGGACTGTACGAAAGAGATACCGTGGCCCCGGAACACAAAGGGTGATTTTAGTCAGTAAAAGTCTGAAACTCCCTCCTGCTCCGCCCAGAGCGGGAGAAGTCATTTGAAGACCCGAAAAAAAAAGGTGTTTTATGTGACGATATTTTTTTGCTGTCTTAAATTATCATTGTAATACTAATTGTTTTAATGTTTAATCATGAATATTGACATGACTGACATCCCTATAATTATTTTAATTGATAAATGTTTATCTTAATTCTTCAGAAGGTTAAGATGTTAAGTTTCGACTCTGATTTAATTGTTGTGTGTCTTTACTTGTAAACCTAGACATATTACACTTTAAAAATTTGATAAAAAATTATTAGCACTGGATGGTTACACAAAAATATTTTACCGAATTTTGCTCCAAAAACAATGTTCTGTAACGATAGTTACTGTGTCAATTTAAAATAACCACAATAACACCGTTATAACCAAATTACATATCGTCTTCAAGATGACAAATAACGTTGGAAAATTCCGCATTGTAATGTTACGTATCAATATTGTTTACAAATTTACTGCAATAATGACGTTAGTGTTTCTTACTTAAACAATTTACCTTTTTTTTTGTAATTTTTTTTTTTTCAATTGCAAGGCTATCCACGCACAAAATTTTTAATTTATTAGTTAAAATAATAACATTTTTTGTCCGAAAATCATTATCCATAACACGTGTACAGTGTAACTTCAGTAACCATAATGTACAAAATCCCGAAATATTGTTCAACATAATTATTTTTAGTTCTAAAAGTATTCTGTCATAATATCTAGTACTATAATAATTGAATCTCCTATTTATTATTATTATCTCCTATTTTACAAGACCTAAACTCATATGTCCTAAGTATTGTGCTAAATAATGTGTATTATTCCGAATGTTTCCAATATTTACGATAAAAATTTTGGTCTTAAAAAATTGCAAAAAATTTGGTTTTAATGACAGAAACGAATCGCTGTAAATCCGACTCCACGCAGTCTTGTCTGCCCTACCCCTTTTTTTTTTTCGGATGGGAAATCACCAAATGACTTCTCCCGCTCTGGGCGGAGCAGGAGGGAGTGTCAGACTTTTACTGACTCAAACCCATCCATGTTCCTTCATCGCCCTTTGTTCCGGGGTCACGGTATCTCTTTCGAACAGTCCCGCAACCCCGGCAGGCATCGGTCCTTGCGGACCCCTTCCTTTTTGCTGACTCTCTTTGAGGCGCGCGTGGAACACGAACGCGCCGTCGACACGGCCTGTCGTCATGAGACGGACTGGTACAGGAACCTCCCGAAACAACCGTGTCCGGTGAGGACCTGCGTCAGGCGGAAGGTGAGGACGCCGTGGCGTCTCTCAAGCCACTCCTCAAAGAGGGGACTTACCGCCACTATCGTGGCATGCCCTGCACGGGGTTGCGACAGTCGCTCTCTCCATGTCGCCATGAGATCATGCCGGAAGTCTGTCCGCTGTGCGACAATTTTCCGCGGCAGCGGAGTTTCCCCCCGGCGTAGCACCTCCGCGCGCCATTCGTGCAGGCGCGCGAGGACAATTGCTTCCAGATCCCATGGCGGCAATCCGGCAAGGAAGCACGCCGCCTCACGGGAGATCGTGCGGTACCCACGGGCCAGCCTTACGGCTACCACCTTTTGGGGAGCGTTTAGGTAGTGGGCGGCTCGCCGCCTCAATGAACACGCCCACACCGGGGCCCCGTAAAGGGCCATGGACCGCACGACTCCCGCGTAGAGCCTCCGGCAGGAGGCGTTTGGCCCCCTAGGTTGGGCAGAAGCCACCTGAAGGCAACCCCGGTCCGTTCCAGTTTGGGGGCCAAACGTCGGAAGTGCTCCACGGATTTCCATCGGCTGTCGAGGACGAGTCCCAGGTACTTCAGCGTCGACTCGACGCCGACGGATACCCCTCCTACCGTCAGTGAAGATCCCGGAGGTGACGCATTCCGAGGCCCATGAAAGCACATGGCCTCGGATTTGTGCAATGCCACCTCGAGACCCAGTTGCCGGATCCTCTCGACGACTATCGCAACCCCGCGTGTCATTATTTCAGCCGCCGGCTCGTGCGATCCCCCTTGTGCCAGCACCAGCGTGTCGTCTGCATAGCAGACCACGCTGACGAGGTTGGAGCACACTAAGGAGGTTGGCGCGCAGCACCCAGTCGTACCCGATGTTCCACAAGGAAGGCCCTAGAACCGATCCCTGTGGAACACCGCACGACATCTCTCGCCGTTTCCATTCTCCGCTGCGACCGAGGTAGATGACGGCTCTGTCCGTCAAGTAATCCCCGACCACACGACGGAGGTAGGTCGGCACCCGGTGATACCGGAGTGCCTCCCTAATGCAGCTCCAGGGCATGGAGTTGAAGGCGTTGGCGATGTCAAGAGACACCGCCAAGACAACCCCACCCCGAAACACCGCATCCCCCGT
Organism: Xestia sexstrigata; assembly: GCA_941918905.2. Classification (NCBI taxonomy): domain Eukaryota; kingdom Metazoa; phylum Arthropoda; class Insecta; order Lepidoptera; family Noctuidae; genus Xestia; species Xestia sexstrigata. Next base: position 24,388,168 of record OW799202.2, on the reverse strand, counting down.
CGTGAGGGCTCTCACGCGCATGATGGCGTCCACCGTAGAGCGCCCCTTGCGGAAACCAAATTGGTGTTCCGCAAGATCCGGCACCGTCCCCGCAAGGTGCTCGGCGAGGCGGTTTGCAATGACTCTTTCAAAGAGCTTGCCCACCTCGTCGAGCAACACTATGGGCCGGTATGCGAACGGAGAGTCCGCAGGGCGCCCCGGCTTCCGAATGAGGACCAGCTTCCCCGTCTTCCAACGAAGTGGGAACTGGCACCTGGCGGCTCCGATGCGGAGCGTAAGGCCAGGTTCGCAAAGGAGGTGGAAGCCGCAATAAGGGGCGTGGCCTTGAAGGTGAAGACATCTTCAAAACTCAAGGCCATACCCGTGGCTTCCGCCTCCATCATGGCGGCTGCAGAGGCCAACTTTGCGGGGCCTTCCCCTCCTCCTCCTCCGATAGGTGGAGAGGAGGTGGCTAAACTGCGGGTGGAGTTAGCCCGCCTGACGGCTGCCATGGAGGTTCTCCAAAAAGAGAACGCTAAGCTCCACACAGACCTGGCCCGTCTACATGAGGCTGGCTCCCGCACGGCACCTTCAAATAGGGGCCAGCAGCAGCAGCGACAAGCCCAGCCCATGCCGGTGGAGAAACAGGTCCTAAACTTGGTTCGGCAGGAGTTGGCATCCTTCCAGGCGCGGTTTTCCGTCCCGGAGGAATTGTTCTGCGCCCCGCCCTGGGTGCAAACCGGGCAGCCGCGGGCCCAAGCATGATGCCGAGCACGGTGTCGTACGCGGCTGCTGCGGCTACCGCACCCGCACCGGGGCCGTCCAGCCAGCCCTCCGGCAGGGCTGTGGCATCCCCCCCCCCCCCGAAAAGCCGGCTCCGGCGTAACCGGCGCCGAGTAAAAAGGCGGCCAAAAAAGGGAAGAGCAAGGCAGCTGCACAAGTGGACACTGTGCCAACGCCAGTGCCTACGGCGAATGGGCCAGTGCCTGCGGCACGGCAGCTGCCACCGCCACCACCGGCCTCCCAGCCCCCTACACCTCCCTCGGCTGAAGCCGGATGGCAGGTGTTCGGGGAGAAAAAGAAGGGGCAAAAGGCGGCCAAAAAGGCTCGGAATGAGGAGCGGCAGCGCCAGCATAGGGCGCGAAAGATTGCGCCTAGGCTCCGCGCCCCGAAGACCACGGCTGTAGTGATTACACTACAGGCCCGTCAGATGCGCAGACCTGCGCATCCTGGGTCTGGACAACTCGGTGACCAAGAAGGAGGTGGTGGCCGCCGTCGCCAGGTCCGGTGGGTGCACTGCTGAGCAGGTCAGGGCAGGCGCCCTACGTCCAGACCTCACGGGTATGCATACCGTTACGGTATGCTGCCCCGTAACGGCGGCCAAAACGATAGTGGAGGGCCGAAGGCTATTGGTGGGCTGGGTATCAGCGCAGGTGAAGCTGACCCAGACCTCTGAGGTGTTATCGCTGTCACGTGGGGCACCACGTGTCAGTACAGTGCGCTTTGGAGGTTGATCGCAGCGGCCTATGTTTCCGCTGCAGTCAGCCCGGTCACGTGTCCTCGGCTTGCTGTGCCATGCCGCACTGCGGTGCCTGTGCGGCGGCCGGCAAGCCGGCCGATCACCGGGCTGGGAGCGAGGCCTGCGCTCCGCCCACCAAGGCCACCAGAGGCAAGGGAAGGCCCTCTACCGCCACCGCCACTGTCGCCACCGCCGCAGCCGCAACTGCCGCCGCTGCCGCTGCCGCTGCCGTAGAGGGGCCCTCACAGGGGGCCAGGGAGGAGGAAACGGTAATGGAGTGCCAATAACGGCCCCATTACGTTTCCTCCAAGCGAACATCAACCACTGCGCCTGCGCTCAGGATCTGTTCATTGTGATAGTGATTGTGATGGTAATTGTGATGATAATGGTTGTGATAATGATGATAGTGATTGTGCTAACGATGATGGTGATTGTGATAATGATGATCATGATTGTGATTACGATGATATTTTTTTTTTTTTTTTTTATTGAAAATATTGATTGTGATTACCATGATAATGAGTGTGATAACGATGATGGTGATTGTGATTACGATGATAATCATTATGATTACGATGATTAAGTTTATGTGATAGTGATTGTGACTTTGATAGTGATGGTGATTGTGATAGTGATTGTGAAAGTGATGGTGATTGTGACACTGATGGTGGTTGTGATAATGATGATGATTGTGATAATGATGATGATGATTGTGATAACGATAATGATGATTGTGATAACGAGGATGGAGATTGTGATGATGGTGATTGTGATGGTGATAGTGATGATGATTGTGATAATGATGGTGGTTGTGATAGTGATGGTGATTGTAATGGTGGTTGTGATGATAATAATTATGATGATTATGAAATTTGGCACATAGATAGTTCATAACCTGGATTAACAGGTAGGACACTATTTATCCTTTTATCCAGTGGGACGATTACCGAGTTTATGTACTACTCTGTCAAGAAAGTACCGGGAAAAGATCAATAATACACAAAATGTCTGTTATTCATCCAAATTTATTTTATCACCTTCAAAGTATGCTCCTTTAGAAACGATACACTTGCGCCAACGAATAATCCATTCATCAAAACATTTTTTAAACGCTGCTTCCGGAATTGAGTTCAGTTCTCGCCGCGAATTCTCCTTTATGTCTTCTATCGATTGAAAACGGGTGCCACGAAGTGGTAATTTGAGTTTAGGAAAAAGAAAAAAGTCAGCAGGAGCCATATCTGGTGAATATGGTGGTTGCTGGATGGTATTTGTTGAGTGTTTGGTCAAAAATTCGTTTACAATGATAACCTTGTGCGAAGGCGCATTGTCGTGGTGCAAAATCCAAGAATTTTCTTTCCACAAATCTGGCCGTTTTCGTCGAATTTGCTCTCTTAAACGCCGCATAACGCTCAAATAATATTCTTTATTTACCGTTAGACCTTCCGGTAAGAATTCAGAGTGCAAAACACCGCGATAGTCAAAGAAAACAGTCAACATGACTTTGACTTTTGATCGACTTTGGCGTGGTTTTTTCGGTTTCGGTTCAGTTGGAAGGCGCCACTCCGAAGCTTGTTGACTAGTTTGCATGTCAAACTCGTAAACCCACGTCTCGTCACCAGTAACAATGCGTTTCATGAATGTTGGGTCCGAGCTGACTCGTTCTAGCATGTCCTCAGCGACTTTCATGCGATTGAGTTTTTGGAGAAAATTCAGATCTTTTGGGACTAGCCGAGCAGCAACATGTTTCATACCCAAATGATTAGTTAAAATGGTACGGATCGACTCGTGAGATACAGAAAGTTCGGCGGCTATCTCTCTCAGAGTTGAATGGATCCCCATTCAGTCACTATTTTCTTCACTTTTGCGATGTTAACTTCAGTTGCAGACGTTGACGGCCTACCAGAGCGAGGCAAATCTTCCATCACATCTCGACCGCTTTTGAACGCTTTAAACCACTCATAAGCACGAGTTTTTGATAAAGTCGATTCACCGTAAGCCTTCTGTAACATTTTCAGTGACTCCGAACACGAAATTCCATTGGCGATGCAAAATTTAAGACAAACTCTTTGTTCGATATTTTTGTCCAATAAGAAATTCGCAATACACACTATATATGATATTACTAAAACCAGCACTGTATTTAATATAAATAACAGATGCAACTCAAACTCCGCGCCAAAATGGAAAACAGTTGTGCCAATCTAACAACTACAAAAAAACAAAAATTTGAATTTAGAACCATAAACAAATCATCCATTCCCGATACTTTTTTGACTGAATGAATTAATACTGTGTCTCAGATGAGTAAAACTTGGGAGTTTTGTGAGAGCTTATCAATTAGAATAGTTAAGACCCCGCCGTGAATAATAATATTGTAGAGGATAATTATATTACTACGTGCACTTACCAGTGTCTCTGCATACCTAGATAGCAGAAACAACATTATTTGGGAATAAAAAAAAATACCTTAAAACCGTAAATGATCTAATGACATGAGTTGATCTAATGACTCTAATGTATATAAAAAATGAAAAATGCGAAATCAGATATTTTTTTATTATAAAATAAAGATACTTAAACGTAGATACAATATTTTTTTAAATAATTTAGTCGTAATTATAATGACCAATTTTTATTTGTAGGTGAATTCTTAGCTAATTTTCGATATGTAAGTAGCTAATCATTTCTTTACATGTATGTACACCGATTACGCTGAGATTTATGATCCGATTTACGTGATTATTCTTTAGTCTGATGCGGAATAGCTGCCATTTGGTCCCACAAAAAACTAACATAGTTTGGCCCAGTAGTTTTCCTTTTTTTTTAGTTTTTTTACTTCAGTTGTGTGGTCTAAACATAGATAGAGTATATAACCAAGAAAGGGCCTTTTTTTTTCGGATGGGAAATCATCAAATGACTTCTCCCGCTCTGGGCGGAGCAGGAGGGAGTTTCAGACTTTTACTGACTAAAACCCATCCATGTTCCTTCATCGCCCTTTGTGTTACGGGGCCACGGTATCTCTTTCGAACAGTCCCGCAACCCAGGCAGGCATCGGTCCTTGCGGACCCCTTCCTTTTTGCTGACTCTCTTTGAGGCGCGCGTGGAACACAAACGCGCCGTCGACACGGCCTGTCGTCATGAGATGGACGGACGGTGAGCTAGCCCATAGCCCGTCGTCCACAGGCCCGAAGTAAGGGCCTTCAAAAAAACATCAACGTTTATCATTTTTCGTGTCATTTTATTACTTCATTTTACGTATGTTCACCGATTTCTCCCCATTTGTGTTTTTTTGTTTATACAACATCATGACGTAACATCCCGCCTGTATGCTCTGAGGGGGTACGCAAATGTGTACAATACACCCAGATTTTGAAAGTTAGGTATGTTTGCGGATGGATGGACAAAGATTTTGTTGGCCTGTCAGAAGTATTGTGAGAGGAATTTATGAATGTGTGTACTTTAACTGTGTTATTTTGTATATTTTAATTTTATGTTATCTCTTACTCTTTTAGTTTTAGTTTTAGTTACAGTAATTCGTTTAATTAAATACAACCGTTGCAATTAAATAAATAAATAAATGTTAAGTTCCATTCTTGGGGGTAAGCCTATTACCATGACATGTGTTGTTAATAATGTAAAATAAATTCATGGCGACTTGTTTGGGAACAACTAAAAATGGAATATGGAATGGCTTCTGAAGCTAAAGTAATTTTTCACTTTTTTGGGTTTTTTGTGGTTGTTTTTTTTTTACTCGGTTTTATTATTTTGTGACATTCATACACTAATTTACTTACACTAATTCAATTTAATTAAATTTATAAATTTTTTTATTTAATAAAGTAACAATTTACAAATTTATTAGAATAAACTAAACTAACTAACTAAACTAAAAAACTTAAAAAATGGCGTCAAAAAACTCCTCCTCAACACTGTCAACTGGTAATGTCCCCAAGAGACTGGCGGCGTTACCACGCTGTATGGCAATGCTAAGCCTTTGGCCAAGGTAAAAGCCAGCCCTAGGGTCACGGGAAGTGTCAACTAAACGTTTTGAAATATCCTTGAAAAGGCTGTGAGCGCTCGGACCCCACGGTCCTAGAGTTTCAACCCCAAACGGCTCGAATATATAGTTACCAATAAGGTTACTATATTTTCGCCGCTTGAGGTTCTCCGCAGCCAAAGCAGCAGCCCCTGCACAGCACGACGAATTAGGAAGATGGGAAGGCGCAAGAGTATCGACACATGTAGCATCCCACACTAAAGGCCTACCCATCCTCCATGGAAACAAAGACATGCCGTCCGGTCTCTTGCCATCGTCGCGTGCCAAGCCATTGGGTTCTAATAAAGCTGGAACGCCGACGGTGACAAGAGACCGACGGATGATGTCATTTAAATTCGCGTGCCGTGCAAAACGGCCCGCACTTCGGCTGCATGACAGGCCGTGGTGTCCAAGGCTGTTGACAACTTCACCACAGTGACAGTGATGAGGAGAGCAACATGGGGCGCCTAGGCGTAGAGCAACAGCGAGGCGGAAAGTGGTGTCGTCGAGCAACGTACCTGTGCTCGACGACGGTACTGCGTGAAGCCAAAGACCCGACTCCCACTCACCCACAGCCAGCAGGCGTGCTCGCTCAGCAGTAGTAACAGACGTGTTTAGTAGATTGATCTAAACTACTCTGCAGAGCGGCTCGTCCCACCGTCTCTGGGAAAATGGGTAGTCGGGTTCTTCAGAATTCGGGCAAGCGAGTTTCCAGGCGTTGATAGCCTCGGAGAAACACGGCGCATCAAAATCAATCAGTGTGGAAGCCAGGATTTTCCTGATTAATTTCTCAGTGCCGTGGACCGAGGATATGTAAGCCGGTAAACTGATACTAGAAATTTTGCGGACGCCGAGCCCTCCCATACGAATGGGAAGAGTAGCTTGGGTCCAGGCTCGGTCGTCCAAGGCCACATTTAAAATGGATGATAAAGTATTTCTGATAATTTGATCCATTTTGTCTAAAAGATGAGTGTGCTTCCATAAAGGAGAAGCACGTAGGAAATATGTTAATTTAGGGCCGAAACAGCAGTAACGGATAATGGTGATGGCCGAATGCATGTTAATTTGGAGTAACCTTTCCGAAATATCATTGAAATTTTGAATTTTTTCCTCGATGAAATCGGGAAAGGAATTTTCGAAGATTGGAGACCCAAGGAGACGAAGAGAACATTTTTCAATAATTTTGATGTTAGGGGCTATTGCGTTAAATTTAGGAATTGTCAGTTGTCTGTCGGTACAGTCTGCTAAATATAGTTCACATTTTGCAAGGTTTAGGTCAAGGCCAATGGAGTAAAGATTATTTTTTAAGAAAATTAAATCATCTAAAACTGTTTCTACATCGCCGCCCAAGGTTCCATCGTCAAGATACCAAACGTTAAATTTTGAATTTAGCTGTCTAACAATTGGGTGAATCGCTAAACTAAATATCACAGGCCCGAGGGGGTCACCTTGTTGACAGCCAACAGCAGATTCCAAAAGTTTGTCACGATACAGTAATTTAGACGGGTGTCTGTAGCACTGCCAAAGAAAACTATAAATTTGAGGTAATTCTTTTTTAATTTCTGTTAACAAGGTGTCCCTATTAACTGAATTGAAGGCATTCTTAATATCAACCTTCAGGATGACCTCACCTTTGCCAGAATTTAGGTAGGTCGACAAACCGTGTACGGCAGCCTCACAGCCCCCTTTAGAACCAAAACCTAGCTGCAGGGGCTGAATTTTTTTCGAAACAGCCTCACCATAAAATTTACAACAAATCTTGGCTGCCATACGACGGTAAGTAGTACCCACAGCAATGGGACGAATGCCGCCATCCCTCTTGCGCAGGGCACATAAATTGGCCCCGTACAAGACACCGATGACGGCTTCGTTCACCTTGCCGGAGAGTAGAAGGTTAATCAGAGCCGTAAGCTCCTTCAAGAGCGACTCACCAGCCTCCCCGGCGCCTGAACAGATTAGGTCCTTTAAGTGCTGGGGACTTAGGCCGTCGAGGCCGCCGGCGGAGCCACTCCGGAAGGAGCAAACGGCTGTGACCACCTCACGACCTGTAATGGTGAGGGAGTGAATGTCCGAATCAGGAGGGTCGGGAAAAGAAAGGCCATCCGCGGGGGCAGGGTGTTTAGTCTCCAGAGCTGCGAGTGTTTCTGGAGAACACGGAGCCACCACATCGCTACTGAAGAGAATCCTGGCTGCACCGCTTATGTCACCTTCCCCTAACTTTGATTCAACCAGGTGTGATATACCTCTCGAAGAGGAATATCCCTGTGCCGATAAATTGGGAACAAAATTTTGAGCCGAAATATTACAATTATCTTTGATTTGAGCGGTTAAAGTCTTTTTTGTGGCCAAATTCTTTTGAACATGCAGAATACGGTAAGGGAAGGTAAGCAACTGCTCCCAAGCACTTAGCGAGTTCTCACGGACGACAAGGCGCACACAACCTGCTAGGCTTTGTGCAACTAAAGGCCTAGCACCGCGGGGAACTCGCTTTAAAACAGGAACAGAGTTTTTGAATTTGGAAAGGGTTTGCCAGATCGGGTCGAAAGTGGATGTAGCCGAAGTTGTAGGTGGAAGAATTGAGACAGGGTCTGAGGGTGCATTTGGAGGTTTATGTACCTTACCAATATGCACATTCAGACCCCGCTTACCTTTAAAAAATCGTGCCTGGGCGCAAAGCGGGCATCTCTCCAGGGTGTTCAGCGATGTTGAAGGTTGACTACTACCATTACCCACCGCATCGCTGCTGCTACTACTCATTAAAGATAAAGTACCTCTTAAAAATAAACTAAATAAAAATAACTTTATTAAAACAAACTAAAAACAAACACTGAACAGTCTATTGTAGGTTGTGATGAACAGACAGGAGCGGCGGAACACACACTGGGGGCCTGGGGTATCGCACCGCTGAAGAACACATGTCGGCGCAGCCCCGGGCACTGTTGTCTGGTAAATGAAGCCTGGTCTCGCCTCGCCTCAGCGACGAACTCGTATCTCCTTATAAGCCTTTAATTGATAGCAGTCCTCTGTGGTATGCTAGATGGTATCAACATCAACAATCCTCAACAAGGATCCCACGAATTATGATATTTCAAATATTCCAACGCAGTGCGATTTGCCAATAAATATATAATGTGTAGTCTTTGACACCAATGAATTTTCGAAACACACAATGTTTCGCACCAAATAGATAAATTAAATTAATTTATTAAAATTATTATTGCCTTTAGACATTTTTTGTCATGACAGCACTTGTCACTTTTCAAAGTTCATAAATTCATAAATTACATTATTTACGTTCATTTATGGAAGTCACCTCTGCGGCGTAGGCCTCCCCAGTTTTCTCCATTTTTCCCTATCTCTAGCTTGTCTCCTCCAGTCAGGTCCACATCTTTCTTTAAATAAATCTTCCTGGCGCTTTCGCGGCCTTCCTTGCTTCCTTTTTCCATCTCTAGGCACCCACTCCACGATTTTCTTTGTCCATCTTTCGTTTTCCATTCTCAGATATGTCCTGCCTATTTTTATTTCAGACTTCTTATTCTTTCTATTATGTCCGTTATTCTAGTTTTTTCCTCAAGTCCTCATTAGGCATTCTGTCACACAATCTTATGCCCAACATGCTTCTCTCCATTTTCCTTTGCATGACAGCGAGTTTGTGCTCGTCTACTTTCCGCAGTGACCATATTTGGTATCCATATGTGAGGCACGGAAGGATCGCTATCTCATACAACTTACTTTTCTACTTCACGTTTATCTGGGTGTTCTTCATGATTTCTTTGAAACTCCAGTACTTTTTCCATGCTATAGCTATTTTTCTATTTATCTCTTTTTCAGTTTGTTCTTCAAATGAAATGGATTGTCCTAAATATATGTATTCATTAACGTATTCTATTCCTTGCCCATCAACAATTATTTGTGTTTCCGAACCGTTTGTTAAGATTTTGGTATTGGCAGCATTCATTGTCAGAACTACTTTCCTGCTTTCCGTCGCAAGCTATTGCAACATATTTTCTAGTTGTACAGGTTCTTCCGCGAATACAACGATGTCGTCTGCGAAACGTAGGTGTCTTAAATATTCACCGTCGATTTTTACGCCTTCCTTTCCCTAAACTAACTTTCTAAATATTGCCTCTAGAACCGACGAAAATATTTTTTTGTAGGGCGGGTCACCCTGTCTGTTGTCAGGGCCTGACGCCATTTCTTATGGTAAAAGCCGGTCCTTCCAATTCTAATTTTATTTTTGCGGAATTTCTAAAATAAATGCTACAAACCAGCTCCACATTATTTTATGTCTATTCCTTGTTCCACTAGTGACTTCTATATTGCGCTATGTTCCAGAGAGGCCTTGGTATAATCTATGAAGCATATATATAAAGTTTTGCTAATTTCTTTGACTTTCTCTACTTAGTCCAGTCAAATTAGCTCAAAAAATAGGAGTAAAGTTACAATAATTCGCATAGAGCTAAAAATTGTTATGGGTATGTAGTGGTTGTATATAATGTTGGGAACACCATTACAAATGAAATGTCAAAAGTCCCTATCGATCCGACCTTTGCAAAAAAATATATTCAAGGTCAAAGGTCGCGTAAATGGGTTTTTTGCATTTTTCAGCGAAACGCCAAGTTTTATCATAAAAATATGTTAGACAAAATTGTAGATCGACCTATAATAACTGATTTTATACTTTTTTCTAAAAATCACCATTTCTGAGTTAAAGCTGTTCAAAAAGATGAAAAAACTGTTCTTCATAATAATTAAACATTTCACGCCACCGGTGAAGTGGTGTACCTGACGTGTTTTTCATAACGTGGTTACCCCGGTGAGCCTATTCCGCGACCTATTATGGTCACGTTTAATAAAAAATATTGTATAAAAATTGTACTATTGGAAATTACGGTGAAAATTATGTGTAAAGCTTATGTCCGCGGCGTCGCCAGCGTGGAGCCGTTCGATAATAGGCTAGTTTCCACCATCAATAAATTGCAAATCTATTTAGTCCGTCAGAGTATTGGAAAATAATGGACACGTATTTTTTGTTTTTGTAAATCAATGAATATTGACAAAGATAAAACGCATCAACACTCGAGAGTAGGGGCTCGTGGCGTCACAACGTACTAAAAATTATAGCACGGCGTGACGTATTGAGAATTTTAAAAGCGTCGTATCTTCGTCAATTTTGGTTTACGTAACAAAAGAAAAAATACGTGTCAAATATTTTTTGATAATCTAACTGACGCATTAATTAGATTTTTTTCAGGACACAAGCCTATTGTCACACGGGATCATACTACGGAGATAAAAAGTATCCTGTGTTAATCCTGGTCATAAACTATCTGTGTGCTAACTTTCATCCAAATCCGTTTAGTAGTTTTTGCGTGAAAAAGTGACAAACATACACATACACAAATTTTCGCCTTTAAAATATTTGTGTGAAGTGTGATTGTAGAAAATTATTTGTCTGATTGATAATTAATGATCTAATGGAACTAAAAACGAGTGCACTCAGTTTGTCTTCCCACAACCTCTGCTTCTGCTTGAAAATTTATTGACAATACACTGGAACAAATATAGACATTGCTCCAAAACAGACGATTAAGGAGTTTTTCCGGTGCAGATGGGACCGGAAAAACTCCTTTATCCTCATCAGGCTATTAATTTTCCCACTGCTGGGACAGAGGCCTCCTCTCTATGAGAGGGAATATAATATAAAATATAATCCACCACGCGGGCCCAGTGCGGATTGGTAGATGTCACATGTCTTCGATTTTTTTGGTTCTAGGACATGCTGGTATCCTCACGATGTTTTCCTTCACCGGTTTGAGAGCAGTGGTGATGAATAACTCCTTAATACATTTTTTTGCAATTTTAATAAGGGATGACATGCTAAATGCGGCTGCAACAAAACTGGGTTGTTTTGATTATTATTATGTGCTGGGTTGTTAGGGCCAGTCGTGCTCCAATGATGAATCGCCTTTAGAAGAGTATTCTTACAATATCAGTGAGGAGATATTATCTGATGTATGGGTCATAGAACCATTTACTTGTACTCAACAGGAAGAAGATGAAGAAAATAATAAGACAATACATTTGAAGTTCCATTAGATGTTCTCCAGTTAGGTACTCATTATTTACACCGCTTTCATCATTTTAAATTGTACCATTTTTTATTTGATACAATATTTTTATGGCTTCGTTTCCGAATGGTAACCAACAGGACCCGTGACAATGGGAGTAATAACTAAGCCTCCGCTGTCCATCCGTTCGTACGCGTCCATCCGCTGTCTGTCAGCGGGCTGTATCTCATGATCATCCTATAACAATATTATCTGCCTAGCCTTTTCCCAATTATGTTGGGGTCGGCTTCCAGCCTAACCGGATGCAGCTGAATATCAGTATTTTACATGGAGTGACTGCCTATCTGACCTCCACAACCCAGTTACTACTGGGTAATACGATACCCCTTGGTAAGAATGGTTGTCAGACTTTTTGGGCCACTTACTACCTGTAACGACTGTAAAAGATCTACAAATGACAACCAGGACAAAAACATCTTAACGTGCTTTCCGAGACACGGAGGAAACTCAGTATGTAATGGGTGGTCACCCATCAACAGACCAACTTAGGCAAGCACGGCTTAACCTAAAGATCGCCCGATCGCACGATTTATTATTTGTTGTGAAGACCTATAAATGAAATAAAAATAAAAAAGCCTGTTTATTCCTTATTTCTAGCGAAATGTGTTAGTGGGTTAGTTTCTTGTTTTAAATTAAGTTGTTATAGTTGGTGCCAGTTAAGAAGAGAATAGCGGTCATTGACCTACCTATATTTATTAAACTTCTTTACTTTGAAAACCAAAAATAAGCCTGTTCAATTCTGGAATCGTCATCTGTCGTGATCTTTGTAATGAAAAACGATACATGGTTTATTTGTTTTGGTTCGTACGAAGAGATATAAGGGAAAGGGCAATGACCGCTATTCTCATCTTAACTGGCACCAACTATAGTTTAGTTAGTTTTCTTCATTTGCAAGGACCCGACCAAGTTTGCGTAAAGGCCTCCTCCAAAGCTACCCATGTGTTTCTGTCTTTTGCTGTTTGGCTCCAATTTGAGCCGGCTGTTCTTATAATATCGTCCTCCCACCGTGTTAGTGGTCTTCCTCTGCTTCTTTTCCCTTGCGGGCCCTTCCATGTGGTTGCTCTAAGGGTCCATCGTTGGTCTGAAAGCCTCGCAAGGTGGCCTGCCCATTTCCATTTCAGCTTTTGTGCATAAGTAAAGGCATTTTTAGATTTTGTTATAGCTCTTATTTTTGTGTGACGTATTTTATCTATTTTCCTTACTTTGAGCATACTTCGCTCCATTCCCCGTTGGCAGGTGGTGATTTTGTGCTTGGCTTTGGCAGTGAATTTCCACGTCTGGCATTCGTACGTCAAACACGGTATGAGGCTCGAGTTCATGATCCTAGTTTTCAGGCTTTTAGTCAAGTTACTCTTAAAAAATTCCTTGAGACTCCAGTATTTATTCCACGTTTGTTGCACTCTCTTGAGTGCAATTGTGGATTGACTCTTACTGGTAGCTTTCTACTATGTGTACATTGTCATGGTCTTGGTGAGATTAATTTCCAGTCCTACATTTGTACTTGCTATCTGTAAGGCCTCAATCATATTTTGTAGCTGCGAGCTTGTTTCCGATAGTAGAACTATGTCATCTGCGAATCTTAGGTGGCTTAAAAAGGTGCCATCTACATAGATTCCCATTTCACTCCAGTTTAGCTTATTGATTATGACCTCCAGGATTGCTATAAATATTTTCGGGGACAGTGGGTCGCCTTGTCTTACGCCCCTTTTTATGGGGAAGCTTGGACCTAGAGATTCTAGCTTTATTCTCCCCATATTATTCTTGTATATGCTTTTGATGACCTCAATATACACTTCATGGACTCCTTGTTCTTTCAGACTTTCCCAAATGCTGGCGGGTGTTGCCGTGTCGAAAGCTTTTTCTTAGTCAATAAATGCTAGGCTAACAACAGAGACCCCTATGGGTCTCTGTTGACCCCTATGGGTCTCTGTTGTTCTAGGTATTTTTCTATAATCAACTCAAGGGTGTGGATGTGGTTTTGTGTAGAGAATCCCTTCTTGAAGCCTGCCTGTTCTACTGGTTGCATATCATCGATTTCAGGACTGATTCTTGCTTTAATGATTGCGGAGAACAGCTTGTAAAGACTCGGTAGTAAGCTTATCGGTTTGTAGTTACCAACATGTTTTGGGTCTCCTTTCTTGTAAAATAGAATAATGTTGGATTCGGACCATTGTTTAGGTGTTTCAGAATTTTGCAGTATCAGATTGAATTATTCTGCTAGCGGTGTGGCCAGAATTTATTGTGCTGTCTTCAATGCTTCGTTTGTGATGTTATCCGATCCTGGGGATTTTTCTACCTTTAGCCTTCTAGTTGCCTCTATAACTTCCATTTCGTCTATTAGTTTTATGTTCTCTTCACTACTGTGCTTTGTGTTGATGATTTGGGTTGAGGGTTTTTGAGTCTTGTCATTGTATAATTCTCTATAAAAATCGGTTGCGGTAGTGATAATATCCATACGCTTGTTCAGGTCTTTATCTACTTTCTTTAGTCCCTCTATCCATGTGTTGTTTGTTCTGAGATCTTTGTGCGCCCTTTTTGTGCTTCCTGTCAGATTTAGATGTCTCTATAAGATATATTGTCTGTATGTTGCGTAATAGTTTTTAATATATTTATTGACTAGCGTGTAGAGTGCGGCAAGTTCGTTTTTCATAGCCCCAGTTTTGTGTTTTGTTCTCTGCAGTTCTTTCCTTCTTAGCAATAGAGCTGCTGTTCGCTCAGACAGTATCTTATGGCGTTTTTTGGCGTCTTCTGTCAATCTGGCTTTTTTTAAGCTACAGGTGATAGCGTTTGTTATGCTGTCGTAGTAGGTTTGTACTTTGGTGTTCTCCTGAAGGGTAGGTAGATCTGCTAGCAGTTTTGACAAGTTTGTCTTGTAATTCAATATCTCCTCTTCGCGCTTTAGTTGGTTTGCTTGTTTATTTGCAAATTTCACTCTACTTTTCCTATAACCAGTTATTTTTACTTTTGCTTTGATTAGTCTGTGATCTGACGGGTAATTTAGATTCATATTACCAATGTCTTGGAATATTCTCGGATGATTAGATAATATGTAGTCTATTTCGTTTTTGTAATCACCACTTGGACATCTCCATGACCGTCTTCTGCTTTGTTTCTTTTTGAAACATAATATATTTATAATCATTAATTTGTGTTGTAGCGCGAAATCGACTAGTCTCTGTCCTCTGTTGTTCCTTTTGCTATAGCCGAATCCCTTCATAATCAAGTGTTCTTCCTATTTTTGTACTCCTATTTTCGCATTAAAGTCTCCCATCAGAATGACGGTCTCATGTGTGGCTTCTAGTGCTTTATTGAATGTTTTGTAGAACTCGTCTAAATCGCTCTCACTAGCAGCTTCTGTCGGTGCGTATACTTGTATGATCGTGATCATAAAGCCTTGGATATTCATGTTTAGTACTGCCACTCGTTCTGATATGCCAGTGAAGCTCTCTATGTTGTTCTTGTGCTTATAATTTATTAGAAATCCTACCCCGTATTTTCCCCGTATTTACCTACGTAGCATAGTATGAAGTTCTCGTGTTCTTCTATTCTAGTACCTTGTCGTCTCATTTCCGAGATTCCTATCACGTCATACCTAATTTCTTTTATTGATTCTTCCAGTTCTAATAAGCGGTCGTATGGAGGATTTTTATTGACTAAGATGTGTAGTATTCCTGGTTTTATGACTCCCTCTGATAAGCAATTTGATCTCTTGACCGTAATGTTAGGTTGTCGTATTTTGGTCTTTTTGGTTACTTGTGTGGTGCTCTCTTCCCTACGTGCAGTAACAAATCCTGGTGAAGTAGGTAGCTTTCTTTTGGTGGAATTTTTAGATACAACCAATTTATCGTATTTAATTACGGCTTTGTACCCTTTTCTCTTTCCAATTTCAGCTGTTCGCGCAGTTCCTTCCTCTTTTTTTGTACGTATTTTGTATAGTCCTCATCCACATAGTAGACTGTATCTTTTAAGGCACCTTTTGTTTCAAAATTTTAATTTTTGTGCCTACAGTTGAGAAGGTTACTACAGTTGGGTGTGGTCTTTCTCCTTTTTTGCCCACTCTTTTGACTTCTTGTATGTCGCTGTAACTCAGCTTGATTGAGAAGTATTGTTCCAGCCGTTCAATCATGTTTTTTTCAAAACTATCACATAACGTTTCGTTTTCCTCAATACCGAAAAATACCAAGTTTCTTACTCTAGCTTGTTTTTCCAGATTCTTGATTCTTTTTCTTGATTTTCTACTATTTCTTCCAGATCTCCAAGTTTTCCTTCCCAGGACAAAAATTTCTCTTTGATTAATCCACTAATATTCTGTGTGACTTCCGTAACATTAATTCCGGTTTCTCTGATTTCAATTCTTTGTTGGTCCAGCTCCTTCTTTGTTGTTTTTAGCACATTCATAATTTCTTCCATATTTGTGGTTAATGTTGTTTGTTTTGGTACAGGTGATGCCCTCTATCGGTGTGCCTGTGTATTAGTTAGCCTTTTGAGGTGGAATAGTATGGATCGCCTCTAGATATCGATGCTTGTGTCACAATGACTGCAGCGTAGTAGTGTGACCCTTTTCTAATAGATGTCGCTGTGCGTGCAAGGGTGCGCTGCTTGGATGAAGATTTGCAAGTTAGCAATTAGGTTATGTTTATTTACACTTGTTGTATTGTGCACATAAGTTTGTTGTTTGCACTATCGCACACTCGAAAGTAGCTCCGGTTTGAGATGCTGGTCTTAAAAAGACCCAGAATTCGCTCCAACGAATCTATAAGTACAAAAGTTAGTTGTTGATGTGCACTTTGTTTGGTTCAAGTTTTTACGAGTTTAATGTATATTTTTGCACTGTACTTTATCTTCACCACTTCACTAAGCACTATATCTATTTACACATCTATAGAGTATTGGTCGAAAGTCACTTTTTAGCTTTTATTAATACCTATAACGGAGTCGATTTTTATCGTGCCACGGTGGCGCCCTCATCTCATCCCGAGGACGACCTATAACAACTAATAATAAATTAAAAATTAAAGGCTCACGTACTGCGATGGTACAGAACCCTACACGCGCGAGTCTGACTCCCACTTGGCCGGTTTTTTAATTGAACAGTGCCACAGTAGATCGTGGAATAGGCTAACCACGTTAAGAAAAACACGACAGGTACACCACCACTTGAAACGTTTGATTAAGAACGTTTGAAGAACACAACTTTTTCATCTTTTTGAACAGCTATAGTTATTATAGATAATTGCACGATCTACAATTTTGTCAAACACATTTTTATGATAAATCTTACTGTTTCGCTGAAAAATGCAAAAAACCTATTTACGCGACCTTTGACCTTGAATATATTTTTTGCAAAGGTCGGATCGATGGGGACTTTTGACATTTCATTTATAATTTTTAGCTCTATGCGAATTATTGTAACCTTGCATGTCTAATTTGACTGGGCTAACTATTTGCGTGACCACTTGGATGTGATCGGTTTTCGAGTAGTGTTTTCACAATCCCGCCTGTTCACGTGGTTGATTTTTGTCTAAAGTCATTGTGAATGTATTTAATAATATTTTTGAGAAAATTTTAAATATGTTGGACATTAGGCTAATTAGTCTGTAATTGCTCAGGTCACCTCTGTCACCTTTTTTATGAAGAAGAGTTATCGAAGATTCGGCCCATTGCTTTGGAGTTTTCCGTTTTTGTAGAATATTGTTAAACATGATTTGTAGTGGGTATTGCAATGGTTCTGTTAGGGACTTCAATATTTCATTTGTTATTTTGTCTTCTCCGGGTGCTTTGTCCATATTCTGAGTTTCGATACTAAAATGTGTGTGTGTGTGTTGTGTGTGCTTTTTGTAAGTAATAATGATGTGAATGTTGTAAATTATTAAAAGTACTACATACTACGGTCCAAAGCTATTGTTACCAGCCTCAGTTACCAGTCACTATCACTTGATCTTATAAAACAAAGTCGCCCGCCACATCTGTCCCTATGTACGCTTAGATCTTTAATACTACGGAGAGAGTGATTCAAGAGGAAGGTTTTAGTACGTAATTTGCGGGCGGGCGAAGTCGCGGGCATCAGCTGGTAAGTAAGCAGGATCTCAAAACACTGTAATTGTTGATCTCAAATACATGTTATTTCGTAAATAATGTCTTTTATTTTATAAACTTCAATCCACAGGAAAGAACAATGTCAGATGTCCAGTGTAACTTTGGCTCAAAATTAATTTTGTCATGGACAGTGAAAATTCTTACGTTTTTTGGTGTAGTTTTATGTCAAAAGCTTCTCTGTGATTTCTACTTTTACGTTGAACTTCTAAAAAAGAAGTTATTTAGACATTTTAAATTGGAGGTTACATTTTTTATTTAATTTAATTGTGTTTTATACCACAATTAATACAACGTTGTTGATGGGACATTTTCACAGAATGTGTGGTATGGATATACAAATTATGTCTATAACGCAAACGCTGAGGAATTCGAGAAGGAAACAAACGTACACTTAGAAAAACACTGACAACAACACAACAAGATGTTTGACATGTTGTCATCGTCAACTCACTACCAGTTTAAGCGCGCGATCTTGACAGAACTGCAGAATAGGTAACCTAACAGGGTTGCCATAACAAGGCGATTAAGTTATCGAACACAGTTCACGAAAATCGATTTCATGAATATCGTATTTATATTCTTTAAAAAATATTAAATGTATTTATAATAAACACGATAAACGAATTATTTAAGTAAAAAAAAAGAGAAATTAGAAGTCAAGCCACAATTTTTTATATTGGCCACGCGATTAAACTTCTCATTTCATAATTAAGCAACGGGAAAATGAGACAGCCTCTAAAAAACGAATTCGTCTTTTATAATTACAACGCCAACTAAATATTGGGTGAATATCAGCAAAGTGCATTTTTTGTCAATTTTGGTAGAGAAATTTATTCTTTAGTTTTCGTTACAATTTTTATATTTTTATTACAATTATGGTAAAACAATAGAAAGTCCAAGCTTAAAGAATCTTCAAGAAGTAGATAAATCTTGATCGTCAAGATTTAGCTAGTAGTTAATGTGGGACGAGTTACATTTTTAACGTTGTGAGTTAAAAAATAAGAAGCTATTAATGTAATTAATATAATTAATTTAAAATCTTTTTTGATGTCATAATATTAATATTTTAGAAGTTTACTGCATGTTACAAATTTAGATGCTAAGAAATAACTACCATACTGAGTTGTATTTAGGGCCGATTTTTCAATGGTCAGTTAAACGACGAGATATGATTAACAAGACACAGTTAACAAGATTCTCAATTTTTCAATTGGCAGATAGGCTCTAACGGCCAGTTAAGCTCTTTAACTGGCGATGTAACTTAACTGGCCCTTTACAGGTCAGTTAGCACGTTAACTGTCGATATATTTGACGTATCTGTCATTACGCGCGTCAGAGTTTGTAGGTTATATTTGTGTTATAAAGGATCATACGGATATTTTTGATTCTATTGACGGTGAAACAATTGAAGAAGATTATGCAGTGCTAAATTATTTAAATCCAGACAGAAGACAAAGAGGGGTAAGAGAGAGACCCGATAATAATGTCTTTATGGGCCGATTAGTTTTTTTTATATTTTTTATTTTCTTCTTTAACGCTCTCATATTTTAGCTTTAAGCTCTTCGTACTTCTCGCTGTAAAGGCTGTAGCGGCATTAAACAACAAAGTTATTTTGTTCCAGGCTGCTTCCTTTTATTTATTGGTAACAGCATCGCTCAGCTTGTTTTCAATTATTGTGCGATGTTTTGCCACCAATTCCATCAACAATCTCATTTCGCTCTTGTTGAAAGTCGTGGAACGTTCACGTTTTACGATATTTTCCATAATTAGAACTCAGAAGACACACACACAACACAGAACAGAAGTAACTCGAACGGAAAGAAAATATTAACACGGAGACAAGCCGACAAGGTTTAAGGTTATGATTATAATAATAATAATATAATAATAAATTTTATTTTCTCCCTCAAAGTAAAGTTACAATATAGAGGTGTTACAATTAAATATTGGAGGTACAAAGGTTTGTGGGAGTCAGGAGTTCAAACTAGGATGATACCCTGTGCTATGGACTCCTGGCCCCCCTCGCCGAGATTGGCATTATGACAATTTTAGAGAGACATGTCATTCTAGGACTATTTTAAAAAAAGAATTACAAGAAAAAGTACTAATGTAATAAAATAAAAACTAAAAATGCGTGTGTGTTTGTGTGTGAAGTGTGAGTGTGAAGTGGAAGGTGTCATATGTGGTGTGGTGTAGTGTGTGTGTATGTGTGTGAGAGAGTGAGAGTAAGATAGTGTAATGTGTGTGTACGTTCATAGATGGATGTATATACAAATGTGTGCGCGAGGGGGTGGCAGTATGTAGTTATGAGAAACGCTAGACTAGGATAATATAGTGAGCAGTTTTTCAGTTTCTTCATAATCAAGTTCTAAAAGCCATTGTGTCAGCTTCTTTTTACATTCTGCCCTAGACAGATTAACAATTTCAAGAATCTTATTAATTTTATTATACAGTCTGCTTGATCTGAAATTATAGAAATTATTGGCAAAAGAGGTTTTTACCGGAGTTGTTTCACAGACTTCATAGAATCGTCTAGTATTAACATTTTGTTTAGCCGTAGAAACGTCTATAGAGGAATGTTTTTTTTATTACCGTTTGCAGTTTATAAAGTTGTCTTATTGTTAATAACTTTGCTTCGTCGTAGAGAGTTGTTGTAGCGTATAAACGTGGTTTGAAGAGAGCAACTTTTAGAAGAAGTCGTTGAGCTCTTTCAACGTTTAGGACATTTGTTTTATACGAGCCGCCCCAGGTGGAGATACAATACGATAAGATTGATTGGCAAAGGGATTCGTACACATTTTTAACCAGTTTCCAATTTGCAACATGCCTAAGATTTTTAAATATATGAACGAGTTTTCTAGTTTTCTGAACCAGATGTGCAATGTGTTGTTTGAAAGATAAGTTTTTATCGATCATTATGCCTAAGTATTTTATTGATTCAGTTTTTGCTATCATTGGGCACATGGTACAGTTGGTGGTTACTGGATTACATGTGTGTGCAAAAACGTTGAAATTATTAGTGTTTGATGCTACATTATGTATTGTAAACTCTATATATTTAGTTTTGGTGGCGTTTAAGGTCAGTTTGTTGAGAGCAAGCCAGTAAGTTACAATATTGAACCCTTCTTGGGCAGCAACAAAAGTTTCGTCCCAAGAGTCACCATAAAATGATATGATTCCCGTGTTATTATGACAACCGCTGTCATTACGTTAAAAATTGTGTGTCTCTTTGTAAAATCTGTAAACGTACATAAGCGCGTCTCGCTTTCGCAGATGTAGTGTGAAGCTAGTCACAAAAATCGGTCAGTTATCTTACTGGACGCTAACAGAGCTTTGAAAAATTGAAACTCTTTAGTCGTTCGTTAAAATCTCAGATAAATTTAGTGAACTGTTAGGTATCTGACGTTTTAACTGACCATTGAAAAATCGATTTTTCAATGGTCTTAATCATCAATGGCCTTAAAAAGAAGTGTGTTTAATTAGCACCCAAAAAATAGTCATTAAAAACAACTGTGAGGTATTAAACAAAAAGTAAAGCGCTTTAACTATTTAGAATAATCGATTACAGTAGCAGAACTGGAACTACATAAGCTTTTTCATTTAAAAAAGAAAAACTTACATCCAAGAACGTGATGAATTACATAATAATATGTTACTCTTTTCAAAAAGTTCTCAAAATTAACTAAATATTTTTTATTAAGTTGGAATTATAGATTTAAATTGTTGTAGATTAAAACTTTGTATCCGCATAAATTTAGTTTTAAAAGTTGTGTAGGCAGAAAACTGACATTGTTCTTTGTGCAAATGTTTACCGGTCAGCTTTTTGCTAAATTACGCGAGAGGTTGCCAGTTACCATCAGCCTTCTGTTGTAAGCTTATCAGCCAACTCACCCGAGTCTTCGAGGGATCACTGTTTTTGTTTAATTAGAATGCCTTGGATGTGATGAGGCAATCTATTTGTCCAAATAGTGTAAAGAAGCTGTTCTAGAAAAGAAGAAACAAAAAAGAGTCCTGAGATGACGAAAACTCGAGCAGAGCTTCCGGATTCAGGGTCAAGAAATATTTCTCTTCTTTTGGTAGATATTGTTATTACTTAAATCATTTACAACAAAACAAACAAGCCGAAACGGAGAAACGCAGTTTAAATTATAAAACAATAGCACAGCAGTGAAATCAAAATATTTTGCATGAGAAAACAGATTAATATTAAAGTATTTAATTTTGGCCTTTTCCCTAATCCTCAAAGTAGCCATGCTGAGCGTGGAGTTCTGGTGTCATTACACGGAGCCACACCAGGACAGGATTGGGTTCTAGGAAGTACCTTATATCATAAATCACAAATCATATTCTTCAAATCTTTATTGTTTAAATTACACATTTGTGGCTATATATAATTACAAAAATAAAAACTAAAAGTAAGAACCTCCATATATACAACGACGTCAATAAGCGTCAAAGTACTCCTCCGCATCGCTGTCACTCGGAAACGTACCCAGAAGACTGGCAGCATTGCCACGTTGAATGGTAATGCTAATTCTTTGGCCAAAGAAAAAGCCAGCCCTCTGGTCACGCGAAGTGTCGACCAGTCGGTAAGAGATTTCCTTAAAAAGGAGACGCGCACTCGGACCCCATGACCCGAGCGTCTCGGCCCCAAACGGCTCAAAGCTGTAGTTACCAATAAGGTTACAGTATTTGCGCCGTTTGAGGATCTCAGCAGCCGCAGCAGCAGCGCCTGCACAGCCCGCCGTGCTTGCAACGTGAGAAGGCGCAAGGGTGTCGACACAGGTTGCGTCCCACACCAAAGGCCTACCCACGTTCCAAGGCACCAACGTCATGCCGTCCGGTCTCTTGCCATCGTCACGCACCAAGCCGTTTGGTTCTAAAACCGCTGGTACGCCGGCGATGGAAAGAGCTCGACGAATAATGTCGTTAAGGCTGGGGTGCCGTGCAATGCGACCTGCGCTCCTGTAGCAGGACAGGCCATGGTGTCCGAGGCTGTCGACAGCTTCACCGCAGTGACACCGATGCGGAGCAACACAAGGTGCACCTTAGCGTAGACTCGTAGCGACCCGGAACGATGCGTCATCCATCATAGTGCCAATGGTGAATGACGGAAGTGCCTGAAGCCACAAACCCGACTCCCATTCCCCCACAGCCAGCAGACGGGCACGCTCCACAGTATTGATTGACGTGTGTAAAAGGGTATTCCGTTCAATACTGCAGAGCGGCACGTCCCACTGTCTCTGGGAGGTCAGGTTGTCGGGCAAATTCGTATTGGGACAAGCCATTTTCCAAGCGTTCAACGCATCGGTCAAGTACGGCACCTCAACATCAACCAGTGAGAAAGATAAAATATCCCTGGTTAATTTTTCGGTACCGTAGACCGAGGAGAGGAAGGCTGGTAAACTTATACTTGAAATTTTGCGGACGCCGAGACCACCCAAGCGAATGGGAAGTGTGGCTTGCTGCCAAGCTCGGTCGTCCAGAGCCACATTAAGTATTGAAGTAAGAGTGTTCCTAATGATTTGGTCGACTTTATCTAAAAGCTGTGGATGCCTCCAAAGATGAGAGGAGCGAAGGCTATACGTGAATTTTGGTCCAAAACAACAGTATCGAATAAGTGTGAAGGCCGAATGAATGTTAATTTTGAAAAGTCTCTCGGAAACATCATTAAAATTTTGGATTTTTTCTTCAATGAACGATGGAAAAGATTCGTCAAATATTGGTGACCCTAGAAGGTGAAGAGATTTTTTTTCGGTAATTTTGATATTTGGTGCCAACGAGTTAAATTTAGAAATGGTAGTCTGTCTGTCAGTGGTTTCAGGAAGGTAAATTTCGCACTTCGAAAGGTTAAGGTCTAGTCCAATGGAACTAAATTTTTCTTTTAAGAAAGTTAAATCAAATTAAATTTAATAAAATAATTTTATCTTTCTTTGTGTTCGTTCATTGTGTTTGTGATTTCGTCGGTAAATTTTTTTTGTTAAAAAGTTTCTATCGTCAACTTTCTCGGTTTTTGCTCTAAGAAGATACTGTTTCGGTCAATATTGTGTTATTATTAAAATTGTAACAATAAATAAAAGTGCCGCCGCGCGCCGCCCGGAAAGAAACATTTTCTTAAGGGAAATAACACCCTCCTCGGCATTTTTCTTCAGATAATATGGTTCACTATTCAAATTCATTTTATTAGCTTTCAACAGAATACTGACAGGATTAACAGCGGGTCCCAAACTAGGCACAGCCTGTATCTTGGTGACCCAGACAAAACACAAGTTAATACAAATTACAATGTTCTGCTAGCGCAAGAAAAATATCATGGGTTACATTTGATTACAAAATAAAAGAAAAAAAAAATTTAATAACATTGAAAAGTAACTTAAATTAGTATGCAAAATGTGATTATTTACAAAATTTGTGAATTAAGGTAAGAACTAAGAAATTACAAGTAATTAGAAACAAAAACTTGCTAACAATGTTCATACAATAAAATCAATCAAGTCTTTCTGACAATAATATGATTATGATTATTATTCTTATTTCATACCAACAAGATTCAATTTAATGTGTGTGTGCGTGCGTGTGTGTGTGTTTGTGTCTGTGTGTGTATCTGAGTGAGATTAGGAGTGCTGTCAGTTTAGTGTAGTAGCTATTTGTAAATGATTCTTTCTGTTTCGTCGTAGGACAGTGTGAGGAGCCAGTTCTTTATGATCTTTTTACACAGGGATATTTTGAGGTCTATTATGTTGCAGTTCTTAACAGCTTCATTGTAAATGCGAGGATGTAAATAGTTTGGAGAGCGTCTTGCCATAAGAGAGTTTGCCCGGGGGACGGGTATGCTAAATATACGTTTGGAGGTTATCTCTATGTGGTCTGGTCTGGATTTTAATTTTTTGTGTGGTTGTAGTACTGCATCTAGGATAAAAAGCTGTCGAACACGGAGGACCGGGAAATCCTTATGGAGATGGTCAGTTGAATACAATAAAGGTTTTTTCAGCATAACTTTGAGGACCGCTCTTTGTGCTCTCTCGGCTTCAATAAATGTGGCCTTACCTGCGCCGTTACTATTACAACGAGAGTCTACCATTAAGGAATGTTATGTTTTCAGACCCCAACATAGTTGGGAAAAGGACAGGACATATTGACTGCAACAGTCGGGACCCATATTGGATGTAATGAGTTTAGTCTAGATTATTTACTTTATTCCCGTCTGCCACCACCGGTCCGCCACTGGTGGCAGTTGCAACTATTTGTCGCATCTAACACCACTGGTGGTGTGGTGGTTGCCTCGGTGCGAAGTTATTGGTTAATTTTTATTGTTGTTAGTATTTTGTTGTTGAACAGACGGACAGACGGACAGACGGACAGTGGAGTCTTAGTAATAGGGTTCCGTTTTTACCCTTTGGGTTCGGAACCCTAAAAACAGGCTTTTAATTGAAAATAACATCCTTAAATTTTTCACGGTAAAAGCAAAGGTTCAACAAATAACCTCCGGCTTTTATTTGAGTTTTATAGTACCAATAATCATATTTTTGCCAGTAATATTTTGGACATTCGTTTAAAGGCGCAAACAATACAAACAAACGATTTGATTTGATTTGATTTGACAGTATTGATAGATTACAGTGAAAAACACCGAATTACGGAAATAAACGAGTAAGACGGAAATAGCAAAGAAAGAAGAAGTAGGCGGGCCATACATTCATAGACTGGATGGAAGATGGGAGGGAAGTGAAGACCACGGACGGCGCGGAGGAACGTGGGAAGACAACCGACCGGCCTGGTCTGGACTGAGACGATCTCATTATAGTGGCCGGAAGGAACTGGATAGTTTAAATAAAGCCATGACATAACCGCCAAAAGTGGAGAGATTTGAGCCTACATTCAAGAGATCTCTGAGACCTGGGTAGCCAAAGGTTGAAGAAGAGAGAACAAGAGTAAGTATAATAAGTGTAACCTAATGTACAGAAGGGGCGCTCGTGGACTTTAAAACGGTAATACCCTGTTTTCCATAAAATAAATTTTAATTTACTATTATTGTTTTCCATAATCGTCCCCCCTCATAATATTTACTTGCACTATTATCATTTATACTAATAACGCTTGTCATATCAACTTATTAGTCATAACTGTTATTTGCCATAAAATAAGTTGGTTTCCATAATAACATGTGTTAAAATCATTGGTTTCTATAAGTAACACATTACATAATCAATACTTGAAATAAGCAACATTTAATATAATTTAGAAACGTTTATTGTATAATGTCATTAAGGCATTTGGTCTGTAATAAAATGATTTATTACAGCAAACAATCTTTCGTACGTTTGATGATTTCAGTACTATGATAATTGAATCTAATTTTATATGACATAAAGTCATATGTTCTAAGTATTGTATTATATAATGAGTATTATTACGAACGTTCATTTATACATTGTTAGTCCTAAAACATTTTCTATAAGTTTTAGTGACAGAAACAAATCGCTGTAAATCCGACTCCACGTAGTCTTGTCTGCCCTACCTCTAGAGTGTAATTTAGAATCGCGTAGGCGCGGAGGGGCAAGGCAGTCCACGAGTTAAGGAGCAGGTGGTTGTAATGTAACACTCGCCGCCGCGGCTGAAGCCGAAGCTCCGGTAAAGAGCGTTAGACACATCTGCGACGATAACTCGCCATGGGACCGCCGGAGCCCCGCAGCGCCGGAGCCATGACATGCTTGCAAGCTTGCTGCATACTTGCTTCATGCTTGCTGCATACATATTCGTTTACGTATTCGATCTCATCTTCAATTCGATTCTTCAATTTTGACATCGGTCTTGTTTGTCATTAATATAGTTTTGCTTTGTATTCATTGATAATCCCGCCTTTTTACTCTCTGATGCTAGTTGTTGTAGAATTGTTCGTAGTGTGATGGGATCTTCTGCGAACAAAATGAGATCGTCTGCGAACCTTAGGTGGTGCAATTTTTCCCCGTTTATACTAATGGCAAGGGTATCCTAGTTGAGTTGCCTAAAGATATTTTGCAAAACGGCATTAAATATTTTGGGTGATAACGGATCTATCTGTCTCACGCCTTTCTTTAATTTAAATTGTTGTCCAATGTTTTCGAGTTGCACTTTTGCTGTGCTGTTGACATATATTTTCTTAATGATCCTAATGAATTTACTTTCCACTCCTTGGTTTTTTAATGAATCCCATATGTAATTATGTTTCAAAGAGTCGAATGCTTTACTATAATCGACGAAAGACAGGTAGTACGGGTGGTGGTATTCATTGCATTTCTTAATTATTTGTTTAACAGTATGTATGTGATCAATTGTTGAAAAATCTGAGCAGAATCCTGCTTGTTCTTTGGGTTGATTACTGTCCAGATTTTTAGTCATGCGGTGTAATTTTATATTGCTGAATACTTTGTACAAGTTTGGCATCAAACTGATGGGTCTGTAATTGTTAATCTCATTTTTATCTCCTTTTTTGTGTAAGAGTGTTATTTTTGACCATGTCCATTGGGAAGGAATTTATTCCGTATCCAAAATTTCATTGCAAATGTGTGTAAATGGTTGTATTATCTCTTCTATGGTATTTTTAGTAACTCATTGGTTATTTTATCATCTCCAGGTGATTTCCCCTGCTTTCTGTGTTTGTATGGCTCTTCTTACTTCACTTTGGACATACTTGGGACTGGTCTTGATTTGAGTCTTCTTCTGGTGTTGTTTTGTCCGTGTATTCCTTTATGTTATCCATATATAATTCCTTGTAAAAATCTATTGCCGTTTGTAAAATATGTCGACGTTTAGTTGCAATTTGTATTTTGTTATTTTGATCTTTCTTTGTCGTCGGTATCCATGTCGAATGTTCTTTAAGTTGTTTTAAGGCACTTTTAATCTCTCCTGTTTTGTTTATTTGTACCCTTATACAAATAATAAGCCGGTTTGTTTTTCTATTCTGTTCACGATTTTCTTTCCTGTTTGTTATCATTTCTTTTCTCTCGTTAATTTTTGATCTGGCTTCGTGTCCGAGCTTGTCACTTGTATCTCTTATTTTACATTTGTTTATTTTTGATAGCGCTTTTTCTAAGATGTTGTATTTTTCTTGAACATTATTCTGTTTCTCAACCATGTCTAATGGTAGTTTCAAGTCATTAAGATTTTGTTCTGGTATATGTTTTATGGTCCTGCAGTTCATTCCATAGCATTTTCTTCTTTGTGTTTTTAAGTCCTTTCCTACGATAGTTCCTCTTACCATTCTATGGTCAGAATTGAGATTTAGATTTGACACCACACTGACGTTGTTGATTTTTTTTGGTATATAAGTAATTATGAAGCCTATTTCGTTTGTATCTCTACCATTTGGAGACATACATGTCCATTTCCTGTTACGTTTCTTGAGAAAAAAGGTAAGGAGAGGAATGTCAACGGGCAACGATTGATAAACTTCTGCTTCGAACAGAACTTGAGAGTTATGAACACAGTGGAAAATATAGCAAGATTAAAATTATTACGATACTTGATCGATTATGACCAATGAAATTAGTGAAAATTATTTTATGTCGTTTTACGATTATGGCAACTGAAGCGTTATTTCTAATGAAATAATGGCAAATACAAGTATGCTATATAAAATTATTGCATTTTAAATTATGGCAAACATTAGTAAACCGTTTAAAACAATTGGAAGTGGCGAAGGGCAGCCGGTTTGGATGACTGACATACATACGTACATTTTAACGTTCAAAAAGTGCTGATTGTCAGCCTTATTTCAAAAATGACTTGGGATTTTGGTTTTATTTTTACTAGCTGATCCTAAGAGCTTGTAAATGTGCATTTTAGTATGGGATTTTATAGAAAGAATCTGGCGCCGCTCATCCTGTGCAGTGTGCAGTGCTGATTGCGCGTTGACCTTTCTACGTTGAGACCTAAGTCTATGCCGTCAGTCGGTCTGCGTAGTTGTCACGGATTTATCATAAGAACCGAATAGCAAGCCAGTTGACATATTAACTCACAATGGATTACTCATGATCTCGAATCCCTTCTGAATCAGGCCCTTGATCCAGCCGCCTATTACGTTGTTTATTGTTGTTATTAAGTTGGAGCCAGCAACACTGTAATATTCCACGTCGCCCGTACACAATGCATAGGTGCAGAATGTATGCCGTGCAGTGCAGTACATCTCAATGTGAGGATCAGCGGTGAGCTCGACACAAGGCGCGGTGCGGTGCAGAGGCAGCACCGGCCGGGGTCAGGCGAGTCGCGACGTCTTCGTTGCGTAAGCGCGCGGTGGGGGGCGGGGGGGGCGTGGGGTGCAGCCGGGCCGCGCTGGCCGGCGGACTCGCGCGCTATCGACAGCCGCGCGCACGCGCACCGCGCACCTCGCTCTGCGCTCTACCGCTCGCGCCGCGACTCCGCGACGGTGATGCTGTGCCACGCGCGCCTGCCGCCCGCGCTCTGACTGTCACTGTCACTGCTACTGCACGCTGCACGCTACGCGCTGCACGATGGCCACCACTAAGAACGAGTACCACTTTGGTGAGTGCTTCGCCACTCCTCATTTGTGTTAGTGTAGTCGGTGACGACTCTTGTATCCGTCGTCTCTTCGAAAGTGTAACTGCGCTACTCGGAAGGTAACAATTGCCAACATTTATTACGAACTCGTGACAGCTCACTGAAATAATTTTATTTATGAGTGTTCGTATTATTTAAGAAATAACCTGTTACATACATTACTAACATGCATAAACTCTCTCCTCTTTCTCAAGCACGTAGACAAAAACTGTAGTCTGCCCCGGTAAACGATTTCATGTAGGTATGCTTATTCTACGTTTTCGTCAAAAAACTTGCGACAAGTAAGCAGGTCGGTTCTCTTCAAGTACATACCCTCCAGTTTACTCCCTACTAGCCAATGCTCACTGCTTCGCCCGCGCGGAGCTCGGTAATTGTCCCACAGGATAGTTCTACCGGAATAAAAACTATCCCTTGTGTTATTCCAGGTGATGAACTTTCGGTGTGCCAAATTTCAAGAAAAAAAATCCTTTCCATAATTTTAGCGTGAAACGGTAACAAACAACCATCTATGACAAGTACCTAAGTGGCCGTAGAACAGAAATAGAGCAATTTGAAATAATTACGTTAATTATTTCTATAGGTTGCCAAAGATTTGAGCTAATATTCCAACTGATAATAAACCTAGTTGACCAAGGAGATCCGTTACACAGCCTCCGTCCTTAGTCGTTTCGATTTTCGCATGAAATACTGCGTGCTTAGCTTTAGCATAAGGTTTTCAGCATGATCTACTTTAACTACAAATGACAGTAGTAAGAACGTTGAGTCTGAAACACGCATAAATATGTATTGTATTAATCAATTATAATGTACTAAGCATCAAATAATTTTGAATAAATTCAGAAGGTCCACCATAAGAAAAGGTGACTACACTATCATCAGCCTAGCCTTTCCCAAACTATGTATGCATGGGCCGGCTTCCAGTCAGAGAGCGGCTGCTTAGCTGACCTGCACACTCCCGATACCGGGCAGTGGGTAGCACTATTATATAATATGTATCAGGCACCTCTTGGCAAGATTGTTTATCAAACTTTTTAACCTTCTAACGGCTGTACCTGCAAGTGACAACGATTTTTGTTGAAAAGTACGTTATACACGATAAAAAACGAAAATTAAAAATGTATGAAAATTATGAAAGGTGTAATGTATGTAACGCAAAATATTTTTGGTACCAGGTACCAGTTAGAGACATCGTTTTATTTACTGTAACATTTTGTTTTGCAGATTTTTCGTTTGTAAACTGTAGGATAGAATGGGTTTAGGGTGGGTTTGGTAATATGTAAAAGTCCTCATTAATTCAATTTATAATATAAATAAATATCGCTGGACATTACACACAGCGCCATCTGGTGCCACACTAAGCAACGAGGCTTGTGTCGTGGACACCAGATAGTTGATATACTACATAGATACTTTTTGTTTGTAAATACATACTTATTATACATATAAACATCCATGACTCGGAAACAAATGTCCATGCTCATCACACAAACATTTGCTTCTACCGGGATTCGAACCCGGGACCCTAAGAACGAAAGGCAGTCTCAGTACCGCTGCGCCATTCGGGTCGTCAAATATGGCAATCATTGGTGTGGGATATCTCAGATAAAGGAAGCAATATTTTTTTATTTTAAACCCATTTTGAAAAAAATACACATAAGAACGTGAAACTTTACTTTCGGAAGTTGGTGGTAAAACAATTCAATGAAAGTCAAAGTCACCACAAACAAATGAAGTTGCTTATTTTTATTTTTTCCTTAGTCTAAATACGGGCTAAGGTAAAAAATTAATCCACTGTTCATTACTTTTCTGTTATAGTTCTTGTAGCAACGAAATGGACAAACCACATAATTTGACTAAGTTGTAGAGTTTGTGAAGTTAGACCTTGTAGAGTTAGGGCGTGTAGAGTTAGAAGCTTGGCTAAACATGAGATCTGATAACTTTTTGATAATGCGAGTCATATGGCAATATGTTTATATGTCTTGGCAATATTTTACATGAAAATGTTTTGGTGGGATTTCTTTTGTTTTTGTAAGTTGCTTGTGACATTTTTATTTTTTTTTGTGTATTTCTCACGCATCAGAGACGCCAGGAGTCCCTATATATATCGATTTTCAGACCTCTAGCGTCAAAATTACGGAAGTCTCATACAAATTTCCATCCCCTAGTTGAAGGTGTTGGGGGATAAAAGTTACAAGTTTTATAATTTTTTTGCTGTTTGTGTAGGTACTCATAATACATAGCTAACATACTAAATTTCAGCTTTCTAGGACATTAGGAAATACCCAAGTATTTTGATGAGGATGAGGATGAGGACAGCAGGTCTAACCATTGTTTTATAAATCGTTCCCTTAAGTGTAAGAGGAATGCGGGCAGTCGCAGATTGTCCCCGTGACCTGCCGCCATTTCATCCACCCAGTGTTTATTCAGTGCTGAACGCTACGATCTATTTCGCCGTCGCTTTGCATGAGTGAACCGTCATAGGTATATTCTATGCACAACGTTATCATGAAATCGCAACTCTTTTGTTTAGATCTAGCCTAGGTTCATGACGTACCTACGCGATCAGTTAAGTGTGCTTGCAGAGCGTGCGGCGTACTGCCGTGATCCGCAGGCGCACGGTCGCAGTCACCTTAACGCTCTGGCGGACTTGCTACCTTTCGATTCCCACCGTTTCTTATCGCTGAACGTCCGCACACCATGTTTTATATGGCGTGCACCAGTTGCAGTAGACGAAGTCCTGACCGGAGTCTGGCGAGACTCGCGGGAGTCGGAGAAGTTTATCTTGCTGCGATTAGATAAAGCGGTGCGAGCTGCGCGGTGCGGGCGTGCGGCGCTGCGACGGCAGTAGAGTCGAACGCGGCTTGCGCGCTGCCCGCCGCCGCCGCCACCGCCGCCGGTGTCAAGCCGCTTCCTTGTTATTGTTAGCGAGTGTTGACCGCGCCGGCGCCGCTGACCCGCTTTCTGGCATACCTGCGCGCCCGGGCCGCACCGCGCCGCCTCGCCGCGCGCTTCCTTCCTGCACTACCTTCATTGCGAACACTTACAAACGTGTGTTGTGTTTCGGTACTTATGCCTTCGTGGTTGACTCGGATTAATTACGGTTATTATCGTCGTACAATAAGTAGTACTGTTCAAACGTCAGGGTCGTCCGCGTCCTGGCCGCATCATCGCAATAAATAGTAAAGTAGTGCTGAAGCGCACAGTGCTGTCACTTCCGGCGCTGCGCCCCCGTGCGCTGCTTCCGGTGCTAACTGATAACGCCGCGTACACGCACATTTTTTCAACCGTGTCATACTTGCTACGTTTACTAATATGTAGTTGCGGCTGAGCCGAATGTACGAACACGAACCTATAAAAATTTCAGGAAACTTTACATACGTACTTAATCACAACAGACAGATTTGTACTTATCTAAATTGTCGAGCACATAAAGTTTTCCTCATCGTCATAGTGATCAGAGTGTTAACGTCGATTGCTCCCCGTTATGCTTCTCAATGCCCTCACGGGAAAGTTGGATGTGAAGCAGCCGACGAGCGGACGTTGAGAGCTGCTCTCTGATCATTGATGCAGTACGTAGCGGTAACATTCAGAGTGTACACGCCGGTGTGTTATATTCATCATAAAGGTTTGCGTACAAAGAACACTCTCTGCCAGTGCTGCTGGTTCAGCAATAATAGATGACCACAGGAGCAAACAGCTATCAGGTATAGCTGTCGTAGGATATGCAATGCTTAAGAGACAGCTGCAGTGGCAGTGGCCACTACTTCGTCTTATGGGGAAGGTTTATCTAAATAATTAATGAAAGATTGATACATTTATTTGCAAGAATATAGGTAGTTAACATACTTGAACATTTGGGAACTACTTTGCAGGCGGCTACGTCTGATCTCAAGCGGTGATGAGCCGTGAGTCGTGACCGATGGTGCCGCTGGCCACTGCCGATCATGTCCCTGAGTTGCGTCGTCTTTGGGGCAGTGATCAATTTTCTGCTCTCGATTGTATTGTTTGTTCTATTCAAAGTTGTGGAAGGTTCTTAATACAGACTGCTCAGGCGGCCAAGTCGACGAAATGAAATGTTAATCTGAAGAGCCATTTGGTTTGTTGATAGCTCCAGGCTGGGAGTAGTGTTAAATTATAGACATGTCATAAACGAAAAATCCTATAGGCAGTTTGGTTCAATTCTTCTAGTTCAGAAGAGTCTAGCTGGTGGATCCTGAACTGGAACAAAGTGTTGGCTTTACGGCGGAAAAACGAGCAAGAAAACTTAGGAAACCTACCTATAACAACAAGACTGAGTTACCGATATCAGTGGTGAAATGACGTAAACCGCTGCTGTGTTTATCGAGCAAAATTTTAAAACTTATATTAATAATCTGTACAAAATTTATCGGTGTGATGATATCAGTTTGTGAGTTGTGTCTGTCAATGTAAATATCGTTGTGAAGGGGGGTGGACGCGGGGGCGCGGAGCGCGGTCTGCGATAAGCGGCGCCCTCGACGACCCCGGAGCTCCCCGGCTCTCCGCTCGCAGCGGGTGCACAGGCGGAGGCGGAGGCGGCAGCGGAGGGCGGCGCGGCGCGTGTTCCTGAAGCCGCTTACTGCGCGTACGGGTGCGTATTGACGTGCCGACAGCCGGGGAGCGCTCGGCTCGGCACACGTTTCTGAGCCGCGAGCGCGTCGTTACGTGCTGTTCATCTCGATTGATCGATATGCATAATTGCGACACTTCGCTGTTGTTGTTAGTCGTTGTAATAATGCATGTTTGCATACCCATGAGATCTTGTACATAATAAACATAATAGCTGACCTCTTGATCGAACCCGAGACCTCATTTTGTCTCCAGTCATGTCTGCGAGGCTGTCGAAGAGTACTTACTTCTCGGCTGCCATTACCTGTTATGGTTACGGCGCCACTCTAACAATAAGTTTTGTTAGTGATCCTATTGGATGGAACACAAGCAGTAGGTAGTGGACGATGCATAATGTCATCGTTACCGCAATTGACTAGGTATGGCCTACACGCAACATAAGACGTAGTCGGCTCATCTAGATAAATTTCGGTCAGCAACCGATTTATATCAATGGTAATCACACAACAGATTGACAAGAGCGTGCGACGTCATAAGCACACACTTATTAGTGAGAGTGGCTCCTGACAACACAGCAGACTGACTGACATGAGCGTGCGACGTCATGTGCACACATGTCAGTGCGAGTGGGTCCTAACAACACATGACTGACTGACATGAGCGTGCGACGTCATGTGCACACATTTGTCAGTGAGAGTGGGTTCTAACAACACAGCAGACTGACTGACATGAGTGTGCGACGTCATGTGCACACAGTTGTCAGTGAGAGTGGCTCATAACAACACAGCAGACTGATGACATGAGCGTGTGACGTCAAATAATTCCAACATTCTTGCGCGCCCCTCCACCTTGTACGTACTTACCTAATAGCTGTGACATTTTCGACACGCTTTAATACGTGTGTAATGAATAGCCGAACGGTACCTATCGCAAGAAATGATTCCGTTCACTTCCAGCTGTTAGTATTGATAGCAAGCGAAGAACATATAGCGACTGACTCCGGGCACCGTGTCTCAGCTTAGCAGCACCAAAAAAAATGGCGGCTGTGGAGTGCTGTCTGCATGCTATTCTAATAACCAGTCTAGCTCGACATACTTATTTGATTTATGAGTTAGTGGTAACTTAAGAAATCGATAAGTAATATTTACGCAGCCTAACTAAAAAAAACACTATTATCTTGTAAGATTACTGTGACATAGCCTACTCCTTTTTTAGAAGTCGGTTAAAAATTCGTAAGTTACTTGTCATGTAGCGTAGCTATAACCATATCAATGAGATAGGCTACTGTAGTCGCACAGTAAACTAGTTGAGGGCGAACCAGTGACCAAGGAGGCAGTTCAGAAGAGTTGGCCAAGGTTTGGAAGACTGTGCAGGCAGAGTCGCAGACAGAACGAAGCGCTGAGCGAGCGATGACGCGCCTCATGCGGCGGCCATCATGACACGACGTCGTGGACACTGGAGTGTGTGGCGGCTGTGCGTGGATCATAAAATTATTTTTACAGTCGCCTCGCCTGTATGTTAACAGCGGGTGAGAGGCGCGGGCGCGGGGCGCGGGGCGGGGGCTGCGCTGATAACGCTGAACCGCCGACCTCCGGCCTCTGCGCTTAAAAAGTATTAATATCACCATTTATTTAAACGTCCACCCCTGTCCCCCCCCCCCCCCCCCCTTCGCCCCGCACCGGCTGAGCACAAACATGCTAACGATGACATTCTAGTTAATGCTAGTAAGTACCTATGTACAGAACGTATACGGTCACATACAGCCAGTGGTGACAGGCTCCACGCCGCGCCGCGCCAACCCGCGCCACCCGCGCGTTCTCAGTGCTCACACAACGGACCACCGACTGGATTGATCCTCCTTCAATATTGCAGGTGGGTGAGAACTGGTTCAGGGCCCATTTTCAAAATAATAAAAATAATAAGCTTTAATTTTGGTAGAGCGGTGTCCCCCCCCCCCTCCCCATTGCAACTGCAGTGGTGTAACAGTACTGTGTACATGTAACGAAGTTAAAAGGACGACTATCACAGCTCAGTGTAGGCTATAGAAGTCAACGAGTAACAATTGACCAACTTATGTACTTGAATAACATGTTCTCCTTCTCCTATACGTGTATGTATTCAAGCACTTGACCGTTGTTTGTATTGACAATAAAGTGCACAGGTGCACTCACTGTACAACGGTTCCAACTGTAACTTACAAGTAACGTCCTTATAATCAGAGTCAGCCCAAGAACCCAAGGAGAACAGTTTAATTCGGTATTAACAAAAACGAAAGCCAACACAGCAGTATTGCCAAGGTGCACTTGCCTGGTGCGTGCAAACATGAAGCACGTAGACACGCATCAAGATGATGTTCTGTCAATATTGAGCAAACAGGTTACCTGAGACGACAGTAACATTGTAAATACTTATGATGTGGTGGCATAGTCTGCTGAAACTTTTGCAAAAGCTCTAGGAGATAACTGTATCAATGAGCACCTATACAGGCTGCAATTCTGAGAAACAATGACTTACGGCAAACTAAAAGAAACGTTTATTTTTTGATAAAATTCGTAACAGTATGCAAATAGTAGTAATCGACAAAACGTCGAACGAAATCACTAGTTCATCACTAGTTCGGTTGCAGTGGCTACATCCACTTATTAGAAATTAATACGGCCGAACTATTTTTCTGTAAAATATTACTTAGTTTTTTGAGAAATAAATATTTATTATTATTATTTACAATTGGCGCCATATTTCAATTGTTTAGTCTTTTGTTTATTTTACTTGCACCTTCAACCGTGAAGAAACATTTGATATGAGATCAATGTGAGGACTGCACCACGGGCTGCGGGTGCAGCGGATGTCATCATTCCAAGATATTTATTTAAAACTGGCCGTTCCCCTGTAACTAATCTACTTGATCCTATCAAAATAAAAGGATATAAGCAGACTTGTACAATTAAAATGTAATAAGTGAAAGAAATTAAATTGCAGATGAGATAAAAAATACAGCTAATTATAAAAAGACCTACTTATCACGCACTAAGGAAAGTATGAAGGTGGTAGTTTTATAGATCACGCACTTAGTTGGTGATAAATCAGTTCAGCACTGTAGGAGAGACAGGAACAGGCGTTAAGGTAGTACTGCAGGTCAGTTATCAGGACAGCTTCAGGGAAACTATGCTGGAAGGGCGGAAGGCGTGCAGTTTTCAGAGTGACGCACCAGGCCAGCTCTGTAGGAAGGCACCAGTGTAGTTCTTAGGGCCAGACGTAATGGTAGTTCTGCGAGACAAGCGCTAGTGGCAGGCACGTTTTCAAAGTAGTCTTCCTTTCCAATTTTCAAACATTAGTTTTCTTCTTGTGACCATCATCTCATCTGACAAGTGTAGTCAGCCAGGACATATCCATGAGTGCGTAAAGAATTTTATAAATATAATTTATTATTAATTTATTTATTATACAATCGTAATAATATATAAAATACAATATTTCAGCTGCACATACTGATAAAAATAATTTAAATTAATACAAACCAAAAAGTAACCATCATAGACTAAGCCAGAAAGAGAAATAAAATGTAACTGACAGTTTGACAATTTGACGTAAGTGTCACATGAAAATTATGATTAATACTATTTTATTTCAGCTATTTTATGTTAATCGTATTTAGATCGATTTGCTGAGTGTAAACATAGTAACAAATAAAAAAGGATGATAAATAGTATTATGAATGATGAATATAAAGTGTAAGTATAGCATAAATACTATAGCCCGCGACCTTCGCTCACGTGAAATATGTAATTATAAAAAATATGACTTCCCCTTTTTGAATCGAGTTTTGTTATCAATTTCAAGGGTTTTCATTTTTTTCCACGGAACCCTAATTCTCATTCTATAATAAAAGTAGCCTTAGTTACACCTTATGACATCAGCTATCTGTCAGTAAAAGTCCCGTAACAATCAATTCGCCGTTTCTGACGTTAGCCGGAACAGACAGACAGACAGACAAAAATTAAAACAAATGTGTATTCGTTTTATGTAAGTGCCACAAATATTTTCATATGCATTCAGTCAAATACAAAAAAAAATACAAAAATGTTTTATTCAATAAATTTGTTACAACAATGGGTGGTTGTGTTTGGGGACTCCTTTTGCCTGTGTTAGGAGACCCCGCTCGCTCTTCCATAGCAAAATAATTACAACAGTAACAAATATGTGGGTAATTAAACTTATACTTAACTACTTATATCTAATTATTATATATTTTTAATTTAAAAAAGAGTAAACATAAAAGCGCGATAATAGCAAAAACAAAAAAAATAGTCAGTAATAGTGAGTGTGTGTGTGTGTAAGAGTGTGATTCAAAAGCTGTTATTTTGATATTACAAACAAAAATATTTATTTGTATGGTTTAACGGAAAAGTATGTAATCCGTCATTGTATACAATTCCTAGGAAATGTGTACAATTCCTAAAATAGATGGAAAATCTATGATCTACTTTGTAATATGCACTTTTCCTAGGAAATCTATACATTCCTAAATAGCGTTCGGAAATGTGTTACATTCTTGATGTTCTTAAGTACAGCGGGGATAGTGGTGTGAAGAACGACTAGTACAATCGAGACTACACACCACACTTGACGACCCGAACGGCGCAGCGGTAGTGAGGCTGGCTTACGTTCTTAGGGTCCGGATTCGAATCCCGGTAGGAACAAATGTTTATGTGATGAGCATGGACATTTGTTTCCGAGTCATGGATGTTTAAACAACCTGTTTTTTTTTTTATATCCCATTCTAGGGTTATATTCTGTAGGTAAAAATAATACTAAAACTCCTAGAATAGATGGTCCAAAAATGCATAGTTTCGGAGATTTCATCAATCATAATTATAAAACATGTATCTAAGTTTCGTTGATAAATACGAGTAATTCATTTTAATTCAAACCAATCATTCTTAACCTGTAGTTACCCGCAATAACAAACACAATTAAAATAACAATGTTCTGTTCCCTTTCGGAACGGCTGGGGACATACTAGTATTTAAAACTAAGAAAATGCGACGTTGTCATATTTCACGTAAGGGTATTTTACGTTAATAATTGTGACTTTGCCGAATTATTTTGTATGAAAAATGAAAAAAAAAAAAGGATGATTGAAACATAATTCATAATATGCCAGTTGATTCTTTGATATGGTCTC
The DNA here is from genome assembly GCA_941918905.2 of Xestia sexstrigata. Taxonomy (NCBI): domain Eukaryota; kingdom Metazoa; phylum Arthropoda; class Insecta; order Lepidoptera; family Noctuidae; genus Xestia; species Xestia sexstrigata. The sequence goes on along the minus strand of OW799202.2, from coordinate 24,349,079 downwards.
AATCATACCCTAGAGTAATGGGATATCTAAAAAAACACGTTGTATATTGTATAATAAGTATGTATTTACAAAAAGTATCTGTGTAGTATATCTAGTGTCCACGACACAAGCCTCGTTGCTTAGTCTGGCTCTAGATGGCGCTGTGTGTAATGTCCAGCGATATTTATAAAAAAAATATATAAAAAAACAATACACACCACACCGACATTATAAACAAGGCATTGTGGCAAGGAAAACGTAGGATGCAAGAGTTAGCGAAGCAAGCTCGGGACTTGGGGCACCCCGACTCCGTACAGGTTAGGATCGAAGGAATACAAAAGGGACACGAAAAGGATAGCGGGCTCATAGTTCGCTCACTTCACTCGCTTTCAGGTTAGATTACTACAAACTCTGCAGACAGAAATATGAGCCTCTCGTAGCAGGGCTACGTCGACTACGCCTTATTAAAACACTTTTTACGTAGAGCGACCGCTCTATGTAAAATACTGGTATTCAGCTGCATCCGGTTAGACTGGAAGCCAAACCCAAAATAGTTGGAAAAAGGCTAGGCAGGTTTTGTTCGTGTTTTATTTATATTATTTCCTATTACTCGGAATTGCATACAATTCCTAGGAAATTCATACATTTCCCAGGAAATGTGTTATTAAATAATCTTTGAAACATTATTTTAGACATTTCCCAAGTAGGCTCGAAATTGTATACATTTCCTAGGAATTGGTGTACAATTCCTAGAAAAATCCTCCGAGACGCCTCCGTATCGTGATAATTTTATCTATAGGCTTCAGCCTATAGATAAAATTATCACGATACGGAGGCGTCTATTAATTATGTGAGGCAATTTTGCCGATTTTTCCACCCTTGTCTTCATTGGTGAGGTGTCGTGAGGTTTGGCTTGATCCCCTCACCCTCCCTCTCCTAATCTCATGTGAGATTTATTAAAATGCGTGGTTTAGTGTCAATACGTTATTTTTTTCATTTTATTTTTATTATTATATGGGCCTGCTCTTCACCTCGATCGCGCCTGATGGAAAGCGATGGATGAGATCTATGATGGAACCGAGCGTGCCCAGAAGATACCTGTTCACTCTTGCTTTGAAGGCAGGCGGGTTAAATGTGGGTTTCGAACACAAACGCTGGCAGAGAGTTCCACACTTTGGCTGTGCGCATAATAAAAGTGGAGGAGATGCGCTTAGTACGACACGTCGGAATATCAACCAAGTGCAGCAGTACGTCTGCTAGTCCGGTGGTAAAAGGGTGATGCTGGGATCAGGTCGTGGAGCTCCTGCGCACACTCTCCGAAGTACAGTCTGTAGAAGACCGACAGGCAGGCAACTTTACGCCGATGAGCTAGGCTGTGAAGCGAAGCTACCAACGTCTCGTCGCCTATAAGCATTTTGGCTCTGCGTTCCACCGAGTCAAGTGCAGCAATCTGGTATTTGGTTGAGCCATCCCACAAGTGACTACAATACTCCATACAGGAACGGACTTGTGCTTTGTACAAACTTAAAAGCTGTCCATATGTGAAGTATCGCCTCACCTTGTTCAAGCTTCTTAGCTGCGGTCTGAGCTTTTGACTCGATGGTTGCGCCAAAGTTGAGTTCAGATGACAACTCCATGCCCAAAACCTGTAGGCGGTCAGTAACTGCTACAGATGCACCCCGGAAAATGAGAGACAACTGGAACTGGCTTCTTTTTGCAGTGAAGAAACACGCCTGTATTTTCAGAGCATTGAATTTGTCCAGATTGACGTCACCCCACTTGGGAGACGAGATTTAGGGTCAAATTAATTCGCTCCACCATGGCCTCTCTAAGAGTAGCAGTATCCTCTCTGCTGGCTCTTGCACTGGACAGGTATCTTTCGGCCACTGTGCTGTCATCTGCGTATCCGATTGCACCAAGCTGTAGCAGGTCGTTGATGTGCAGCAGAAATAATAAAAAAAAATCGCAGAAAGAACAGACCCCTGAGGAACTCCGGCATCAATGGCCTTATGATCCGATGAACAGCCATCTATGACCACTCTGATCGATCTGTCACTCAAGAAGTCGGAAATCCAGTTGCAAAAGTCAGCAGATATGCCGAATGCAGGAAGATTACCCAACAGACTGGCGTGCCAGACCCTGTGGAAGGCCTTCGAGATGTCAAGCGACACAGCAAGGGCTTCGCCATGTTTCTCGATGGCCTCGCCCCAGCAATGCGTAACATACACAAGAAGATCCCTAGTTGAACGACCACGACGGAAGCCATACTGGTGGTCACTGAGGAGCGCATTGTCTTCGAGGTATGCTAGCAGCTTATTGTTAAGTACCCTTTCCATAACTTTGCACAGTATGGAGGTAATGGCGATTGGTCTATAATTGGCAGGATCGGCACGGTTACCCTTTTTGGGCACTGGCTGCACATTAGCCAGCTTCCAGGACTCCGGCACAAGTCCGGTTTTTAGAGAGAGGCGAAACAAGCGCGTTAAAACAGGAGACAACTCTGGAGCACAGCTCTTCAGGACTCTTGCGGGTATTCCGTCAGGACCGCTGGCTTTGTTCACATCTAGACTGTACAGGGCCTTACGGACCTCTTTTATGTGGATTGAGATCTCCGGCATTGCGGAGTTACAGTGAGGTATGTTGGGCGGAATGTTAGAGGCCGTATCTAGGCGCGAATTTTCGGCAAAGATGGAGGTAAACAGATTTGCCTTCTCTTGCGCGGTATGAGCCAGCGTTCCATCAAACTTCAGCATAGGAGACAGCGTAGGACGGCAGAAGTTCGTCTCGACCGATTTAGACAGGGACCAGAACTTCTTGCCGAAGGGTAGGATGCCAGTTTGGCCCCAATTCGTCCAACATGATCGAAACGCGCTATTCGTAACACCCGTTTGCATTCTTTGGCGGCAGAATTGTCAGTGCTTGATTGCGTTAGATTTATTTAAAAAACATAATTTGTTTAATTATTTTCATTGAATGATAAACATATCATTAAAAATCACTGTGTGAGTTTTAGCCATGTTTTGGTGGAGATACATTCATTTACACCTAATGTTCTCGCAATGTTACACTGTTTCTTGTTACGCCGAGACCCCCCAGCACCTCACGTAATTAATGGACGCCCACTATAATAATAATAAATGTTTATCGCCGCTTGAAAGGCAACCCTCACTAAGCGACCTTGATCATGATCGTTTCCGCTCAATGTTGTAAACTTTACAGGTGAGTGATTTAAAGTTCAAATATTTAAAACAAAAACATAAAAAATTACCTAATTGTTCGATTAAGATGATGAAATAAAATAGAAATCATTAAAAGATCACCGTAGAAATATTTTTTATAGCTATATAAATTGTCAAAATAAGACACCTGGGGCCCTGCTCTCTAACACTTCGTCCGTATATTCGGCCGGCGCGGCCACAGAACAAAGCCATAGTAGGCAGAAGACGCAGTGCAGTGCCAGCTTACAGGGCGCATTCCCGTACTGTTAGTCACGGCGACATCACCAGTCCGCTGCACACTCACTTGTTTATTATTTTTGGATCACCGGTACGCGGAGATTCTACTACGATTATGTCTTAGTGCCACTAATTAGTATAATATCCGATATCCAATAAGCTCCGTAGGGTTTCCTTCTATCTGGCAGAATCCTGATGCTACGAAATTTATTTGACATAACACACTTGGGATAATCTTCTTTAAACGAATATGTTTAAGGCATAAACATTTTCTAATATAGTTACCTATTGTTTGGCGGAATGTTTGTATGTCCGAATATACAATGGCATACTTTTAAGATAGCAGAATTTTATTTGGCATTAATTACCTTTGGCAATGTTCAAATTCCGCATAATTTCGTTTAGAATAACGTTTATTTAGAGCGACGATTATTTGGTACAATTTCACTTGGCATACTATGAAGATGGCAGAATTTCATTTGGAATAATTTAATTTGGCATTATTGCCATTTCTATAAAATAGCATTTTTCACAGTTTTTTCTTTTTTTTTCGAATGGGACATTCCAAATGACTCCTCCCGCTCTGGGCGGAGCAGGAGGGAGTGTCAGAAAACCCATCCATGTTCCTTCATCGCCCTTTGTGTTCCGGGGCCACGGTATCTCTTTCGAACAGTCCCGCAGCCCCCGCAGGCATCGGCCCTTGCGGACCCCTTCCTTTTTGCTGACTCTCTTTGAGGCGCGCGTGGAACACTCCTGCGCCGTCGACACGGCCGGTCGTCATGAGACGGACGGATGGTGAGCTAGCCCATAGCTCACCGTCCACAGGCCCGCGCCTACGGTGGCCGGGGGACATCACGTGGCCCCCGACGCCCAGGGCGTCTCCCGCGGCAGAGCATTTTTAACCTTAAATTAGACTTAAAATATTGTCTTAAAAAGAAAAAATATTGTTCTATACAAGTTACTGACAGAAACGAATCGCTCCAAAACCGACTCCACTTAGTCTTGTCTGCCCTACCCCTAGAGTGTAATTTAAGGTAAGGCGGCCCGCGACCTGAGGAGCAGGTTGCTGGCCGGCTTGGCAGCCAGCAAGCCGAAGCTGCAGTGGTGAGCGTAAAACACATCTGCGACGATAAGCTCGCATGGGACCGCCGGAGCCCCGCAGCGCCGAAGCCGTGACAGAAACCATGCCTGCTGCATGTTGCATGCTTGCTCGCATGCTACATGCTGGCTGTATGCATGTTGTATGCTGGTTTGCATGTTTGCATACTGCATGCTTGTTTTCATGTTTGCATACTCCATGCTTGCTGCGTACATGATGTATGCTTGCCTGATCAGAAATGCAGCAATTAACATTATCGTCGTATGTTTGTGGCGATATAACATATCGCCACAACTGTTCAACGTTTGTATGGTAAGAAATACAAAATTATTCTAACTATGAATTTTCTGTAATGTGATAGATGAGGCTTTCCATTATTATGCATTATGAAATGTTTGCCAAAAGATGATTCTAACTGTAAACTTTCTGAAATATGATTTCTGCCTATTAATGACTATCGATATGAAATTTATGCCTAAAGATGATTCTGACAAAATTATGAGGTTTGAATGTATGATAAATGAGTGTCTGCCAAACGATTTTCTGCGAAATGAAGTTTATGCTAACCGCTGTTATCCAAAATAGTATTATGACATAAAAAGTTCTGCTTTATAGGGTAGACCCGCTCCGTAGTCCTAGGAGGGTTCCTGTAGATTCGTCATGGGGTGGTTGGTTTGTCAGTGCCTGTGCATTCAGAGACTTTTAGGACATTATAACAATATTATCTGGCTTGGCTCACGTATTCTATTATGCGTTTAAATTACTGGACTTAAAAGCCTACCAAGGAAGATAAATCGAAAAAACGGAATAATCTAGAACCCTATCATAAGGCTGAAAATATTATCTAGCTTTAAGATATATCTTTAGTTCGTTGTCCGCTCTGATTGGAAACTACTCAAGCACGGGCCCTCATGCTCTTGAGCACTTGTTCCTTCTACTTCCTATCGATCACTGTTAGGCTGAGGATTTTTTTCAAATTGTACATAATAATGGTAGACTTTTATTATTTCTTAGTATGCCCAAATCACAGCTGAGCCGTCGAGTCTTTTGTAAACGATCAATAAATACTTAATTAGTTAATAATTAAAATGTTATTTGGCTCCTGATGACTTAATTAGTGTCGAAAAACAAATATGTAACGGGAGCTCTGTCGAGAACTAGTTTATAATGACAATTACAACGGTATTCCGAACTAAGCAAGGCCGCGAGCAAACAACATGGACATCAACTAATGATGAGGCGGGTGACGCGGGGTGACGCGAGGTGACGCGGGGTGACTCGCGGGTGCTGGCTAGGCCGGGCCCATGGCAGGGCGCCTGCGGGTGAGTCAACGCCCTGGGAATGCGCCAGGCCGCCTGCCACACAATAGCCACAATGCCTCATGCTTACCTGCCGACCATTCTCTGCTTCACTACCGCAGCGCTAGTAACTTGTGCTCACTATAGTGCGACCCTGCCACATTGTACCACGCAGCCGAATCTAACGCCAACATCAAGTCGATGTCTTGATCAATATCAGGCACAAAACAAAACATTGAACTAGAGTTTTAGGGTTGGCGGCTCGCGTCCCATACAACTAAAATAAAAACGAGCACTTTCGAACTCATTAAAAAAGAGCCTTTTTTATAACAAAGTAAGAAGTTGTCACCCTGGCGAACGTTTAAAAAAAACGCATTTTAAGCTTGCTTTGTTATTTTTCCTTCTAATGAATTAAAAATAATTATAATTTGGACAGCTTCTGTTCACAGTTAGTTATTCGACATTTTCATGATCACAGTTCAAATACGGTCTACTACATAATTAGTAAATTACTACTACTAAGTAATTAGTAAATTAGCTGTAGATAGTGCCAACAACAACCGTGTTGTGTGCGCGCCCCTCGCTTCGTGTCGAATATGAATGTTCGTCCTGCCGGATGCCGACTGCCGACTGCCGACTGCCGACTGCCGACTGCCGACCTTCGTTACAACTGAACATGCTCATAGGAGGAAGAGCATAACATAACATCACGCCTGTTATGCCCGTTGGGTTAGGCAGAAGTGTACCCAATAGTATATCTCCATAAAGCCTGCTATGTTTAAGTCCTATGTAATGTGGGGCAAGCCTATTGAAAATGAATGTGTGACTATATCGATAAGTTTCCTACTTCTAGTAACGTTAGAAAAATACTTTGAATAAGGTTAAAAGTTTATTATATGTCCATTTATTTGATAGTTCCGTAAATGAGGCTCGGCATGTAGGAATAAGCTACCTCCGGCGCTACGCACTCGCTGCACAATGAGGCGGGCCGTGTTCTCACGCTCTTCCGCGAACTCATTAGCCTTCCTCGGAAAGCCTGCTGCCTACTGCCTGGTTAGCTTCCAGGGATAGGTAGGGACCCGGCTCGGCTCCGTGAAGGGTAGCAGCATCACTGCTGTGCAGGGGGCAGCATTCGAAGTGGTAAATGTGGTTATGTATGAGGGTGCCATCACTAAGTGGGTCGCTACATCGAAAGTAACTGTCAAATAACTGTTCATTTTATTTGTGTTTTTTTTGCCCATACGTTTTCACAGCTGGGTAAGGCCTCAATATTAGTTACAAATAAAATGTTTAAATATTGCAATATTGCGCAATTACACACTGATTATGAATTTTATTTTATATACGTGGGCTGGCTGATCGGGGCGATTGGCCCCGATCAGCCAGCCCACGTGTTAACGAAACGCTGATCTGCTGAGCTGGAATCACCTACCTATCTGCATACCTACACTACGTAATAAGTACTTTACTTTCGTGATAATTTATTTTCTTGGGAAATTACAAATACAAAGCCTTTAGTTCCGTTCCTTTTCAATTCCTTTGTTTGCCATACCTGTCATTAGCATTTCTTCCTAGAACTTGATTCTCAATGTCGACACTATCCGATAGTGCCAAAATACTTATCTTGTTCTGGTTTTCAACATCTATGAGTTGTCTGCCTCAACAAATTGCTTTTTCAAAAATCTAAAGAATTGGTTGGTATACCTAGTCATATACTTAGTGTTTAAGTTTTCACCAAAATCTGGCAACCACTCTTAGGTACCACACAGGTATATTGTCTTGTTACTCGGTACATAACCGATGGAGGTTAGATAGGCAGTCGCTCACTATTGAATGTCTGCTGGCTGCACCCGTTTATAAATAAATAATAATAAAATCATTTATTTCAGGTCCGAGACCCATATTAAACAAAAATACAAACACATATAATTAAAATTGCAGAATTACATTAAGAAATAAATAAATAAATGTCAAAATAAATTATCAAATACAAAATTTGGAATTACAAGAAATTTAAATGTCAAAATTAATTATCAAAATAATACAATACGTGGAATTAAAAGATATATGTCAAAACAATCGTATATAATTATATATAAACATTAGGTCTAAGCAACATGCCGGTTACAGCAGTGCCTCATATAAGGACAATCAAGTCTCCCCGCAATCATCGCCAGGACAGTGTTGGAGCTGGCTCGCACCCTGCGCACCAAGGACGCGCACCGCTTGCGCATGGTGGCGTGAAAACAGACGGTTTATACTGGAAGACGCATATTTAGGGAAAGACTGATGAAGGAATTCTGTGAGAATTATTGTTGTCCCTGGATATTTGGTATTTTTTTATTGTTTGTAACTAATCAACCATCTACAGTTTGAATGTATCCGTATGTCTTAGTTTTGAAACACTTAGTCAACATAGAATACTTGAGTTATACAGACAGGCTCTTACAGCTGCAAACAGTTCACTGACGGATTGGGATAGCATCTAGGTAAAAGAAACAAAACAATAACAATAAATTACTCATTTTGATGTATACCGAGTTACCGATGTAACAATAGTTTTAGGTGTAGCTGCATCAGGTCAGCCTGGAGGTGAGCCCAACATAATTGGCAAGAGCCTAAGATGTGCGCAGTGCCACGTGCGGCGTGGGGCGCGCGCTTCACTGTCGTGTTGTCGCAGCAGCTCAAGTTGACAGCAACACAATAGTGTCCGCACAACAAGCGACGCCATAAATCAGTTAACGATGATGGCTTGTTACGACTTGTTTATTTACGTTGCTGCGGCGCGCGGCGGGGCGCCCACCGACACCCCGGCTGACGCCCCGGCAGACACCCCGGGCTCCGGACAGATCTGTCATTCACAACAGTTTTTTTATAGTTTTCATGTGTTACGCGGATACTTGGAATGGTGAAAAAGTGGCAACTAAGCGATTTACAGCATTTTTACCGCTAATACGATAAAATTTATAGATTCCCGGGAGACGATAACGTCAGTCGTGATTTGTAGCCGCGCACATGTGTCAGATGGACATCTTTACGAATGTAACGCGAAACACTAACACTCAATCTTAATCTACTCGTAAAAACTACCAGCGACGCGTCGTCACCTCAACGGCGGCTAGTCAACCGATACACGTGTTTACGACCCGATCGAGAGATTAGGGCAACTGAGAGCAAGCGTAAACTGCGTCTAGAGCTAGAGGGCCCTGCAGCGCGTGGCGGGGTGACCGTGCGCCTGCGCCGGTAGCGTAGGTCGGGAGATGTTGTGCAGATAAGTCGCGGAGGCGGCGGCGCGCACGTGCTGATAGCGGCTTATCTCTGGCTGATAGCGCCCGCGCCCACGCCGCCGCACAGCTGATCGCGTCCACCCGCGCTGCTCGCGCTCGCGGTGCCTGCGCGCTGCGCCTGAAGCATCAGCGCTGCATGTGCCGCAATTAGCCCATCTTCATTCATCATTATCGTGAGTTCATGATACATTTGAAAGTTGTTTACAATTCGAATATTTTGAATTCAATCAAATATTTTGCCAATATTACTACCAGCTGTTACAGCTACCCTACTTCTAGAGTAGCCAGCAAAAACAAATTAGCTGCCCCAATTATCTGCTTATTTTCTGTAAAAACTAATAAGGTGATAATAAAGAAAAAACTGTTTCCTCATTATGGAGCCGCGGTCTGTGAAGTTAATAGACGGCTTGTGGTTGTACACGGGTACAAGTAAATAAACAAAGATAACTCGAACAGGCTTCATGGATAAAGCAGCCCCCTGCTAAGCTTCCTCAATAGGAGCGAACTCTGGGGAGTGTTCGCTCTATCCCAAAAATAGTGAAAGAATATAAAGGGGCGGTGCATGTGGATGTGGGGGCGCGTGGCGGGGGTGATGCGCGCGCGCAGCCCGGCGGCCGCCGCCGCGTCAGTCAGCGCCCGACTAGCGACGCGCGCACACGCCACGACGCGCTCCGTACGGTTGTTAACAGTGAATGAGTGAAGTATACCAGTATGCTGCACGACACATGGCCCAATGCCTGGCATAAGACAGAATCCTTCGAGTTGGACGCGCTGTTTGCAGAGGTCAACAACAATTGTCTGAAAGGTGAGCCGTGAGCGTTCAGTGCAGTGCAGCAGTGGTCAGAGGGACGTAGGATCGCGATGCGAATCGAGTAAACATTTTTGTTATATTCTACTCTTTAACCACATTTACCTTATGTTTAAGGACCTAATTGGTGTTACAAAACGTGAATTAATTACGTGAACGCGTACCTTTGCATTAATTTCGTGCCGTCCTAACTGAATCCCCCGTCCCATCAACGCTACTCAATTTATTATAATAACTTTCTTCATTCTTATGGACAGCAGGGTATTATCGTCTGATGCACTTCTTATGTATCTGTATAGTCTAGGTGACATTAGGTTTTCATGAATGAAAGTAAGTTATCAGTAGATTTACATGTATAACACTAACAAATGCATATTACAGAGACTGTTTCATCGTGCATGATTGCAGATTGTTTTTGTAGATGAATGTTAATGATGTTGATGCTATTAACTAACCATTAAAATGTAAGTGGGTACCTACTTGCATTCGTTTCAACATTACTTTACTTACCTAAGTGCTTTAGGTACGTACAGATCTTGGTACCTATTAGTAAATAAACGTCCATTTTGACCCACTGTCACTGAGGATGTAGTAAATAACTGCTTTTATTCATACGTAATGTAAAATCATCCCACTAATGAGTAAATATCAGAAGTAGTGCGGGCTACACACCGTACGTTGTATAGTGCGCCAGTATGGTGTTGATTGTTATGTAGCAGTGTGCCAGTGGGTGCCGCGGGGCGGACGAGCGGCGCTCGGTGGCTCGCTCCGCTCTCTATCTATTCGGATGATCACAAATAAAGCAGTGGCGTCGCGAGCGCCAATCGCGTTGCCGCGCGGCGCCTGTGTGTGTCGGTGTGGAGTAACGGTGTGTGTGTGTGCGCAGAGGGCGAGGCGGAGTGCGGCGCGGAGGGCAGCGGCGGCGACGCGGAGAGCCCGCCCCGCCTGCCGCCGTTCGGCTACGCCCACCCCGCGCTGTCGCCGTCTCACTCGCGCAGCTACCAGGAGCTGCGGCCGGCAGCGGCACACGCACGCGACATGCAGGCCTACGCGCACCTCGAGGAGGTGTTCAAGCCGGGCACGCCGGGCACGCCAGCCGGCTCCACGGACGGCGTGTACCTACGCCGCAGCAGCCCCGACCTCAGCCCGTCGCCGGAGCGCCGCGATGACTTCCGCCACTACGAGGGCTATGCGCCTGCGCCGGCGCCGCCACCCTACTCGCACGACCACCACCATCACGTCGACGGGTGAGTCCACACTTCTCTAAATATCTGCTCTCATTTGTTCTTCCTAGCACAGCTGAACTGTGTTCTTCTCTTCTTACGTTTCAAATTCTTAACCGCGGAATATTTGACAAGACTAGTGCAGAGTCAGGCCTATCAGACACGGCTAGTTCGAGCGGAGCGCGAGATGCGCAGGCGCAGGCTGGTGACGCCGCGACCGCAGCTAATGGCGCTACTCATTACTTGACGTAGTTTTGTCAAACGTCGCTCGCTTGCATTCTATTTTAGTTCAATTGTTACAAAGTGAAAGCCATCTATGCCTTAACTGTTGGGTAATCGACATGTTCCACGTCAGAACCAAAATGTTTTAATTTAATTTCAATATATGTTTTAATAACTTACGGTTTCAAGCTTGTAAGAACTTTTCTATACTTTTCTTAAACTACCAACTGAACTTCAGAAATATAATTTCAGTAACTCGAATAAATAAAACTGGGTGTTACAATAGTCCAGGGCACCTGCCCTGCACAAACTCGCAGCCTTACAGGTGTAAGGCTTTGCTTCCTACTAGTGTGTCGCACAGTCGTCCACACAATGAGTCCAGCAGTATCCTCACTCCTGGCTGCTGTCCGAGATCACACGTACTCGTTAGTCCAAGGCTCTCGTCTGGCGGCCTGATCTACCACTATCATGGGGTTTAGGTTTCCGCACTTAGCGCTTGAAGTGGACATTGTGCTGGCGGCCTGATTCGTACGAGACTGTTGTCCTGCTCAATTCGATTTGTTATTGGCGGCTGTTTGGCCTACTTTGGTCATTTGTGTTTTCAGTATAGTCGATACAGTATTTTTTCATAAAATATTACGCCAACGTAAAGGGAGATGTGTAGGATCACATGTGAGTTCTGTAAGAGGGCAGATTGTATTCTCTGCCGGCCAGCCCCGATATTCTCAATATACTCAGTACGTCTGACGTCTTTTCAATTTACTCTTGCCAAGTTCGTCAAAGTCTGACCTCAAGGTCAGAATTTGACGACGGCGACGGCGACGACGGCTTGCTTTAGCCACTTAATCTACAGTTCATCGCCTTAGGCCAGCTGAGAAAAAAGGAAGATGTTGTCGACGAAGCCAATACATATTTTTTTCGGCGATAATATTCTCTTCAGTTGATATTTAATTGTTATGGAGCCGAAAGTTATTCTCTAGTGACACAGAGAGGACCTACATCCTCATGTAAGTCCTCTCTGTGTCACTAAAAGTCTGAGTCAGCATCGTGTCGGGATTAAAAAAAATGTTTAGAGAATAATGGGCTTACAAGTATAACACTAGAACAGACAGTGCATCAAAATCAAGAAAAATCACAGGTCGACGTAACGACGCAGGGGGAATGATTCATGTATTTATTATGCTAAAGTTAAATATTAAAACTTTTTATTTATCTAAAAGTTCTGACTCAAAAAGATCAGGAGTTCTCTTTTCAAGAAATGAATGTAGTCGTTAAATATTTGGATAGCAATCAATTTTATTTGAAGTACAGCTTTGGCATAATAATATGTATGTGTTTTATAAGTTACAGAGGATCGAGCTAGTTGTCATTTATATATATACCTACTGTATTCCTGTGGAGCATTCATGGATTACAACAATTGGTTTTTGCTAACAAATTGTTGATATCCATGTTACATTTTATTTGTAATCTGGTAAGCAATGCACCTTCAACAGTTATTTTTGATCAGGTTCTGTTCCGGCGATGTCGTGTTTTTTCGACTACTGGTAGACACTTCCAGAGCCGAAGGTGCTGCTAGGTAGCTAGCTCAATAAAATGAACAATTGATGAGTAATTGAAGTGAAATAAGAGTTGTGTGGTATCAGCTCGGCTGCTGTTGGCGGCGATGAGGCAAGACCCGCGTGTTGTGCACATCGGCACGTCCGCGGCGCGTGCGCCCGCTCCGCAGCATTCCGACGTGCTGCCGCCGCACGCTGCTGGCCGCGCCGAGCACGTGCCGAACGTATAGCTCAGCGGCGATAGCTCCACTCTAACCTTCACAGGCTACCGCGTGAGCCCTGTTCCAGTGTGCGTACTCCGCGCACCGGCTGTCTGCTACACCCCATTGTACTGTTTATGGTGGTTTTTCATAGCTTAAATTACCTCCGCGTGGGCTAAGCCGCGTTCAAAACTTCTACTAGGAACTCAAAAACTGAAAAAACTCAAATCATTTATTTCAACTAGACCATTTACGGAACTTCTGAATGTCAAGAAAACAAAAAATAACCCCCTTCTGGCGCAGTCGGGTAAAAAGCGAAGCTACAGTCACAGTCCAAGGCATAATAACTTGAGAAAGTTCTATAGTTGCCCATTCCCTAGGGTAGGTCTGTATGGAGAAGAATGGGCAAGAAACTCCATGGACACTCTTTTCAATCGAAATATTGTTACAAAATGTTGGTCACATCATTCATGTTGAAATTATACATATTTATAATTATGTGAGAACGTCGTGCACATTAAGATCGTCCAGAGTAAAAGATTAAATCAAAAATTTAAAAATAAAGTAATAACATTAAGACCATACATATCATCATATACTATCAGACTAATATCATAATCAAGCCTTAACCGCGGCAAGTATCGTTTTGTGTTTGGCAGCTCTAGATAGGTACTTTGGAACATAGAGAGGTCATAAGTTTACATTTTGAATATTTTGATTAAAATACGATGAAATAATAAGTACACGTTGTCGCGGGCATGAGGTTGTTATTTATAACGATATTTACTTATTACATAGTTTGGCAATCAGCACGTTACGTCGTCGCTCCCGGCTGTCATTTGTAGATCTTTGACAGGCGTTACTCTGGGTAGAGGAAGCTGACCCCAACATAGTTGGAACAAGGCAATGACATAGTTGTTGTTTGCTGGAATTGAAACAATTTGAGAGTCCTGGGAGTGTGAAACTAATCATAGGATCATTCTCAGAACCCCATTGGCCAGATCCATGATGGATCTAGTGAGAATTGCTTTTCTCATTAGATGCTGATTTCAAGACACATATTACTAAAGTTCAAACATTTGGTTCCTTAGAATTTTGCTTCAGCATTGATTATTTGTAGTCAGGGAATAATTTTTAAATATCGTTGTACGGATAGGGGACAGCTAGAACTGTACCGGCGGCGGCACTGCGGCCGCCACCTGGACACGTGCGACGCACAGCGACGCCGTTGTTACAACATTGATTGTCGCACGTGTGCTGCCGGCGCGACTCCTCGCCGTGTCTCTGTACGGGTCCGGGGGGCGGGGGAGGGAGGGAAGGGGGGCACGTCGCTCGTCTCTCGGCGATAAGGGTGCGGTCGCAGGGCTGCGGTCGCGCTAACTGTTGTTAATTTATTTATAACTGTTCAGTTTGCTACAATAACGACGCGATGCCTGCGTGTCTCGCTGCTCTATGTACGTTCACATTACGGTTTTTATTTAGAATGAAATAATTCCCTACAAGTAGGCATACGTACCTGAACTAACACTGCCCAGACTTAAATAATAATAATAATATGGAAAACAGCATTGCTTGTTCGGAACAATTTACACGTTCATAAAGAGTTTATTCATAAAATCTTATTAAAATATATGGTTACATATGTTTTCGATGTTTAAACGTCAAACCCTACTTATTTGTGCAACTATTATTAACATAATGCTGATCAGTGACAACAATCAATAAAAACTAAAATCCTAGGACAAAGAGATACTTGAGACAGTAGGTAGATTAGTTTAGGGACAGGACGTGCGACTGGTTTACGTATATAGCGGTAGCGTAGCAAGCAACCGCGTCGGGTAGCGACCACGACTGCGTTGCGTAGCCGCTGCGCTACGGTTGGTTTGCGTATCGGCTGCGCTACGACAACGGAGCGTAGCTGCAGCGCTACGTTTACATTGTGTAGCGACTGCGCTACGATCGGATTGCGTAGCAGCGCTACTATAAATTTAGAACATTCTGCCAAATTTTCATCCCCATTGAATTTTTAATCTTTCTTTCTTCCTATAAAAGGAACAGCCCATCGGTTTCGGCTGTGTTATCAGTCAGCGAATTAATGAATTTTAAAAATATACGCTGTCTGTTCAAAAAGTATCGCGAATTTTGTGTTTTTTTTTCAAAAAATATTTATTTATTCATGAATATCTATTTTGTCCCCTTCAAAATATACTTCCCTATCAGATATTATACACTTATGCCAACGTTTTTCCAATCCTCATATCACTTCAAAAAAATATTTTATTGTGATCTTGTTCAGTTCCTCCTTCGATGCAGTCTTTATCTCCTTAATCGTGGGGTAGCGTCGTCCTTCCATGGGCCTCTTCAGTTTTGGGAACAAGAAAAAGTCACAGGGGGGCAGGTCTGGGGAATGCGGTGGCTGCGGCATCATTCGTGTATTGATTTTGGCCAAAAATTCGCGCACAAGTAACGATGTGTGAGCAGGGGCGTAGGGTCGAAATTAAGCAATTTTGGCACGAATTTCGCGGCGACCCGTCTCATGCCTAAAGCATTGGTAAGAATCGAATGGCACGAGCCAATCGATATGTTTAGATCCTCAGCAACTTCTCTAACGGTGATTCGACGATGATCTAATACTATTTTCTTCACATCTTCGACGATTTCCTCCGTAGTTGACGTGCTCGGCCGTCCGGCACGCTCTTCGTCGTTCACATCTTCTCAGCCCTTTGAGAACATTTTGTACCACCGATTAATAATAATAATGGACGACGACGCCTACGATAGAACAGTTCGTACACTCGCCACTGCTGACCGAAAACCGAATGCATCACCCACGATCATCGGTGATGAGACTGTACATCCCGCGGAAGTGAGGAGGTCGAGGCTTTTTAAACGCGAAGACCCTCCACAACCGCGAGGTGTGCAGTCTCAAAGAATATATTTTTTAAGCCGAGGTGGGTATGCACCGAGATGTGGTCGCAGTGGACAAGGGACTCACCCCGCTGTCCATGGCTAAAGAGAACTGGCGCAAACCTGAAGTACTGACCACCGATGACTGCAAGGAAGTATGGCAAAGAGTGTCCTGGTTACGTTTCGACCTCTTTATGGAAACTGAAGGTTTTGTCTGTGCGATTATGGACGAAGTTATGTTGACGAACAACTACCGGAAATATAGTATTAGTAGAGTGTACTGCGTGAGTTCGACAAATGGACTATGTTCGTACCCGCTAGTCTCCGTAACCACAACTACCACACCACCCATGACCCGACTGATTTCAATGCAATTTTGTGAATGTCGATTTTTTCTTCTAGCTTGAAAGATAGAATAGTTTTCGGGGGCGCCGTGTGAAGCAGGGGCGGGTCGCTAGTCTATTTTAATTATTCCGTTACTGCACTGCAGCATAAGCATAATCAATTTTTAATGTTCCCACTGCTGGGACACAGACCTCCTCTCTATGAGAGGGAATGAGCTGTAATTCTCGACGCATGCCCAGTGCGAGAAGGTTGCCGGTTTCCGTCTGAGGGCAGTGGTGAGTAAATAAATGGGACGTAGTTACGCGCCAGGCTGGGTTCGAACCCACGACCTGCATGCAACTCGTAACTCAAGGCCGCATTACTTTTCGGACCTTTTATCGTTTCGTACGCGTATTCGACCGCATCGCTGTGAACGGTAATAGTGGCTGGCAGCATCGGATAGCAATGCTGATTCTTTGGCCAAAATAATATAGTCGACCAACCGCTTGGCGATATCCCGAAAGACTATAGGCAACTCCAAACGGCTCAAACATATAACTATCTACTACCAATGAGGTTATTGTATTGGCGCCGTTTAAGGTTTACCCGCAGAACCCGCTATACTAGGAAGATGGGAGAATGGGTGACGACACGTGTTGCATCCCACACCAAAGGTCTACCCAACCTCCAAGGCATGGTCATACCATTATTACCTACTTAATACTTCCAGAATAAGTATCCTACTTTATTACATACGCTTATGCCCGCCTCTTCCCCCGCGTGGAGATCGGAAATTGTCCCACGGGATCATAATACCGGGATAATAATGCGTGCAAGAGTAACAAACGTCCCCATTCTCACAAACTTTCGCATTTATAATACACCAAAATGTAGTGTGTGTTGTGGAATTCCAAAATAAATCAGCAAACTTTACTTTCTATAATATTCTTCTGAAAATCTTACGTCTTCCATCTTTGTTATCCGTCGTCCGTCGTACATCTCATAATGCTCTCTGCGCATCCTTCCTTGACATACAGTGTTGCCACTCCATCATCTTACATTCCCACATTATAGTATTATTAATGCGAACGTTTGTGAGAATGGATGGATGTAGGATTTAATAGTAGGATTATTCGCATTCATACATTATTAAGATAAACAAGAGGTGCACTATTGCATAGTCACTTCCCAAGCTCGACTGTCCTTCAGGTGATCCCGTTGATGTAGAAGTTGTAGATGGTACAATATAATTATAAACACGTCACACGTCGTTCAGCACAGTTGCCAAAGATTGCAAATAGGTACCATTTGAGTAGGTGCACTTTATTTATCCTCAGCCGTAATATGAAGGAGTAAAGTAATTCCAATGCGTTATACGCACAAGTAACATTTAATTAAACGTATCATAAAACCCAACCACAAATTGGATTATGTACAAATATGTATCGTATTGTTTACGTATCCTGTATAATATACGACCAATGATGCAGTTTTAGTTTTCATCAAAATCGGGCTCGAGACTCCTGTGAGCATTTTTAGGGTTCCGTACCCGACGAGTAAAAACGGGACCCTATTACCAAGACTCCACTGTCCGTTTGTCTGTCCGCCTGTCCGTCTGTCTGTCTGTCACCAAGCTGTATCTCATGAACCGTGACAGCTAGACAGTTGAAATTTTCACAACTGATAAAAAGAAATACTAAAAACAGAATAAAATAAATATTTAAGGGGGGCTCCCATACTATAAAAGTGTTTTTTTTTTTGTTTTTTCTCGATATTAATAACGACAACAGGTAGACACTTGAAATGTTCACAGAATATTTAGTTGCGTATTCACTTTAAAAATAAATAATTAAATTAAAATATTAATAAATATTTAAGGGGGGGCTCCCATACAAAAAACATGATTTTTTTACCGTTTTCTCTAATTCTCTAATGTTGTATCTATAGATAATGGTACGGAGCCCTTCGTGCGCGGGTCTGAGTCGCACTTGGCCGCTATTCCTCATACATAGTTTCGGATTGGGCCATCCACGCCACTTCAAACATTCACCTTGTAGGTATATTTGTAATCTCATTTGTAATTTCCTTCATTTTGATACCCTACTCGATGGGTTTGGTTGATATAACAATATTAGGGTGATTCCGTCGTTTCGTGCAAATTGCGATGATCCGCGGAATAAAAAAAAATTTTTAGATTTAACATTTTTTTTTTTTATTCGAGTTAAAATCGTCGTCACATTCATAAAAAGTGGAAGGCACTTTTTTATATTATTTACTAATTGAGATATGGCTAGCTGAAAATCAACAACAGGATGGTGATGAAAACTATATGGATTGTAATAGTAGTAGTAGAAGTAGCTAATTTTTCTTCTCTTGTCAACTTTTTACGAGTTTTACTCATATTTATGCTGAAATTTAAAAAATAAATACTTAGTAAATTATACGAAAAAACATGTCTCATGCAGATAATATACTAAACATACTGGAACACAATTATTTTTAAATAAAAATAAGAATTTTTCATTTCCTTCCAAAATTGTTCATTACCTTCCCGCAAAAATTGGATGGAACGGATGGTAATGCAGAGGAGATGAATGAAAAATTTCACAATTTATATTGATAACTTTGTTGTAGAATACATTTAAAATTTGATTTTAAAACAGGACGAATATGGCTTTAAGAGAGAGATATATTACGTATTTATAATAATTTACTTAATACGGTACCTTGTGAAATCGAAGGAAGGTGATGAGCTGATTTATGGACGAAACACTGGTTATAATTCGAAGATCGTAAATAATTTTATCCACAATACGCGCACGTCCACTCGTCGCTGTTACCAGGGCCGACTGACCAGTATAAACCCGTTTTGACGGGCATAGTATCGGAGACCGTCTCGTATTCTCTTAAATTAAGAAGTTTCTGTGTGTGATGGTAATGAAGGTTTTTTTGTGACAATTCAAAAAAGAAGCTTTTTATATACATAGATTGCAATAAATTGAAAATTAAAAAACATAAATTGTAGTTCAAGCCTTTAGCTTTAATATTGCGTATTAGTTAAAGTCATAATCACGAATGTAGAAAAATTAACATCCAAAGATCTACAGAAGTCCCAAGTTGGAAACGGACAGGAATGATTTTTCAGACAGTTTTACATTTTTTTTTTAAATATTTAATAAAAAATAAAAAAATATTAGCGATACTACTTGTAAAGTTATTATGTCTTTATTCTCTAAGCAAAAATCAGTTCACTTTTCTAATAAATTCATGGGTAAATTCGTCTGGAATTGCTTTTTGCACAAAACCTCGGAATGACCCATTAACGACTTACAGTAAGCGCCAAAAATCCACCATTGTGTTTTTTTAAACACCTAATAAGGACACTTAGGTTTTTTACCTTAATCGTCGAAATCCATCCAACCATTTGGAACATACGAGGTTAGAAAGATATATTACAAAGAAACATACAAGATACGCGCGAACTTAACCCTTCCTTGGCAGTCGGGTAAAAAGGGATGGTGCTATCGGTCATGTGTCGCTGCCTCACTCTCTCGCACTGAAAAATTATGGCTTAATAGTTTGTAATAGCAGTAGGTACAGGCCGCTCTGGTTGTTGTATTCGTGTTCAGTTGTTATTGAGTTGCGTTATCTCTGCTGCGTTAATTGGCCGAATTCTAGTCAACTTCAACTTAGCTACTAACGAGTAGGTATTTACTTTGTTATGTTCATTGTACGCTCTCTACTGGGTACACATACAATTCAACTAAGCTGTATCTTTTGTTTGCCGTTTCGAAACGACAACTCACGTGATTTATTTTAAAACGGTAGGTAGGCGCTTTTTGTTTCTGTCCGGTTAATCAACCAGCAACTAGTATTCAATAATTAAAGACCTCTTGACCATTGTCCTGGCAGCCAATCTCAACTAAGATCGTGCGCGAGATATCATGTGCACTCTCTACCCTCACTGTCATTGTCCATACGAGCAGAGAGATTAGGCGCAGGAGCAACGGCTGTATCGAACCGCCAACTTAAAAACTCCGGACTTCTGGGCCAGCAGTCTCGACAGAGATAACGACAAAATCGCTAACTTTTGATAGCTAATTACTAACGAATAAATTCGGTTGAAACAACGATGCTTGCGAGAAACGTATCTTGGCTGTAGAGACTTGCGTTACTTGCAAGCATCTTATTGCAACTGAATGTATTCGTTAGTAATTAGCAATCAAAAGTTAGCGATTTTGTCGTTCACTCTGTCGAGACTGCCGGCCCTGCAGTGCAAGTACGTAGGAATCGATTCGATAAATCTGACAGTTATTCTCGACAAAATGAGTTTTTATCTTTGTTATAAACTCATTTTGTCGAGAATTACTGTCAGATTTATCGAATCGATTCCTACGTACTTGCACGGCTGATCAGAGTTGTCTACCGTAGCAATATAAAGGGTGTAAAAAGCCGAAAGGCACTTATTCTCCCCGTCATTGCGATATTTTTTTGCACGGACCATACCTGGGGACCTTCTAGTTACGGAGATATCGGAGGACTAAGTTTTTTTTAAATACTATTTTTTATGTAAGTAATAACTTTACTTTAATTACTTGCATGACCCGTTTACTAACTTTTCGTTTTGAGTGTGCTACATCAAGTTTAAACGTAGAACGTGATTTTTCACCCTAAAAAAAAAGTCGTTTCCCAGCAATGATTTTTGCGTCGGGTTACATACTTTGAAGTGTACGTTATGCTTGGTTGGCGGCTTGGTGATGAGTCCGTTTACGCCCTGTACTTACACAATATTGACTAAAAACCTAGTGTTATCCTAACTAAAACCTAGTGGTATGTACATAAACAGTTGCACATTTTGTGTAGTGTGTTGTCTCATGTTGTTACAAGAGGGGCTCTCGATTTCAAGGCAGGCTACAGCGTGAACCAGAAAGAGTGCTTAAGTCTTAAGGGTGAGATTCTGATTTAGACCGTCAAACTGGACAAATTTTTCCATGGAACAAATATCGTGCCCGTGAAAAAAATTTCTGCATTTGGTTCGAGTAGATATTGAAGTTTTATATGGGACAGCTGATTATTTTTTCGCTTGAGTATCTCTAACCCACTGGCCTCAGATCAGAAGCATATTATAATGTTTCTGATGAATAGATAATAATATTGATTGTTTCAAATGATAATATTTACTGGCATAGTGGCAGGTGCAAATCGTAGAATTAACAGTAAGTAGGCAGTAGGCACATCAATATGTACATTGATGTTGCCAACTGCCGACCTGCGGTTCATAATTATTGGTACCTAGTAGTAGTACCTACAGACAAAAGTATTTTTTACTTTAATGCGGGATGAGGAGGGGGTGTCGCGGTGAGGAGTGAGGACAGCAGGATGTGGCCGTCCGGCGTGACGTCACCGCGCCGAGCACTAGCGCCTGCCGAGTGCTGAGCCAGCATAACATGTTGGACATCTATACTACCTACGTATATCTAGGTCGCTGTATGCATATAGGAACAACAAAAGCTTTCTCGCGAGCCTAACCTTAACTTACCTTCTTTTTCCACGATTTTGTCACTATCCACGTTTACAGCATTCACAAAAACCACGAACAATGACGGATGCACTTAGACAGTAACGGTCGAGAAGTACACAGTAAGACAGTCATGCCGACGACGGAACCCGTCACTGTGCGTGCTCCGACATGAACTTGTCCGGTATTTCATTTATTATGTCAGTCACGAGTGGTTCTACAAGTTCTACGTTCATGCAGAGTTGTGCCAGCAGTGTCATCAGGGAAACTGCATTAGTTTAGGGTTTAGAAGTTACTAGATCCACATAGCTGAAGAAGTAAAAAAACGTAAATAATGGAGAAAATTTCATAGACTAAGTACTCAAGCAAAAATTAATATAAAGGAAAAAATATGTAACTCGAAGTGACAAATCGAAGAATAAAAAAGAAACCAACTTCAAAAACCAAAACAGTGTTAAAAATAACCTTAGCTTCAGAAGTCGGTGACTTGATTGTTTGATTCCGTTTTTTTTTGCCACCGACTTCTGATTATTTTTCATTTTTTACACGCTTTTATTTAGTTTTACCTGTCCCGATTGTTTGTGTGTCTGTAATCAAATCCTGCAAGTCATATTTGATGCGCTTCCCGGTTACCGATTGAGTTGAAGTTTTGGACGCATATGTATATCGCCGGACAATGCAATATTATGCTAACATGGAGCTGATCTGATGATAGAGCTGGAAAATGGCCATCGAATTTGGACTCGTTTGATTCGTCTTGATAAGTACTACTTTATATGGTATCTAGGGTCTGATGATTGAGCTGGAAGGTGGCCATAGCAACTTTTTTAAATATAAAAATAAAAAATAAACAAAATATAAAAAAAAGTTATTTATAAAATCTAAAAAACCCGACCCTTTCCATTTTCATAATTTTATTTAGTTTTAAATATTTGCTTGTTTTTAGGGTTCCGTACCCAAAGTGTAAAAACGGGACCTATTACTAAGACTCCACTGTCCGTCTCTCCATCTGTCCGTCTATCCGTCTGTCTGTCACCAGGCTATATCTCATGAACCGTGCTAGCTAGACATTTGAAATTTTCACAGATGATGTATTTCGGTTGCCGCTATAACAACAAATAACAACACAACTAAAAATAGAATCAAATAAATATTTAAGGGGAGCCCCCCTTCAGTATTTATTTTATTCTATTTTTGCCCATACAACAAAAGTGATTTTTTCCCGTTTCGTCTAATGTTATATAGATTTGGTAGTAGGCAGGCGAGTCCGACTCTCACTTGGCTGGTTTTATTATACTTGTACCGTACACGACTACTACTGTACTGTAGCATGGAGTTATGAATGCATTTCGTGGCGCACTTCTCGAGGTCCACCACCAGGAGTAATCAGTATTGTGATAGTGCGCGTCGGTCGCTGACATTTCTGCTTGCCGTGGTAAAAATCAGTTAAGGGATTGTTTGCTGCGCTTGTAAGTCGGGCTGAACGACATACTGTATCGGGTGTAAACAGCTTACAGCTCCGCATCTACAATCTGTAAGCAGTTTTGAAAAATGTGGAAAATAACTATTTAAACGTGAATAGGTAGTTAGTTAGACGAGGAGTTGGTAAGAGCAGAATGGTTTATATTCGAGAGAGCTGGATCGTCCGTTTCGTTGTGTGGTTTCTGCGAATGAGTAACGCTATCGTGCACTTCCTGCGCGCGCGCTGGCATTGTGCGCCGACACTTAACCTAGTGAGAGCGAGCCGCGCGCCCCCCGCACGCCCCGCACGCCCCGCACACCCCGCACACCTCTCGCTGCGCGCTAACAACGTAGTGTTTGTCGATCCGCACACTTGGATTAATTTATGGCATCCACTCTAAAACCAAAAGCAAGCAAACCCTCCAAACGTAGTCAATTGGTTGTGCAAATATGTTCTGTGGCTCTAACCCGGCCTTATTTGCGCTCCACTACGTTTTTTGTGCGCAGCCCCGACCGCTCGGCTCGGCCGGAAGAGAGACCCTCTGTGTACAAAACGTTAATAGCGTTATTAGCTGTTGCGGCTGTTTTTCAATGTTCTGATACGTCAACACACCGCCTCTTTGTGTAGTGTAGTGTAGGTGGCTTGTGGGGTTTACAAACTGTTTTGAGTTCGAAAGAAAGCATACTTAGCAAATTGGTTAGGGACGCGATAGGCGGCGGCCGGCGGTGCTATCGGGCTAGGCTAGGTCCCCGGGCGCGAGGCATGTGGGCCGGGTTCTAGGTACGAGGCGCCGCGCGGGGTGTCGGGTGCACGCGTGGGCGCGTGAGAACCTCTCCTGCAGGGCTCCGCACTCGGCCCTCTCGTGTGAACACTGCCCACTACTAATAACGGCCATCGCGGTCGTGCCCAGCCACACACACACACACTCGCACACACACACACACACACATTTGTGCAGTAGGTACACAGCACCGCAGTTTTATTATTGACTTGTTCTGTTTGAAAATAATTAATATTGTTAGGCATGTTTGCATTTTCCTCTAATATTCGAGTTTGTTTATTGTTACCAATTAGTATAAGGAAAATCCCACTACAAGCGGTCAGCGACAACGTCTAACTATTCATATTTTTTTTATTTATTGTTCAATGATCATGTAAATTCTTAAAACAGTTATCTTCACAAATGCTCTGAGCAATCTGATCATCGACAATCTCGGTGGTCTGCTGCCGTCTGCCACACTAGACACGCTAATGATAAGCTGGACGCGGCCGCAGGGGCGCACGGAACAACATTTACCTATAATTCTCGCTAAGAAATGGCAGGTTTTTATTTCATAACATTACCTACGCGAATAGTTGATGTTTTCCTACAAAGTACGATACTGGTAGGTATATCAACATGCGCCGTGGGCTGTAGGATGTCGGGTGGTGAGCCGCGCGCCGGCGCTCGCTGGGTTATTTGTCAGGGCGACACTTTTTGTGCGCGTCCCCTTTTAATGCGCCATTTTACACGTTTTAAAAGTCCTCAGATCGTTTCGTACACATCATTTTTTGTGAGTGTCGAGTGACGGTTTAAGTGTCTCGAATGAGTTATTTGAATAGGCTCTTAACGTTCCGGTGCGGATTCGGGCCGATGATGCATACATAACGACGTCGCGCGTCGCGTTCGGGAACATGAAGTGATCCACGTGCAGCCAGCGGAGTGGCCGGTCAGTGCGCTGCGCAGGTCCCGGGGGACGCGCCGGCGCGTGCGGGCTGATGGCGGCGCGGCTAGCACGTGCGCCCGCGGACGTCGCTACTCGTAAAGCGCTGCGGGCCGCCGGGGCAGCCGCTGGAACGGGATGCGGGCTACAAGTACAACGCTCACTTGGTGTTGCCATCAGTAAAGACGACGCACATAATAAGTACGAGTATTGGGTCGTGGTATATCGTTGAACAATCTCCGTGTCCGCAACAAAGATCGAATGTGGCGAATATCAGTTTGAACGAAGTAAATATAATGGCGACGAAACAAAAATGTGCTTGGTAGGGAGATTCAATGGGTGAGATGTAAATTTGACTGTTAGGTAAATAAGTCGCAGCTATTTACTGCCTGTAAGTATCATAAAATGCACAATCTGTGACATCCACGAAGCCGCACTGGGGCCGCGCCGTGTGCTGGATTGCGGCCGATTCTAACGCGACTGTGGCATGACTCAGAAAATGGTGCCAACAAGGAGACATCCACTTAGTCATACAACTGGAATTTGGTAAAAAGAGTTTTTCTCTTACTTGAGTCAGTGCATATTATTGTAAGACCTAAGTAACTAACTGGGTACCTACTTTATAGAATAATAGAAGGCATGTGGCGGTGCGACGGAGGGGGGGCGGCGGGGGGGGGGGCGTGAACGTGCGAGTGCGGCCGCTCCACTTCCGCGTTCTCGTGTTACTTGCGCGACGTACAAGGCGACGCCGAGTATGTCCCGCTCCGTATCCAGCGCTCCGCCGTAGGTTTATCTCGGCGCACGCGCTCTGCGTCATACTCCACACTCGTCAGTCGTCCTGTGAGCTGCTTGTGAAGGGAGAGTCGTGTAGTGCTGACGTTGGGCGCCACGTCAAGTAATGAATGCAAGCGGGTCGAGGGCGGCGCGGGCGACCGATAACGCGGTACCTACTTCCGAGACGTTCCGAGCCATTAGCCTCACTGCGCTCTACTTAAAAACTACACGCTCGACGCTCGCTGTTCTTAAATGACGCTATGAAATGAATGTTGAATACCTCGCCGTGTGTAGTGCACTGTGCAGTACTCGTCGATCGGCACTTGGTCACGTTCCGCTCAGCGCGCTCACCGCGCTCACCGCGCGACCACCATATCCACACGTTCCTCCTGTACCCTTGAGTAATGGTGCCTTGATCGCGCATGTCGACACAAATTGCTTGCATCAATTTAGGTAGTTTTTCACAATTTATACATTAATTAGTCACTCATGCAATGTAAATAATATAATGCGATTGCGAGTCAAAAACTTCACAATTCTGTTTTAAGAGGGCCCTTCCCGGCGCGTCTATCGTCGACGCGAGCATGGTCGAAAAGCTTGTTGTTTCATCCAGAGCCATCACGGCGATATTTTTTCAATTGTCCTGTCTTACCTAGCCCCGACCCCGCACTACTCGTCACCCGCGCACCTCATACCGACTAATGCGAGGACATTGAACGAAAAATAGTGTTCGAAAATGTATAAAACTTGTTCCAGGAAATACGTGTTTTTGAATAAGTCTTACAAGTTTGTGAAATAAATATTTGTTATTTAAAATCTCCACTATATTTGCAAGGCTTCTATCAGGCTATTTTCTTTAGTTTTACAATTTATGAGTACATTATGAACGGCCAAAGTTGAGGTAAAATTTGAGAAAAACAGCAATTTTTGGAGGCTTATACTGAATTTGTTCCTACAAATTTTTATTTTTTGCTTCGATAGAAGCCTAGATATAGTGCACAAGATACCTATCAGTTCAAAAAAAATAAAGATAAGTATATGTGTAACAACTTCATAATCACGCACGAGCGTTTGTCAAAATTCTCGCGAAAAGTATGGCGGGTTGGCCGCTCTTAATACTAATGCTGGCGCACTGGCGCGTTACCGAGGCGCTAAGTGACGCTAACAAAGTCTAATATCAGATCTCAAATAAAAAGACGGGCAAGATGCCGTGGTGCGTCCCGGAGGCGCAAGCGCGGGAGCCGGCCGGGCCCAGCAGGAGAGCAGTGGTGGCCCAGTGGTGGCGGCCCCGACTTACGAACAGTAAGTCGAGGGTTCGAACCCAGGCAGGCGCATTACTTTGTGTAATTTATTTCATCACCACTGCTCTCAAAACGGTGAAGGAAAACATCGTGAGGAAACCGGCATGTCCTAGAATCAAAAAATTCGAAGACATGTGACATCTACCAATCCGCACTGGGCCCGCGTGGTGGATTATAGCCCATTCCCTCTCATAGAGAGGCCTGTGTCCCAGCTGTGGGAACATTAATAGGCTGATGATGATGATGAATTGTTTGGCTAATAAATATTTATTTTGTTGTTAGTGGTGGAGGAGGGGGCGCGGGGGGCGGGGGCGGGAGCGTGTACTCGCGCTGCGCCTACGCCGCCGGCTCGCCGTACTTCGGCAACGGCGCCGACATCAACGCGCAGCCGCAGATCTGGTCCCCCAGCGCAGGTACAATTACATCACTAGCAGCGCCGCTCACGGCTCCTCACCGCGACCGCGCACTGCCCTCACCTACTCATTTACATTCAATTATTAAAACAACTTGGATTTTCAGCTTCCAACGGAACAATGCAGTGGTCCTTGTCGGTCGCATAGAGCTCGGTATGTATCTGTAGTTGCTGACACGAGTGCTTTGTGTTTCGCAGGCGGCTCTCCGAACTACGGCGGCGGCGTGGTGCTGGCGGAGGAGTACACGGAGGGCGGCGCAGAGGGTGCAGGGGGCGGGGGCGGTGCGGGGGGCTCACTGCCCGCCTTCAGCGCACGCTTCGGCGGCGCCTTCGCGTGCGCCCCCTCGCGCCCCAACACCGTGTACGGGTCCAGCGCGCTCGCCGCGCCGCCCTACTCGCACCAGGTCAGTGTGACCCCCCTCCCGACACTGCCGACAGATACCACACGTGTCATCTCGTGTAGGCATGCGCTTGTCGTCTCGCCTCTTACCGACACTTTCCTCTTTCTTTTTCCAGGAGGTGTGGAATTTGGAAAGTAATCGTCGTCCACAGATGTCGGCAGCCGCCAGCCTCTCTGCCAGTAAGTACAACAGTTCAGAGAAAATTACGTCTCATGAGTGTGACTTGACCCTTGTGAAGTCAATATGAAGTACCTACTAGTCTATTTAGGTTTTTGTCGACTCGAAATGGCTGACAATTATAGCGGCGCATATAAAAACATGATGATTAAAACGAAACAATGATTGAGCGGAGTGTTCAAGTCCACTCGCTATGATTCACGTGGTGACAGCTGCCGGCTCGCGCGTGCCAGCATGCTCCACTTTGTTCTCTGCCAGTACAAGCAGTACATTATGTACATTGTGTACATAGGTACTGGTACGAGTGCGCCCGCGTCGTGCGTGTCATGGCATACTGTAGTGTGCACATTGAAAATAAACTTCACTAGAACGATGAGTGAGCCAGCTAGAAATAAGTACTTTAATAACAACTCAGGGAAATAGGCTAACAAGGGATTTTGTGCAAGCATTATGGTAGTGAGTGCAGCTCTTGTAGACGAGCCTGGCCATTAGCAGTCATGTCTGTTGTCGTATACGTATAAGGGAAATATTTAGATGTGCGCTGTAACCGATGACAAAAACATCTTCAGTTTGATGGTCCCGATAACAGATAGCAACAGAGGGGGCGGCGGAGGGGTCGTGTTTTTGTGGCAGGTCACGTCGCGATAGCCCGCGCGGCGCTCGTCCGTTGCTCGTCGCGCTCGCTCCGCTGGGCCCGGCGCGGGCGCATCTCTGAGAGTCCCATATTTTTTATTCAGTAACCGACAGATAAGCTATTTCCAAAAGAAGTCGATAAGAGCACTGTTCCGGCATTATTTACGAGCGCTCGTGTGACGTGTGAACGCCGCGCTGTGTCTTAAGGAGCCCACTTAAACCTTCATCAGTCTTCACGGTGCTACATCCTAATTCTATTTCAGTTTTGTGACTCTTAAAGTAAATTAATATCTTTTCTCTGAATAGTCTTGAAGCTAGACGAGGCGTAACGCGTAACCATTAACAAAATGATGTATAACTTCATCATTATAGCCGTTAAATGTACCATTTCAATACAATAACATAACGAATATTACTAATTAATAATGAAGTGACTATTTTTAGAGAAATAAATGTCCTGTTTTCCGTTACTTCGCTGTCTAAAAGAAGCCCAATGTCACGTGTCGAAGACGAAAACAATATCCCGTGTGCGTGTACAGTGTGCCGAGTGTGCGGCACCAGCGGCACACTCGCGCGGTGCATGTAGTGCGCGACTGTGCGCACGCCCACATGGCTCTAGTTTAATTAGCATCGCTCGCGGTTTTCCTCGTCGGCGTCGGCGATGGCGCGGGACTCGCTCGCAACAATAACGCGTTCATTGATATTGTTTACTATTGTAAGCGGCCGAGTCCCGGTGCGGCCGGCCTCGTAAAACGAACGACACAAGCCGCGGCGGCGCGCCGGCTGTTTGCGTAGGTCGCTCCAAAAAAAACATGTCTTGTTCTAAAATGAAGTCGTTCCCTTTTAAGCGCATTAAAATCGCATTCCGTAAATGGTATCGGATAAGGCACGTGCCGCGCAAACAGCGCGCGCGTCCGGCGCGGCGCGATGCGAGCCTATCGCTGTAAACAAAGCTTAAAAAAAACAGTGGACACACGTTAGAGCCGTGTCTCCACATATTTGCCCACTGACACTCGGGCCGGCGCGGGCGCCCACTAATGTGGACGTTATCACGCGCCGCCGCGCCGCCAGGTGGCGCTTATCGCCGCAGAATGAGCGCCTTCTAATTTACCACCATTAGGGCATAGCTAACTAGTGACGTCACAGGATAGGAGCTGCTTTCGCTCATCGCTGCCGTGACCTGAGTGCTCTCGGTCGTAGTACACGAAACCATAGCGTTCTCATTACTCACGTAGGACCTATTATAGTTACATTAATTAGGTAGTCAAGCGTGCTCCAGCCACAGATAATATAATACTTCGCTCCAGCTACAGACAGTCGTTAGTGACCAGCACTGTTGCTAACAGACACAAGTTATAGGTTCGTCCGTCTTTTTGCATTTAGACAATAGTACATGACATAATTTCTGTTGGCTTAAAATTAGTTCAGTGGTAGAACAGCACAACAAGTGTGCGCGGTGAGTGCGGTGCGCTCGCACATGGCCTGCTCTCGTTACAACGCCGGCTAATGACATCCATGTTTTATACTTATTGTGAGTAATCGGAAACGCCACCATTCATTCCAGTTATATCTGTCAAGTGTTCTGCGCCACGTAACTGAATATCCGAACCGTCTGCGCGTGCGCGTCCCGTGGCGAGCTGACACACACGACACAGCACTGCTCCGTATTGATGAATCAGTTATCTCGATTGCTTTGATTTATATCATACACATGTTATGGCGTGCTGATGTGCCTCATGGGACTCCAGATGACCAACTGGAGTATCAACGGTACTGCCCATATCGTATTTCGCAGAAACATGGAAAATTAATGAAATGATCATAAACACAATTGAATGTTCGTAAACATGCGAGTGAGTTCCGTTGACAGAGCCATGTGAGTAGGTGCGGATGTGTAACGGTCGCAGATTCCATTGAAACCGTACGCCGCTCCCGGCACGTCCTCGGGCACTCGCGCTCTCCGTCTTTGTTGTGATTTAAAAAGTTGTGTTCCGTTAGCTGACAACGACAACCGACCGTCCGACCGTCCGTTCCGTTGGCTGTGACTCTGCACGCCAAAGTCGCGCGGCTTGTCGGCGACTTTCTTCCGCGTTCAGCTGATATGCCGTCGACATGTTAGCGGCGTTAGTGTGTACAGTCCATAAAACTACGTGCTTCACCTCCTCACTGAACACGACCCATTTTACTGTTAAAACCGGGTGTCAAGAGCTATTGATGCCAGCAGGATGTCTTCTGAACTAGGCAAGGCGCATGAAAGCTGGCACTAGTCTCCTTCAGCTTGCTTCCTGTTCGTCCAAAGTCATCATGCACTGCTTCCTTTAGCAGTTTAAGGTGAATGCTCGAAGCAAAAATGACTTTGTCAAGGTCAAACTCATTCCTGCACCTTTATGAACTTGGAGGGTTGTATTAATGGTTCTGATGAATATAATTATGTAACTACATACGTCTTACAGCCGCGACTAATATTCTTATCAACATACAACCTAGCACTGGCCTGCTTATTGCAAAAAACGTAAGAAAAATTGAATTTCGCGGGCTACCCTGGAGCATTCACCTTAATAGAATAGATTTATCATCGATTGTTTGTTAACTATTGCGTCCCACCACCGCGCTTTTGCCTGTGCGACGGGGTGTTGGTGGAGGGCCAGGTTGGTAGGACACCGTCGGGAACCCGACTGAATGAGTCGCAGTGAGCGGAGCGCTTGTGCCGCGGGAACAATGGTTGGTCGGATGACCGCGCGCGGGTCGACGCTCGCGCCCGTCGCCCCTTACCCCCGCGCGGGTACAGTTGCCGTGCGGTGACGTCACGCGGCGCCGCGACCTTGCCGCGACGTGTCCGCGCCGCCTAACGTGCGCGCGCGCATCTTTTCTTTAATGAATCACTGCTGGCTGTCACTGTCAAGGTCGCAAACGACCAATAGTTTCTTTGTTTCATTATATTCTTTCTTCACTAACTTATGCTTGATTGCACAAAATCCGCTGACAAGTATAGTGCAAATTACTTATTGAATAATAATGCATTGTGTATGATGATATAATGTGCTTATTCGCCACAAATGTAGGTATATGATAATGTTTAGTAGCACAATATATAATAATAGTCATTCTAGTGAGCCCGTAAGCAGAACAGGCATGGTAATACAAGAACATGTAGAGTGGGTTCATGTATACGCTAATCCGGTGTCAAGGCGAGCACCGGATATATTTATTTGCACGTTTGGTCACTAGTGTGGCCAAACGCAGTTGAGTTGGACGCTCGGCAGACGCAGGTGTGATTGTGAGCTACTTGTAACTAGCGTGTGTTGCGCAGTCGACATGGCGGAGTTTTTCACGGAGGGGCGCGAGTGCGTGAACTGCGGTGCCATCCACACGCCGCTGTGGCGCCGCGACGGCACCGGCCACTACCTGTGCAACGCGTGCGGCCTCTACAACAAGATGAACGGCATGAACCGGCCGCTGAAGCAGCCGCGGCGGCTGGTACGTCAGCGCCTCGCCGCGCCCCACGCGCCCCCGCACGACGTACGCAACTCGCTCACTAACCCCGCGTCCTCGCCCCGAGATCCGCGCCCGCCGAGCGTCCTCCTACTGCTCGTTGCGCTCTCAGCGCTCAGTCGTTTGTTCTGGTTGCAGTGGCCGCGGAGGGGGCCCCGCCGGGCGCGGATTTCTACAAGGGCTTCCTGTTTAACGGCATGGCGTCGTCGCACGCGCATGCGCTGCCCGCGCCCGCGCCGCTCGCGCACCCCGCGCACCAGCCACCCACCCCCTCTGACTACAAACAGAAGAAAGGGGTACGTGCCCCGCCCCCCAGCCCCACGCCCCACTCCTCGCCCCGCACCCTAACGACCGCCCACTAACCTCCATCGCTTCTATAACTAACATCACAATAATGTTTGTCATGCATGCCGAGAAACTGATAGTCGTCGCGTAGCTAACAACAGTGCGTGTAACAGTGTGTGCTGGCACAGATGGGCACGAAGCGGCCGGGCATGGCGTGCACCAACTGCCAGACCACGACGACGTCGCTGTGGCGCCGCAACTCGCTGGGCGAGACCGTGTGCAACGCGTGCGGCCTCTACTACAAGCTGCACAACATCAACCGGCCGATGGCCATGAAGAAGGACTCCATACAGGTGCGTCACCATTGTCCCACCACCCCTCCTCCCCGTCCCCCCCGACCCCACCGCCTCAGCCAGACTGTTTCTCTGTCATTCAAAGCGTAGATATTAAAGATTCCATAACTGGGTTTTTAATAATAATTGTTAAGTTTTCAAAAATGTATATTAGTCAATATATTCCGTTGTTCCTGGTAACCGTACTTGGGTAGTTGTTTCATTGACGACCCGAATGGCGCAGCGGTACGGAGGCTGTCTTACGTTCGTAGGGTCCCGGGTTCGAATCCCGGTAGAAGCAAATGTTTGTGTGATGAGCATGGACATTTATTTCCGAGTCATGGATGTTTATATGTATAATAAGTATGTATTTACAAACAAAAAGTATCTATGTAGTATATCAACTATCTAGTGTCCACGACACAAGCCTCGTTGCTTAGTGTGGCACTAGATGGGGCTGTGTGTAATGTCCAGCGATATTTATATTTATATGGTTAATAGCGTGGCAGCTAATGAGGTGAGACCACTGAGCGCTCATCTGAGCCGAGCTGCATCGCTAATAGCCAACTGACCGCAAGCGTTACTTCTGATCGACAGTCGTATAAGTGGTTAGGTTATTAGCAAACTAGTTATCACTAATAAGTTCTTCTGTTTACATACACAATACAGTTTAGGTGTAATATTATCTTCAAATATATGCCAACACCTAGCCCAGCGAATCTTTAAAAGGGTGTTTCGTTTATTACAATATGTATCTTTTCTGGAAGAAGTAGGAAAAACATTATAAAACATATGGAAACGGGTATTTATCGCGAAGTTTACGATAAATATCCGTTTCCGACGTGGCCCGAAGATTTGTCAATCTTAAGTGGCAGTGGGCGGGGCACATTGCTTCGCAGAACGGATGGCCGATGGGACCGAAAAGTTTTGGAGTGGCGACCGCGAACCGGAAGACAATGCGTTGGAAGACCTCCCACTAGGTGGACCGATGACCTGGTGAAGG
The DNA here is from genome assembly GCA_941918905.2 of Xestia sexstrigata. Classification (NCBI taxonomy): domain Eukaryota; kingdom Metazoa; phylum Arthropoda; class Insecta; order Lepidoptera; family Noctuidae; genus Xestia; species Xestia sexstrigata. The sequence continues at coordinate 24,315,225 of OW799202.2, read as the reverse complement.
TTGCGGGAATCCGTTGGATGCGAGTCGCACGGGACCGGTCCATGTGTGATGATGATGATGATGACCCATTTCCATATGTTTTATAATGTGTTCTGATTAGGAGAAACATTATGGTAAACAATCACCATGCTATATAAACTGTCGGCTCGTACTCGTCTAGCCTCGTCTAGCTAGAGTGCGTCGAGTCCGACGCTCTCGCTGAGCCACTGCGCGGCAGGGTGAGTGCGACAGTCTACAGCCAAACGGGATCTGCGAGGCGGAGAACCTCAACCGGCGCAAATATAGTAACCTTATTGGTAACTATATTTTCGAGCCGTTTGGGGTTGAAACTCTAGGAACAGGCTGTGAGCACTCGGACCCCACGGACCGAGTGCTCACAGCCTTGTCAAGGAAATTCATAACGCTTAGTTGACACTTCTCGTGACCCTAGGGCTGGCTTTTACCTTGTTGCCATACAGCGTGGTAATGCCGCCAGTCTCCTGGGGACATTACTAGTTGACAGCGTTGAGGAGGAATTTTTTGACGCCATTTTTTATGCTTATAGTTTAAGTTAGTTTAGTTTATTTAAATTTTTCTATTATGTAATGTTGATTGTTAATATTTTGCCGAAAATTAAAACTGATTTCATAAAATAAAAAGTTTATACAACCTTAAGAGCATATATACAATTTACAATTTTAACGGTTTCTGAAAGACAGATCGACACCGAATTCGATTTCCGATTCGAACTTTTTTCAGTTATTATGGAGTTTATCTATTTCTTAGTGCTTCGGGTTAGTTAATATTATTTAACCGACTGGTTTTTGAAACTCTGGAGAATATAGCACAGTCGAATCAAAAGCTTAAAAAGTTATTAGAAGACAACCTGCACAATTACCAGGCAGCTGCAGATAATTACTGCTGTGTCCAGCGATATTTATTATTATTTATAATAACTGCTGCCCAGTTTTTCATGTAAACCACTCTTTGTTCATATTTTTCCAGACAAGAAAGAGGAAACCAAAAAATAGCATAAAAGCGGAGCGAAGTATCAAGGCAGCCGTGCAGCGCACGGTGACGTCCGGCGTCAAGATCGAGAACCTGCGTGAGTACCTGCCGCGAGGCCAACAGTAGCGTGGTACCTGCCGCGGGACCAACAGTAGCGTGGTACCTGCCGCGGGACCAACTCGCGCTCGCGCCCGGCAGTGGCACGCAGTAACACTTGTGTGTGTCCGCAGTGGAGGGCGGCAGCGGGGTCCCGCGCTCGCCGCTCGCGCTCAACTACTACGTGCAGCACGCGCTCAAGCTGGAGGACCCGCCGCCGGCGCACGCGCACGCCTCGCACGCCGCGCACGCCTCTCACGCGCACGCCGCGCACGCCGCGCACGCGCTCTACGACGACGAGTACAGGCGCGCCGCCGACGAGCGGCTGGAGCGCCCCACCGTCGTGTCCATGGGCAGCTGAGCCGCGCCGCGAGCACGAGCCGGCCGCCCCCAGGCATAATGTTATAGAATCTCAGTTGTTTAGATACGTTAGTTAGGACTTAGATCATAAGCGCGGCCGACTACGCGCTGCTAGATGACCAAATAGCGTGGCGGACGACGCGCCTTGTACATAGGTACGAGTAGCTGTATCCGCGCGGCGCGGCTCTACACGCAGGCCGCATACAAGCTGACACAAGTTTACCGCACTAGTGCACTCTAGCTCGTACTGTAGTACGACTCACCATTGTACAGACACATTACAGTGCCCCACGGCAATGTAATGTGCTAAGTTTTAATCGTGTGTTCCCACTGTTACCAAATAATAATTATGTATAATAAGCGATGAGACTGTATCTGAATCATTCCTAGAGCGTTGCATTCCTAGATAGCTTAATGTTGACATAGAATATTTTATGAGCTATGTTGCTGCGAAGAGGCTGTTTTGAATGTTTCACAGCAAAATTTTATTTTATGTTGACCGATAAAATTTATATTTTTATAAAATTATGTAGTTTTGCGGAAGTGCGCACTGACACGATACATGCGCGCGGGTGGCACCAGATACGGTCGCGTCAGTGCGCATCGCCAGCACTCTTAAACTATCATTAGTAATATTACCTTAGAGATATTATCGTTGACTCCATGACTTCAACAAGCATTCCACGAATTTATAAGACTAAGTAGAAGTTTCTGAGCGCGCACTATACATGCTGCAGGTACTCCTTGTACGTGACGCTACCCTGTACATCTAGACATGTCCGCGTCTCCACACACAAAGTATCAGCGGCGCAGCTCAACAGAACAAACGTACAGTGTACAGGGCAGTGCGCGGCTGAGCGCGGTACTGTAGCAGCGGTCGCAACATTGTGGCTCCGAGCGCAGTGTTGCGAGCGTTGCACGCTGCTGCGACTACAGGACAATATTTTAGCATTTGTAAACTCTATGAACTCATAGATCTGAGGTACCTCTCTAATGCATTAATCCGAATTATTATAATTATACTAGTGTTTTACATAAATATATTAGTTATTTGTAATTATGTTCTTTTTTATATATAATGTCGACTTACTTGTTGCATGTTATTGAAAGTAATATATAATAATATTTTTTATTGAATATAACGTTGTGTGGTGTCCGTCGGTTCGCACCGACTTGCCGAGGCAGCCGAGTAGATCTGAAGCATGTCGCCAAATATATTACTATTTTGATACATAAATATATGTAGGTATATGTGATGTTATAGATATTTATGCGTTGTAGTGGTGTGCGTCGACGGAGGCATTAGCTTAGTGAACATGTATCTGTAAATATTACATAAGCGATCAGAAGTACACCTTGAAATAAAGGTCAAGTAAAACAGCTCCTCTCTTGTTTCATTTGCCTGTCTATGCTCGGCAAGCTCACAGCGCGAGCTGCTCCTAACCGGAGGTCACCTACCCGACCGCAGTCGCTGGCACACGCGGTATGCACTGACTCGCAAGATTTGGTTGAATATAGCGATAGCTGTGAAAAACAAGTTGTGATGGCCCATTTGGCATTGCCTCTCGTGCACGAGGTTGTCTTCAAATCCGTGAAAATACCAATGTGACTTTTTCAATGATTGTGTAAATTTACATCTTGATAATTACTGAAATGAAAGATGATGACCAACATCGTGAGGAAACCTGGACCTGGATAATACCTATCTGTGTAGGTATGTGTATGTAAGTTTGAAATCGCCAACCCGTCTGGAGCAAGCGTGGTAGTCAATGCTCATGCCTTCTTTGTATGAGAAGAGGCTTTTGGCCAGCAGTGAGACGGTATTATTAATTATACGCATTTATGTAACCTGAGTGAAACTTGCCGCATCACCTCTTTATTCGTAGTCTTATCTGTAGCAACAAGCGACCTGTGTCTTGGTGACAGTTGTACAGCGTGAGTGATTCCTTCGGCTGCCGTGTCCTTGGTCACTTGTATGTCTAACAAAGTATGATCGCCTACTTCGGCGACGCGTGGAGTACGTGACAGAATATATAACGCACACTCATACGCTTCCATGTAGACATACCTGCCCGTTTACAGAGCACAGGGACTCGACTGCGATGAGTGGCTCGGGGCAGGGGGGCAGGGGGTGATACACTGAAACAATATGGCGTCTTATCAGCGAGCATCGCGTCACGTGCGTGCCACCCCGCGCGCCCCTCGCTTGCCCCCGAGGTACCGTTCTTTATTAGCTTTTCACGGAAAATATTCGACGAAAAAAACAACTGATAAGATCGCGATGAGGTCGAGCGGCGCCCATCAATAATCCGTCGATGTATCGCCTATCAGATCCGGCGCGGGGATTACAACGCGCCTACCGGCCAAGCGCGAGACCTGTCCTGCGCCCCAACCGCACTCGCGAAGACGCGCATCCTGATGCAGGCGCCGTTATGCGCGGACGTAATGAGCCCGACTGTAATGAGGCGGCGGCAGATACGCGCTCTCGTAATCAAATCTGTAGGCCTTCTATCTGATAATTACTCGGTATCGGGGATGGTATCGCGGTATCTCAGCTCCAGATACGGTGCTCCCAGCAGGGCTGTGGGTTGGTGTACGGGGAGCGCGCGCGGGTGTCGGGGGAGGGGGTACACGGCGACGTTCCCTACAAATATTTGCCCGCGCTCGTGGCTTGTTTGCCGACGTTATCACGTCACTCGAACACACCCAGTCCCCTCGCCGCTTGCACAACGACACCGCGAGGCGCTCTCGACTTGCCTCACTCACACCTCGATATTACAATGATGATCAACCGACTCATTAAGTAGTTCGCATAAAACTAGAATGACCAATGACACGGTAGATATTCTATGCTGCTACGGACGTCCGGGTCGCAGGTCGTGCCGCTCGGCAGGAGCGAGCCGCGCGGCCGCTCGCGTGCGCGCTTGTACTATGTACTATGAGCGAGCCGCGCGGCCGCTCACGTGCGCGCTTGTACTATGTACTATGAGCGAGCCGCGCGGCCGCTCGCGTGCGCGCTTGTACTATGTACTATGAGCGAGCCGCGCGGCCGCTCGCGTGCGCGCTTGTACTATGTACTATGAGCGAGCCGCGCGGCCGCTCGCGTGCGCGCTTGTACTATGTACTATGAGCGAGCCGCGCGGCCGCTCGCGTGCGCGCTTGTACTATGTACTATGAGCGAGCCGCGCGGCCGCTCGCGTGCGCGCTTGTACTATGTACTATGAGCGAGCCGCGCGGCCGCTCGCGTGCGCGCTTGTACTATGTAGTAACAACAGCTGTTCAGCTAGATACAGTATCTGTTAGATACGATTATCAAAACTTTAAGATAACCGGTCTCACATTAGCGCCTAGTTAAGATAAACGAGATAACAATTTGCATATCTAAAGAAAGGCGCGATACTAAGTGGTGTATCAATGGGGTCGATGCACTGAACACACACATACATCGCTTGTGCTTGTGTGGCAACTCCCGTGGCTGTATTTGTAATTAGATTAGGTCGCCGAGCGCGAGCCCTCGACCCTCGGGGGTGCTCTGGTCCGCTCCACGCCCGCCGCCCGCCGCCCGCTGCCTTCCGCTCGGACACACCACATGTCGACAACGAAGTCATCTTTAATTAACAAGATGTTCGTCGCAGCTCGAGGGCCGGGGTTGGCGTGTGTCGATGTCGCAAGTGGCCCACATACGCGCGGTTGTGCAACACCCCGTAATCCTCGCGCACGCGCACGTGTGTGACACACCAACGTTACATTGTTGATCGACGCTGTTTCGCTTAGTTTGTAACAGCGCTCACTGTGCTTACTATTACATTGACTTCACAGTTGTTACTATAAGTCACGTACCTATCCTAAAATAATGGATACAACTGGACACATTGACGTAATGAACTGTTAACACTCCTCAATTCATCGCTAACTTGGTTGCTTCATGTGATCCACTTAAGACGGCTGTGTTGAGGAATGTAGGACGATGCTCCATATTATTGGCAGGATCGTGCGTGTGAGAATATCTGGCGCTATCAGCAACACTGACAGGCGTGACAGGTGTGATAACACGACAAGTTTTATTTTATTTTATTGGATGGCAAACAGTCGTCAGCCCAACTCATACAGCTGATGTGGGTATCTGTAATATCAGCGACATCACACGGCCACAAGGAGACAACGCTTATTTTTAGGTACCTACTTGCAGCAATGTTGTCACCGCGGCTGTGCAGCAACGAGAGACAGCCCCGGCCCCCAGCAGTCGGCCCGCGTACATCTGGGGGCGGTCGGTTTTCAGAGCTGTTTCAGTTTGTACCACGCCTACTTGCCGGGTTTCAGGTTCCCTTCCGAAGGCTGGCAAAGAGACGCTCAAACGATTTCGTCACCGTCTGACTGATCTCTCTTAAATTAACCGCAAAATCTCGTTAAGTGGACTCCTCATAAAATACAAATTCTGAAAGTTTCTGCTATTCTCAATCTTATGACGCGACTGGTTCTCCTATTTCAAGGTTTTGTTATATTACAATAAATAATAACAAAACTGTTGCGAGCACGTGCTTGGGAATGTTAGGCAGGAATTGCCTTGTTGTTGTCAATTTGAAGTTATCCTCAAATTGTCGCTTCGGTGTGTTCGCAACGAGTGGTTACATAAGCAGATGCTTGTGCTGGCTGACAAGATAACGCCATCGACATGCTGTGACACGGCGAGTCATCCGCGACAGGCGTGAGATTAAACTGTTGAGCAGGTGACGGCTCCTCGATGATTGGAGGCTGAATCACGTTGACAGAACGCATCACTGAGGGACTGTTCTTTGCCTTACCAGTGATCTTCACTGGATGAGAGTACAACTCTCAATAGAGGACGCGTGGAGGCCTGTGATCCAGCAGTGGAAACAATAAAGGCTGGTTATGGTACAAGCACGAGCGCGGCCACTGCGGATGCTGTTGACGCGTGGATACTGAGCGCAGTTAGCACAGTGGATTTGAGTTGACATTGTTTCTAGAGGATGTACCTCTTAAAGTTATTTATTGAATACTTTTAGCGAACAAAATGTACATATATACAGAGGCGGACTTAATGCCGACGGCATTCTCTACGATCAGAGACAAAGAGAGGTGCAAGTGAGAAAATCGTGAATTTATTATTTATTTAATATAAACTATAAATAAAATATAAATCTTATAATATGTACCTTTATACAAATGCAAATAAATAACTAGGTATATTTACATAATATTTATAAATAACTATATTTACATCAAATAGAAAAAACAATAGGAAAATATTAACTACGTAAAGACATTGCTCGTTTTTTGCGAATGTGCTCGCGAACTTTGATTTTAAAGTTTAAACCTTCATTCTGTTAGCGAAGTAGACGCTGTAGAAGACGATTATTTTAGTAACATAGTAACTAATAATTTCCCGTATCAGACACAGGAAACTTCCTGTGTGTGATGCAACTGCAAGCAGTTTTGTTGTTCAATGTAACCTTCTCAATCATATACACTGGATCTAGAAGCATGTTTTGCATATAAGAGTTCTTTGTTGAAATTGGTAAGCACCTACTGACGAAGTATTTTTGGAAATTCATTCCCTAAAAGGATTAAATATAAGTTCGTCAGTTTAGCTGGTGTAGAGCCGGCTTATCGTGCAGACTGCATACCTATAATATACTATTTTTGCGCCATCGGATGACGGTAGACTTTGAACGGTTCCAATAAAAGTAGGTACATAAGTTAGTTGTACAATAACAACTTCGCTTAGTATTAAACAAATATCTGCGATCTGGCAATAGCGGCTGAATCATTGAGCATCGAGTGCGACATAGCTATGATACGTATCACGCGCGCACACACACGCAGCTGTTATCAGGCGCGTCAAGTGCGCTGATAAGACAACGCCGCCGTCGAGAGCCGCGGACGCTACTCCCCGCGCCAGCGCGCCGTGTCCAGCTCAGACACCGAACATCAGCGAGATCATCGCCACCTGTTACTGTAGCGAGCTGATCCAAGCTTCTCTAAGCACCCGAGCGGAGAAGGAAGCCATCAAGCTTATTGCCATAACACCCGCGTCACCCGTGCGTGCGATATGCGTGTCGCAGCATATAAGTAAACTGACTAATGAACTGAATAAGGTGTCGTAACATGAGGAAGTCCATTATTTTCGAAATCATCGTTCCGAATTTCTCCTTGCATACCTGTGGTATTCCGGAGAACCAGCTGCGAAGAGTATTTATTTTTTTGTTACTATTGACTGAAGGGCATACAGCTACGTGCTAGTCATCACTACATAGTATAAAACAAAGTCACTTCTTGCTGTCTGTCTGTCCCTATGTATGCTTAGATCTTTAAAACTACGCAACGGATTTTGATGCGGGTTTTAATAGATAGAATGATTCAAGAGGAAGGTTTATATGTATATAACATGCCTAATATAGTAGAGAAACACTGATAACTTTAGAGGTTTCTAATGTGATGTCTTAAATAAACACATTTTTTTGCGCTTACATTGCAAACGCTGGCTGAACCCTACGAGATAGATCAAAATAATTTACTACAGTATTGTACACCTTAAAAAGGTCTACAAAAAAGTCCGCAATGATATATGTCTATCTCTTAGGGATAACCCACAATGACCATTTTTTATCCTTTACTTTTTACGAGAAGTAATGGCTTATTTACGAAGCGATTTTAAGCAATACAGTATTAATCCTTATCCAATTCAGTACCTTAATTACATTGTGCATTTAATATTGATCAATATAGCCCTTTGCAGTATATCATTTAAACGAATAATTTAGAAGATATCACAGAATTAAAATTACGCATAACTTAAAATATCATTCTCAGCGAAACAAATGGGGTCGCAGTGTAACAGTTGGTCACTTTAAACCATTTTCATTTTTTAAGATTTTGCGTAAAAAGTAATGCATTATTTTAGAATTTAAAAAAATCAGGGTGTCTTAGTCAGTAAGTCTGACAGTCCCATGCCCTCCACCCAGGGCGGGAGGACTCACTTAATGATATTACCACCCAAAAAAAAATGGAATTATTGGAAAATAAAGGCATTACAAAATAATTTTACAGTAAGCGCACTTCTTTTTTTGTTCTAAATTGGTCCCGAGCGAAGCCGGGGCGAGTCGCTAGTTGTATAATAAATCAAACTAGTCGCCGGGTATCCTCAAGTTTGTACCACAGGAAGGGAGCGCACCGCGCCTGCCAACTGCGGGGGACTGTGGGCAGCCACCACACGCCAAACACCTGATACTAGCGAACACGGACGACGGCGGCTGTACAATGGGTCGGTAGCGGTACAACAATAGTGGCAATAAACTGCAAGAGTTTAGATAATGTATTTAGGGACAGTTACTCATATACAGGGTGTAAACAGACTCTTCACGAAGCCTTGTACCCTGTAGCCAGTAACTTTACGCAAAAAAGATTGCTGGGAAACGACTTTTTTCTTGGTTTGGTAAAACTCAATGTACCGCACTCAAAACGTTGTGCTGGTGGATGGTATTTAGAAAAAAAAACTTGTGGAAAAAAGAAAAACGTTGGAACTTTGACCCTCCATATCTCCGTAAATAGAAGGTTCCCAGGTATGGTCTAGAACAAAAAAAATATCGCAAGACAGGGAAAACAAGCGCCTCTCGGCTTCTTTAAGAGTCTTTTTACACCCTTTATGAATAGTACGAAATAATATAACCGTCTGTTAGGTTATCCATTACCTAACAGACGACACATGTTGATGTTCTGTTAGTATTATAAAGTAAGGCAGTGCTGGCGATCGCCCTGATGTATTTCTGTCGCCGCCACCCCAGGGTGGGGGGGTGACAACCGTACACATGCGAACATTGACTTGTTTTCAAGTATAACATATATTACATCTGCCACGGCTAGGGGAAGACAATGAGCGATAGATGATGTCCACAGCGGCCGCGAGGGCGTCAGTCCCGGCGGGCGCGGTGACTCACTCGCTTACCGCGAAGGCTGCGCAGCGTGTGTCAGCTCGTGACGTCACCACATCACTTACCTGCGCTTGTTTGCTTACATTACCAAATTATTGTCAACCACGGACAGAACTTACCAACTATTTAGGTATTTAGATAATATATTTTCCGGACTGATAGTACCTGTACCTACCTGCAATTAGCGTGTAGTTATATTTTCATACTTAAATGCTATATAGTGATGCCAGTTAATGGGTCATAGAAAAGAGTTATTCTAGTTGATTAGTGGACAAACACAAGTCGTAGCGACCGGCTACGGCGCCCGTAGCCGTGCTACGCGCTACTACGAGCTGCTACGCTGAGTTTATTTTTTGCAATTTATTTAATTTTTTTTATAATAATTTTGATTTTAAAAAATACAGCATTTTTATGAATAGTTATTGTTTTTGGGTATTGTTTTATTTTATTTGATGCGATTTTTTATTTTATGATATTTTTTTCTCTCCTACGCTTTGCGAGACGTCAAAAAGTAAAATTAATTTAAATAACCCTTACAACATATTTACGGTTGAGAATTTGAGATACAATTAAAAACAAATTCAAACATTATTTTGATAAGAAGTCTTGTAACCTTGTTTTAGATTACTCGCAGTAGGTACCTACAGTCTTAATCTATTAGTTCACCAGAAAATTCCAGCAGACCAGAAGTTTACCGTCAAGAAACTGGAACGATGATGGTACTGATGCTATACTTTTCAACAAAAATCTAAAATGAACACTTGAGCGAACGAAGTGAGGCCGATCTGGAAAATTATTTGCGTTCCTCTTCGGAAAGGCTAGATTTGTTTGGTATTTTTTACATAATTTTGGATGTGACCTGCTGTTTATAAAAGTAAAGTCGCCAGCGCATCAAATACCACAAACTGTCATTCGTTTTTGAACTTAACCATTTTGAAAGCATTCATTATCTATCGGTTTTTTGTGCATCTAAGCGTGAGGCTGCAGCTCAAGCTGGATGCCGAAGAAATAAGAAGCGAGGAGCACTCAAACCACAGGGCACTAAACTTGCTGCCTGCTACGTAGCTGATCCGGCCCTGAACAACACAGACATGATCTAGCCACTTTTCTAGGAGAACCTGCCCTATTGCAGGTGACTGAATGCCTGGGGCTTCGTTTAACACAGTCAATAAAAACTTTAATTTTGTAACATTAATCGCTCATTCAGTAAATGCAGCTCTTATAACTGTATAACTATACAACTACCTAAGACAGAAGAGCAGTTCATTTCGAGAGTCCCACTCGGGTGTTCTGTTTTGCAACAATTTGTATTTTAGGAAATGTTACAAGCAGTGATCTAGCGTGCTGCTTGTACGCTGCGTGCACGCAGGAGTATGTACGGGGGCGCGGGGGGTGATTAGTGTGTGCGTTATTAAGATCGTTTTTGTCCTGTTTTTTTTTTATAATTAATAATAAGAAAAATATATGTGGACTCAACGATCATTGCGCCGATAGTCGTATCTACCCATGGCTTAATTGCCAACAGCCTCGATCAATACCTGAGGAGGCTCCCGCTCTCTAGCTGCCTAAGCAGCTGGATCAATGGCTGGAGTCAGAAAGCAGCCTAGTAGTTTTGGACACTGCGCGTATTGTTTGGAGGTTCCTCTCTCTGGTGCCCTGACCACCGGTAGCTTGGGCCCTTTTCCCGACATCGGTGGGCTACAATTTTTTTTAATGTTTTTTTTTAATTATTATTTTTTATTAATATTTAAAAATGTAACTAATTTGTTTGAAGAACAGTATTGACTTATATGTGTATTTATGTTTAATGTTAGGTATATAAGGCACATACACACATTATCTCTTCCTTTTTTCACACACTATCGTCTACATTTCTAATTTTGCAGGTCTGCTGGTGGAAATTTCTTAAGAAATTTGCAGTACCTACTCGAATATATTTAAATATTATATGCTATTTTCCTGTGTTCGAACAAGCTATTTGGTTTACAGTTTAACCCACAAATTAGATTGTAAAATGTAAACCAAATAGCTCGACCGTACATAAATAGTAAAATAAGTAAACAATAATCTTTCCAGGTTTTTATAATACCTGACTTGATTTAGAAATGTATTCTTCAGTTCTTGTGCGAAGAGGTCTAAGCCTTTGGAGATGGCGACTAGCTTCGAGTTTCTTTCTAACGAATTCTGGATAACCAGAAAATGGATGTCACGGGGGCGGGGGAGGCGCTCTCCCGTGATTAGCACTATCGCAGGTAATTAGACCGATGATCGATGTCTCAAGTAAGCTCTAATTGATAAGATAGCGCGACGCATTACACTTATCGACTTTTTATTGTTAAGATACGTATCGTAAATACAATAATGATTCTTTAAAGCGCACCTTCATACCTACCTTGTATTATATAGGTACACATAAATTCGGGGATCAGTGAGGATTAGTGCGCGGCGTCGGTGCGCATGCGCAGGCCTGCGAAGGTCGCGCATCGCTTCAAGCGCGCCTCCCCGCGCCCTCCCGGCGGCGGCGGCTCCCGAACAGACGCAGCTTCAGCATCGTAACAACAGCGCAGTACGGTAGCTGGCAGGAGTACTCAATTATAATCACTTTACAAGTACTTACAACCAAATCGGTTCTGTTACTGGTCACTTACGCGTTCCCACAGAGTTATAAATACAAATAAAGCGTATTTTCGCCAGGGTTGACATAGTTAAAAACATGATTTTATATTGCTGTACCTGCTACTACTACTTCTGAAACTATCTCAATCGGATGTCATTGAACAACTAACATAAGTGTTTAAATCATGAATAGCATATACTTGGATATCTGTTGTGATTAGTTAAGTTATCAACATGATAGTCAGATAGTGCAGTTGGAGTTAGAGCCAGGTATCTCTGCAGCAGCATCGCCGGCGGCCGCGGTGGCCGCGCGCAGTGCACCTCGCGGCGCGCGCCTCGGGGCGCATCCGCGCTGAAACATGAAATGTTTTCCCCTCGCGGGTGTGAGGCGTCGCGCGGCAGCCAATAGGCGCGCTTTGTGGCCTACACACACACGCGCACACACACGCGCCCACACACGCACGCACGCGCCGCGCCCTGCCCACCGCTCTCACCTGGCGCAGCAGACGAGCCGAGCGAGCGCCGCGCGCGCCGGCACACACTCCGCGACCCGCGACACCGACGTGCTGTGATGCGAACACTCCCGCCAGAGTGCACCTCCCGGATTACCGCACACAGACACCTATATACGAGCCAGTCTTTATCAGCTGCCGACGAGCGGTGAGTACAGCGTTCCATACCTACCGTGCTACAACCTCCCCAAATACTGAACCGGACGAAGTGGCAAAAGATCGAATCTGCACGAGCGGAAGGTGGTCCCAGTGAAAAGCTACTTACCAGTGAATGTATCAGTATGATACTACTGCTGCTATAACCAGAAAATTCCGTGAATTATAGGAGCGTAGAGTTCGTTAGAGCTTTATACCAAATCGCGCGGCAATGTTGCGCGACGTTACCTTGTACAATCATCTGTGGCTCACCTCGTCCGGCGACGTCTGCACCACCACCACCACCACACGGATACGGCGGTCGGTGGGTATGAACGCAGTATAAACTATAATAGCTCTATACTTACTCAAAGACAATGCTAAGACAACTAGATCAGTGACGCTGTATTAGTAGAATATACTGTGATCATATTCGGTAATTGCCTAATTATGGAAAATCTTTTCTGTATTTCCTAAAACTTTTTGCGAAGACAAACTTAATTAATTAGTAAAATACTAACCTTCCTTAGTATTTATATTTTGATTCTAGTAAAGCTTTAAAATAATCATAAGTATGTTAGAGCTCCCTTTGTAACATGGTGTTCCCTCGAGATGTACGATCATCTGCTGGCTTCAGGAGCATTTTCATTTTCATTAATACTATAATAAAACGTGTACTAACTATTATTGATTGACATTCGTCCGGCTAAAAGGCCCCGCTATAAGCACCATTCCATCAACTCCATGAGTTCGTACACATAACTGCAGTAAAGAATTGAATTTGTAGTTACTGAATTGCAGCGTGTTGTAAACCTACAGCTGTATTTGAAAATTAATTAAATCTTATTTTCGAAAAAAAAAAAAAGTTTTTACCCGTGTTCGAGTAACAAGCGTGCTGCAGGCGGCGCGGTGCTGACCACTGAAGGCGACGCGGTGCCGACGGCCGATTGCCTCCATTTACACCTACGTAGAGGTACCATGGGCTCGGACGAAATCTGCTCATTTTTAAAACAAAGTCCCGTGCACGCGATCTCCACTTCTGTTTACCACCCGTAACGAATCATCGACACGAAGAAGAACTATTATTGGTCTTACTTTTTTTTTATAATTGTAATAATTTCTTTCAACCCTTTTTGTTATTAACAAAAACAAGGGATCAGATGCTGCGATGCTATTGGTTGATGAGCTTAAATAGCGGCGGAATGCTGCAAGCAAAAAAAGTCGTATTGATGGTGAGATTTCGTCCGAGCTCATTGTACCTACTAGTATTGGTACCCTCTACAGCTTAACATTTTTTCTACATTATTAATTGTAAATAACGTAATTGATGCGATGTACAATGGCATGCTATGTATTAAACGTGGTCGTGCAGCGAGATATCCATCAAAGTGCCTGGTCTACTGCGTAGGAAAGGGATACTTCACGAAGTGAATGATGCGTTCAGTTATATGTTTTATCTACACCCATGCTATAAATACTCTAGAAAAGTATCTGAAACAGATAGCTTATTGCCAACATTAGAACAGCCAGTGTCATAATAACAATTATATCATCCAAACGGGTGTTATAATGTTGTACTAAACTTCATTATGCAACTCATTTAAAAAAAAAACATTGTCATGCACGTGCGATTCACTACCACAGCGCCGTAATAAAAAAAAAAAACTTATATGTTAATTCGAATTCACGTCATATCCCGCCATTTTTGTTCGATATTAGTATTGCATTATGTACTTTGTTGTTTACAAGAATGAGTAATACAAGCTTTGTGCATTTTAATAATTGTACATACATAAATTTATTTATATTATTACCTATTCCTACATGGTTTGTTTGTATTAAATACTCGGCAATTAAACTTTCCATGAATTTACATAGACTTCTAAAAACACTACAACACCCTTGACTTTTTTCAGAACCTTTTATGGAGGATTCATATCATGGATGTAGATAAAGTCTTGTATGCAACTGTACATAATTAGGTATTATAACACTCACGTGATACTATATCCCCCACATTCGTGTTTTAATACCCCTTATTATACAACAGTTGCATAAATAACTATTACGAAACTATGTAAGGCCTGCTGCCACTAACACTAAGCGACACCTAAATTAAGGGCTAAACAAAAGCGCATCCGGTATGTGTCCAACGTCCTGCTCAGCGTTTTCAGGAAGGAACAGCTAACTTTAGAAAATATTGTGACGCTTCCCATCACCCCATGTCTAAACAATTATCTCAACGTAACACTATTTCATGAACATCAGTGTCAGCAACAGTTATTCAATAAGTGTTGTTTACTGCAGACGATATGCTTGATTGTATCGATGCTCTTAGTCCTCATTAGTCATTAGTCCTGACTAAAGTAATGTGTAATCCTGCCTACCTTCAGCATCTCCCTGCCCTCATCTGATCCCATATTACTTGTCGGGCTGTCACCCTGTACATTACCCGTGAAATGCCGTTTAGGCTAGTTTCACTCAACACCTTTTATTCATTTTTTTTTTTATTCATTTTTTTTTTAGGGAACGCCTGTATTATTTGAATTGTTTAAATATATACCAAGATTTTTAGAGACCGGGCAAGTTTTTGTTAAAAGGGCCATAACCGAGAAACTAGTGTTTCTAGGAAAATTTTAGTTTTGTCTTAATAACCTGCCAAAGAATGTTTGACTGATTATTGTAGTCAAAAGTAATTTTAACAGATATTCAATTTTTTGTTTTTTTATTTTTTGAGGCGCTTTCTATAACCAAGCGGACCGGACAATGTACGATCTGGAGCCACCGGATTTAGACAAATATTTTTATTTTTTTTATTTTTTGTGGGTTTTGGGTGCCATATTATTGCGGAGATGGTTTTTTTCTAATACCATTGAGTGGGATATCAAAATTAAGGGTTTTAAAGGTGATTAAAAAAACATATACATCAAAATCAAAGCATTTATTTCAAGTAACAACAACAACAGCCCATAACGTCCACTGCTGGACATAAGCCTCTCCCATGATGGGAGGAATTTGCCGTAATCTCCACGCTTGGCAGGCGGATTGGAGATCGCAGTGATGAATGAAAGACTTACAGAAAACGCTGCTGCCCATTCTCTGGTCTACGGAGGCGCAAGGTGTTCTGCCTCAGACATTAGTCGCCTTAAAAAAAACAAACAAAAAAACACTAAACTAACTAACTCACCGACTTCTGAAACTTGACCTTTGTATGATTGATTTGGTGTTTTTGTCACCGGCTTCTGAAGCCAAAGTTTTTTTTCACATTTTTGTGTTTTTTTTGCTTGCTTTTTTTGAAGTCGGTTTTATTTTTTGCAAAAACGTTTATTGTTATTTGTCCATTTTTATTAATTGTAATATCCTACACAAATATTTGTATGCATTTATTTTACATTGCTAACAATACATGTCATGGTAATAGGGTTATCCGGAAGTCGGTTAATAAACTGTCGAAATCTGGGTGCATTGTACAGATCTGCGTACCCCTCAGAGCATACAAGCGTGGTGTCACGTCACGATGTTGTATAAAGTATAAACAATAAACATCCAAGCGATTGCAGGTCGTCAGATTTGCCGTCTATTTTTGAAGAGTTCCATTGTATATCTCCGAAGATCAGCATCAGGTCTTCACCAAATTTAAATGACATCACCTCAGGAGTATACTCTTTAAAAAAAAAAAGAATTTTGAGAATCGCTCCACAAATGGGGGAGAAATCGGTAAACATACATGAAATTAGACCACACGACTGAAGTAAAAATGTTCATAAAATGTTAATAAAATGAAAACTACTGGGCCAAACTTTGTTGAATTTTTATGGGACCAAATGGCTACTATTTTGCATCAGAGTAAAGAAGAATCACGTGAATCGGCTCATAAATCTCAGCGTAATCGGTGTACATACATAAAAAAAAAAGAAATATCAATCGAATTGAGAAGCTCCTCCTTTTTGAAGTCGGTTAAAGATGAACATTAAATGTAGCTACAGACCCGCGATCAGCACGATTCAATTCAACCATTTAATGCTACCAACCATACCATTTAATGCTATCAATTTACGCGCCCCTGCCCTTGTGGAGCAGGACCAGCATTGAGCCAAGCATTTTTATCTGCGATATAATCGCTCAAAGTGTAATATGCTTGCTTACATAGTGTGCGTTTAATGCATGTTTTAAATTTCGTCTCATTCAGTTCAAAATACTTTGTGGACTTTTAGTATAGCATCTCAAACACAGTACCCCAGGAAAGATGAGTCTACTTTAGCGAGTCTAAAGCCTGGCTGAACTAGTTGGTCCCTATTTCTAGTATTGTAATTATGTCTGTCACCTCTTTTACCAAAAATATGTAGATTTTTTCTTCCGTACATTATGTTTTAGTAGATGTATTAACAATGTCCCGTCATAATATCAATAACCTTAAACAGTTCCCTTAGAGAATCACGCCTGCGAAGATTATATCTGGCTCCGATGGCTCTTTTCTGCAGAATAAATATAGACTCAATATCTGCACCCCGCCCTTATAGCAAAATGCCATAACACATTATAGGATAAAAGTAAAAGTAATAGACCAGTCTAGCGGTATCTACATCAGCTTATTGACGGATTTTTGACTAATGGTTTATGCTGCTGAACTTAGCCGCCCCGCAAGACATGTTAAATGAGAACCCCATTGTAGCCTTGAATCAATCGTAATCCCCAGGAAAACCTTTTTATCTACGAATTCAAGTTTCTCTTTATTTAATATTATATCACAATCACTACTTTTAACATTCGGTAAAGCAAATCTTATGCATTTGTTTTTTTTTTTTCATTTAATACCATATTGTTTGCTGTGAACCAATTTTGGACCTGAAGTAGGGCATTATTTATGTCATCTAGATTTTGGGAACGTATACTTATCTTAAAAAATAGGGAAGTGTCACCAGCAAATAACACCATATTTTGAGGTTGGTTTTTCAATAAATAGAGTAGATCATTTATTTCCTACTAGAAAGAGGAAAGGACCCAATATTGAGCCTTGTGGAACCCCCATTTTTTACTTTTAAACTCTGTGAATTAGCACCATTTATTACATAAACATACAACTGATATATTATGTTTCAAACTAATTCGAAGAGTTAAATCGTTTAAAAAACGGGATACAATAGTATAATAAAAATGTTAAATCGTCCGCGAAATATTGTGCATTACTAAACTCAAAAATAATTTAAAAAATTAAAAAACCCGACTGCGTAAAAAATAACTAATAACTTTAAATACAAACTGAAAAGAAAAAAACAAGTTCAGAAAACAGGACATATTGACTGCAACAGTCGGGACCCATATTGGATGTAATGATTTTAGTCTAGAATTCTAGATTATTTATTGGGTCCCGACTTTTTTAACCTTCTAGTTACGGAGATATTGGGGGTCAAAGTTCCAACTTTTTGACAAGTTATTTTTTAATACAAATTTTGAATGTAAGATTTTTACTTTAAACACCTCCACGACCCCCGTATTATTCAATCCATCCATCAGCACAATGTTTTGAGTCCGTTACATTGAGTTCTACCGCAAAAAATGGGTTGTCTATTGTTTGCCCGAAGATTATATGCCATAATCATCATTTTCCCGAATTTCATTTACCGGAATTTCATTTGCCCGAATGTTTCATTTGCCCTAAAAGACATATGACATACTTTTAATTGCCCGAATTTTAGATACCATAAGATACGAATGCCATAAGTATTGTTTGCCTTATTTTTATGTGTCATAATAATTATTTGACATAATATTACGTAATATAATAAGAATAAACTTATTTATTCTGTGCATGGTTGATGGTGGGTTAGGTCGACGGAGCCCCGCTTCGCGGGGCTCCTACTTCTGTGTGGTTTATAAAAAAATAACCACGAAGGGGATGGCGGGGTCTATTCGCTCGCTTCGCTCGCTCACACGACCCCGCCATCCCCTTCTAACCTAACCTGTCCGAGTCGGGGTGCCCTAAAGTCCCAATTGCATCCAATTTCTCTTGATATAAACAACCGTTACACACCCGATGTCGATGGCAAATTATGTTATGGCATTTCATAATTATGGCATGTGATAATTAGGGCATGAGATAATTAGGGCTTACAATGATTATGACAAATGATGTTATGGTAAGTGACTTTATGGGAAACAATGATTCTGGCACGTGACTAATATGGCAAATGAGAGTAGGGCAAATGAGTATTATGTCGTATGATATTATGGCTGTTGACTATTATGGCAAATGATATTAGGGCAAATAAAATTCGGGTAAACGGCGGTATACCCAAAAAATGATTTGTCACCCCAAAAAAAAGTTGTTTCCCAGCAATGATTTTTGCGTAGTTACTTAATTTGATGTACAAAATGCTTGGTTGACGGCTTCGTGATGAGGTCTTTTACACCCTGTATATACGTACATACATACATACTCTCGAAAAACATAACCCTCCTTCGGGCGCAGTCGGGTAATAAAAAATTGGAATTATATAAAAGTAATTTAAAATGTTAAGTATTTTTTTTCATGTTGTGAAATCGTAAGATCACTTATATGCTTGCGAGACACTTGTCCGATTTACAAAATATACCTAACTACCTATAATTACAACGGCCTCGCGATCGCTTCATAAATATGCTTATGAGTTTGTCTTCTCTACACAGTAAATAACGTAATGTGTCTAAATGAATAATATTGGCAACGCAATTAAACAGCGCGGCCGTTCAACCTTTACGTGTACATATGAATGTACTGCCAAATAAAGTGGTCTACTCATAGCATAACGCACAGGTCATGGGCACACGGCTCAACTCTTCGAAGCAGCACCCGTGTGCTGCGCTCTGTGTTGTTACTGTTGGTGCTGAGGCGGGACACCAGGCGCACACAGTTATAGCAGCGTGGCGTTATCGCGTCGCCGCGGCAAACATGGCGCTGCCTCCGAACCCCGACCCTGAGCCCCCCACACAGAATGTCAACAGTCGGTCCTAATATTATGGAATGAGCATTCGGTAAAGCTCGCACGCAACTTCCAAAGGACACCGCTCTTTTGAGTAATTAATAATCCGCGTGAAAACTTGGTTTCGAATACTCTCTAGCTAGCATGGGCGCCGGCAGCAGGGTGCAAGAGGGTGCACAACCCCTGGCGGGGAAGACAACCTATTAAGTTCGAGGTGCGTGCTACAATTTTCAAGCTCGCTACGCTCGCTCTTGTTTCTTATTTTTTCGATTCATAGGCTTATTTGTATTAATCGACCAAATTACTCCTTGTTTGAATTGATAAACGAAATCTAACATATCAGAGGAAGAGTGCAAAGTTTTCGAGTTGTTCTCATGGAAGTAAAGATCAAGCTCCCGCCTGGAAATACATAGTTCTGCCGGCGCCCATGCTAGCTAGTGCTATGTTCTTTACAAAGATTCACTTGTAACCGAACGTCGATCGTCTTAATATAGACTTATGCTGCTGTTCTTGTGAACTCCCTTACCTTCAATATCATTCTTTCGTTCATAGCATTCAGAGCATTATGTCATGGTTTTAAAACACTGATGTGTTCATTTCACCGTGAAGTGGAGCTTCTGCTATCGTACGTGGTGTGATTCAACTCGGAGCTTTTACATGATAGGTGTGTGTTGTGTGCGCACAGACAGGGCCGGCCGGCGGCCGGGCTGCGCGAGGGGCGCGTGTTTACCCGCCGCCGCCGCCGCAATATGCCTCGATATAATTAATGTTCTTATCATAAAATATACTTCCTAAACGCTCCAAATATTGTGGAGAGCACCGCGCGGCGAGTGTCGCTTTTAAGGAAAATTTTGTTCCAGAATTATAAGATAGGTAATTACTGCGATTTCATTGACAATAATTTGTAATTGATTGTCATGTTATCTAAATCCGTAAAAAAGTTATTAATAGTCGCTTGGGAATTTCCATGCTGTGTCACGGAACCTGCTAGGTTACAAATGAACTGCCATCGTTGTGCGATGCAATAAATCTCCCGCTCGACAACACAACTATGTCACGGCTCAGGGTGATTATAAAGGATGTAGAAATGGTCCTTCATCCTCAGCTCGTCCAATATCTAAAATGGTCCTTCATCCTCAGCTCGTCCAATATCTAAAATGATCCTTCATCCTCAGCTCGTCCAATATCTAAAATGATCCTTCATCCTCAGCTCGTCCAATATCTAAAATGATCCTTCATCCTCAGCTCGTCCAATATCTAAAATGGTCCTTCATCCTCAGCTCGTCCAATATCTAAAATGATCCTTCATCCTCAGCTCGTCCAATATCTAAAATGATCCTTCATCCTCAGCTCGTCCAATATCTAAAATGGTCCTTCATCCTCAGCTCGTCCAATATCTAAAATGATTCTAATTATGGCGTTATTTATTTTTCGCTCTTAAGGTAGGTACGTACTTTATAAATTGTTGGAAAATTTATATTGAAAGTGTTCCTAATTATTATTCTACGATAGAAGAGATTAACTGATTTGAAGAGATGTGGTACTACGAATAGGAAGACAAATGCGTGAACATAATGTTCTGTTAGTATACAGTCTATAATGTCCGTTGTCGGCGCCAGGGCAGGCGCGTTCCCTATTAGTCGTGTACTTCCGCCGCTGCGCCGCTCCTAAAACGATGCCTTCTCGTTTACTTAGACGTCTGCCCTCAAATAACACACACTTTATTTGTAACACACTAGTTCCACGGAGACACCTTTCTCCCTTTTAGGTAAGCGTATCCTTTTTACATTACCAAACACATACCTAATTGCAAACATTGGTTACAGGTGAAGTATGGAGAACGTGACGCAGATGGAGCAACAAGACGCGCACTCCTCCGCGGAGGCGCTGGAGCTGGTGAAGAGTGAGACGCGCTCCGAACAGGAGCAGCAGGGGGGCGAGGGGGGCGCGGGCGGCGCGGAGGGCGACGAGCAGCAGCAGCAGGCGGTGGGGGGCGGGCTGCGCGAGGTGTCGCCCCCCGCGCACTCGCAGTCCGTGATCACTTCGCGTCGCGCCGTGCGCACCATCACCGCCGCCGGACACATCACCACGGACGAGCCCGGCGACCTTGCAGATGACGGAGTCAAGGACGAGCCGCCCGAGGCGCCGGTGTTGGACGAAGCGCAGCTGCAGGTGCAACATTACGCCGCCAAGCTGGAGGAGGCGGAGGCGCGTGAACAGCAGCACTACGACGACGAGCGATTGCGCATGGCCGAGGCCGAGACGTCGCGATACCTTGCCTTCAAACCGGAGCCCTACCGCGCGCTGCCCTCGCCCGGCGACAAGCGCGCGCCGCCGCAGTACGCACGCGCTCCGCCACGCGCCGCCTACCCGCGCGGCCTGGCACTGCGATACGGCGCGCCGCACCACGTCATCGTGGCGCAGGAGGGCGACGCTGAGGAGGCCGCGCACGACGCCTTCCTGCACAAGGACAAGGAGCAGATGCAGGCATACGCGGGAGGCGAGGTGGCGGCCGCTGACGGCCGGCAGTACGCCGCCGTGCTGAGTGAGCAGGCCGGCTCCTCGCTGGAGATGATCCAGAGCACGGCGCTCAACAACCAGCAGGCAGTGGGCGTGGCCTACCAGCAGGTGAAGTACGAGGCGCGCGGGGAGGGGGAGCCGCGGCCGACCACGTACGCAAGCCTGCAACCAGTGACGTCAGTTCACGGCGGGTACGCGTACGCTGGGCAGAGCCCTCAGTATGCCGGCGGAGGGTACGGCGCGTACGCCGGCGGCAGCAAGGAGCTGCTGACCCTGTATGGCGGTGGGGGTGGGGGCGCGGGCGCTGCGGGGGGTGCGAGGGGCGACGAATCGCCTCCCGGGCAACTGCTGTACCGCAGTGACCCCACGCTGTCGTCGTCGTCGCTGGCGCGCGGCACGCACGTGGTGTATGGCTCCGTGGTGCCGCAGTCGCAAGCTGTGTACGAGACGCCGCCCAGCCCGAACTCACAACAGGTCAGCCTTATCACTTGTAATTGTATTTAAATAATTGTCTTTGTTTTGTTCGTGGTGTGTAATAACTTGTGATGTTGTATCGTCAGGTGACGCTGTACACGCACGGCAACACGGTGCAATACAAGGTGGGCGGCGAGCACTACCTGGGGCAAGGCGGCGGCGTGGAGTACGTGCCCGTGTCCGGGTACGAGGGCGGGCTGCTGGTGGAGGGCTACCCGGCCCCGACACAGGCCTGGCCCGCACACAACCTGCTGTCCATCGACGAGGGCTTCGACCCCAGTGAGTTGCGCGCGACCCTGCAGCACTGCAGCAATGCTGTTTCGTGACGTAACGTGTAGCGAGCTAACGTGTTTGTTGTCGCAGGCATGGCGGGCATGGGCGAGGTGAAGGAGTGCGTGAACTGCGCGGCCGCCACCACGCCGCTGTGGCGTCGCGACGGCACCGGCCACTACCTGTGCAACGCGTGCGGCCTCTACACGCGCATCAACGGCGTCAACCGGCCGCCGCTCAAAGGCCAGAAAGCCAAGCCGCAGCAGGCACTGGTAAGCATTAAATTGATGTATGAGTGAGCTGGTGCTTTTACCGCACTGCCTCCTGATGCAATAATATGTAAAATGTCACTGATGCTTCCCGTGCAGCCGACGAACGGCAACCGGCGCGTGGGCGTGACGTGCGCCAACTGCCGCACGTCCAACACCACGCTGTGGCGGCGCAACAACAACGGCGAGCCCGTCTGCAACGCCTGCGGCCTCTACTACAAGCTGCACAACGTGAGTACAGTAGCCAGTAATTCACCAGCTGTGAGCTCGTACACCATCAGATAGTAGCGTATCGCGCGATTGTGCATCGATTACAGCGGTTATGCTGATTAGACACCGCGCAGGTATCTAATCGCCGCTGCAGTCAGTTATCAGGGAACTCCTCGGCAAATATTGGGTCTGTATAAAAAATCAAAACACAGGGTCTCATCTAATCTCGTAAGATAAAACGCGGGGCTACCGACTGATAGAGAATTATCATCGCGCGACCACCATATTCATAATGAGATAAATAATCTTTTATCAATTATCTCCTCGCGAGTAGATACGCTTGTTTAAAGGATGATAGGCCCGCGCGGCGACAGATTACGAGGAGTTCCCCCGTCTGAGTGCGATGACGTGTGCGCAGGTGAACCGGCCGCTCAGCATGAAGAAGGACGGCATCCAGACGCGCAAGCGCAAGCCCAAAAGCATGGGCGGCGGGCACGGTGGCGTGGCGCGGCCGGGCGGCGGACCGCTGGCGGGTGAGTACGCGCCCGCGTGGCCGCGCGGCCAGCTGTGACGTCACGACTAACCGTGTGGTGTCCGCAGTGGACGCTCACTCGCACAAGGTGCTGCCCCCGCTGTACGCGGCGGTGGAGGGCGTGGGGCCGGCGGGCGCGGGAAGCGCGGGGTCGGGGAACGCGGCGCCCGCTCCACTGCTGCTGCTGCCCGCGCGCCACTCGGCCGACATGTGAGTACCGCGACGCGCTTTCCCTGCGACCGCACGGGAGTGTGACTCTGCTACGCTGGTTTCTCCATGATCTCTTCGCTGGCATGCTCCCACTTCGCCGCGCCCCCCTCTCCGCACTCTCCGGTTTCCCTCGTCCGTGTCCTTAGGTCTGCTGTCGTCGATTCGCTCACCATAGCTCTTTGTTCGCACGCTCTACTCTCAGCTTCAACTTCACTTTGACTATCTCTATAGCATATCGGCTTCCAGTACTCTGCCACCTACTACCTTCTATCAAATGTTTAAGATGCACCTAAATGTAAGAAAAAAATTGTAACAAGTATCTACGGACAGTTTATAACTGATTTCATTTGCTTCGGTACCTAACATTTGTACCCGACATGCGAGCCATGTGAAGTCCTGTCGCATCACGAGAACTGTTACCGACGTCTACAGTGTTCAGGAACTGGTAAATACTGTTGGTAAATGACAGTTAACTAAAATTTTCAAAGTTTATTTTTTTGCGTCGACATCTGTTATTTTCGTTTGTGTTACGTTATCTCAAGGTTGTGTGCAGTGCGTCCAATGACTGATACTGAACTGTATCATACAGATTTACCGGTTACTGCGACTTGTGGTCTTGGTTGGTTGGTTTATGCACAGGTACTAAGTTCTACTCCTTATATAAGTACAATGGCACAAGCAGGGATGAATTATGAATTCAAAATATTTCTAAACACATTTATGATTTCTATCATTGAGCCTGTTGCATTGAGCTTGTTAATAAAATTACAAGTGGATATCTGTACTTCATTCTTTCAAAGTGGAGATCTGTATGTCATTATGTCAAAGCCACGGTCTGCGTTCTGGAAAAAAATGCGTAGTTTTATGTTTTCCTATGACTCTAGTCGTGACATTAAAAGGAGTGGAGTCCTCTATGGCCGGCGGACACCGTGTGCCCCTGAGCCCGGTCGTGACGAGCGTGTTGTGTTGCAGGGTACCAGCGCTAGAGCGCGGCGCGCCGCACTACCGCCCGCCGTAAAGCGCGCTCCCGCCCCTGCCCCCGCGCCCCAGCGCCCCCAACGCCCCCAGCGCCCCCTGCTGTACACGCAGCGTGGCAGCGCGACGAGGCCGCGCCGGCGCAGGCGGCTGTGCCGCCCTCGCATACTCCTGATCACTTGGCTTGCAATTACCGTCTCATTAGATGAACCCGGCTCCGATCTGAACAAACTCAAGTAAACGGTTCAGTAGCGCCGAGTACCTCAGTATCAGCGTGGACTACCGTTTGCCGCAGCGTGTAGACGGCTAGTGACTAGTGCTGACGAGACGGTCGATTACCATCCATCACGAAGATATTATAGTGTCTTGTGCGTTGGTCTCGATAGCTTAGTTCATGTGTGTTCCTACACTTTGTCTAAGCGAAGAGAAGTGATGGTAATAATGACGAGCTTGTGGCGCGATATCTTGAGCATGTTAATATTATATATAAATTATTTGAATGATGCCGCGACATGCTGATCACTAAACATACAGTTTATATTAATAGAGGTTCAGAATAAAGAATGATGTTCCCAAATGACAGCAGTGCGGGCGGTGCCGGTGGTTGCAAGTCAAGTGACGGTGCTCGTTGTGTTGTAACTATGTGTAAGTGACAGAGAGAACATTCAGTGGAGTGTAGATAGCACAGCGCCTGTATCATATAGTTATGTAACTAGAATACTTAGATGTAACAGACGACGAATTTACTATAGTAATATATTGTTGTGACTGCGTGCATGTGTGTGTGCGTGTGTGGTGTGCCCGGGTACGTGTGTGTCAGTTTGTTCAGCTAATTAGGTTTACATATTTATATTTTGATAACACTGTTTAAACTGTTATAATATAAGAGTTTACAAAATAAGCGACTAAATAAAAACGATTGTTGCCTTAACGATTTTGTTATATTATTATCTTCCCCAATGTCATCCTGCCATTCGTATTCTTTTCCCGATGCAATGTTTTGTTTAACTCAAAGTTACACAAAACAGTATTTCTTTTAAAATTGACACTTAGTTCTTACTGATTAAGTTTTCCATCATCCCTTCACAACCTTTTTTAAGTTTCCTGTCCCAGTTACTTGTATAAATAATAGCTTACCACGTCGTCACTCGCCACTGGACACTCACCGGGCTCTGCCTCGCGCGAGCGCGGTGGGAACCAGCATCAAACGAGTGATAATGTTTAGATTGTGGTTTTAATTATAAAAAGGGTTTGTGTACAGCAATTATGGGTGAATATCAAAGCAGCAAATTTTACGTGTCCACGTTGAGAATCAAGGTGTAAAATATTTCTTATTTTTTTTATAGCAAACTACGTTACTTGGTGCAACTACCCACATTTTTTGTTGTTAAAAGTGTTTATAAATAATCAGGAAAAAAAATTGCCTTGTTATTCAAGTTTGGTGGCTTGTCCCAGTTCCATTTTTGATATAATTGCATTCACCAAAGTAACAATTTAAGGTATAATAAAAAATAAATGATTTCCTTAGTTGATGCATTAGACAAATTATCTTAAAGCAATTAAACATTAGAAAAACTAATTTAAAAGCACAGGACACTCGATCAAAGTTTGTCCAAGCAAAACACAAAATTTTGGTGGATCTTTTTCAACAAACTGTAACATAAATTTTCGGGCGTGTGCGACCAATTGCGTTTTTTAGAGTTCCGTAGTCCTGACACCCTTAAAGTTTCGTCATGTCCGTCTGGCTGTTTGTCTGTCCGAGGTTTTGCTAAAAGACCGTTAGTACTAGAAAGCTGTTATTTTGTAGAGGTGTGTATATCAATAACGGCGACAAAGTGAAAAAATTAAATTATGGAAAATATCTGGAAAAATTCATGATAATAGTGCATTTCATAAACTTTAAGGAAAAAATATAGCGGTTAAGATAACTTTATTAGTTTAGCAGTAATAGTCGTTGAACTTGGGTGTGTTGGGATAATTTTGAACCAAATATAAAATCCTTGGAATAAATCCTATAAAGTGACTAAGATGAAGAAGTTGCTTGTTTATAACGGGTAAAGACTTGCATTGAAAAACAAATCTAATATAACAAAAACCATAATAAATTATCATAAGTTTGACAAAGCTGCCGCTAGATGGCGCTGTACCAACAGGTTCGTTCTATATTGTGATAACGGGCTACTACAGAACCCTATACACCTCTCGGTCGTACGCTGGACTTGCCCGTAATGCCGCTGCCACACACTCGACGAGTGGCATGGGAAGTAGCGAGGAAAGTAGGCAGAGACATAGTGCGGCAACATTACTCGTCCTGCCGCACGTCATGCTCCTCGTCCTGCCCACCGCTCCCTATTTTGTCGGTTTTTGTGCGCGAGTCAAAGGACCGGCAATACGAGCGCGAGTGGCTGGCCACATAATCGCGATAATAATTGCGATGAATAGATGTGATCCACCATCTCCGTAGGCGAGGACGTCGACGACGATGTCTATTTCTTTTTATGACATTGATATAATTAACTATACTAAAAATGCTGCCACAGTTTCATCGTCCATTGTCACAAAGGCAAATGACAAGTGAGGAGCGTCGCGATTAATCGCGCGAGTAGGAGTGTGAGTGTGTGGGCAGAGAGGGCAACATCGCGGCAAATCGCGGCAGCGCGAGGAGCATAGCGATGAGCAGCGCAAGGAGCATAGTGTGGCGGCCGCATAACAGGTGTGTGATTAGTGCTGCGATTACCCGATAAAAACGTAAGTACTACTAAGTACTACTTGGGTGGCACGGGGGACAAGAATTGATCAATTTTGGTGGATCGTTTTGCTGTTTATTAGTTTTGCGTCTTATGTGACCTCATGAGGAAAGCCTTCAAAATAATCGAGAACTGGTGTACAAAACACGAACTATCGGTTAACCCCACCAAAACAGAACTAATAATGTTTACAAACCTCCTTGGTCCACAAAGGCCTTGGACCACACAAACTTCCCAAACTATTCAACACCGAACTAACACTTAAAGAAGAAGTCAAGTACTTAGGAGTGATCCTTGATAGCAAATTGCTCTGTAATAGGCATCTTGACTACAAAATTAACAAAAGCACAATCGCACTGTACCAATGCAAAAAAATGTTAGGAAAAACGTGGGGGCTCTCTCCAAAAATCACGCTGTGGCTTTACACAGCGGTGATCAGACCAATGCTGACTTATGGCGCCTTGGTTTGGTGGACCAGAACTGAATTCTCGACCACCGTCTCTAGGCTTCAGCGGTTCCAAAGGCTGGCCTGTTCCGCTATCACGGACTGTATGAGGACAACCCCAACCGCGGCAATGGAGATAGCCCTACAATTTACTCCCCTTGAATTGTACATATAGCAGGAGGCAGCACTAGCAGCTATCAGGCTTATGCACTTGGGCATATGGGGAAAGAACCACACCAGTCCCCACGCAGGCATCCTGGACCGGGCGATTGAGTATCAACCTCGCATCGCTGCCCCGTGTGATAGGACACATAATAAACCCATGTTCAACAAAAGCTATAGCATACCAACAACAGAGGAATTAAGGGATCAGTCAGGAGTTGAGAAGAGTAGAGAAGTACGCATCTACACAGATGGCTCTAAAACTTAAAACGGCTCAGGGGCTGGCGTACACTCCCTAGACCTCAACATTAACTTTCACCTACCACTAGGCGAACACAGCTCGATATTCCAATGCGAGTGTGTCGCCCTAACACAAGCTGCAACAGCCGTAAAGCGTCTGGGGATTCACAAATACGCAATCAGATTCGTATCTGAAAGCCTAGCTGTGCTTAAAGCCCTAGAAAACAAACAAACCAACAGTAAATTAATATTTGAATGTCACCTCGCCATGGAGAGTATATCGCTGTCTAACAGAATCACCCTCCAGTGAATTAAGGGGCACAGTGGATCCCTAGGCAATGACGCTGCAGACGAACTTGCTAAAAGAGGTTCCGAAATGGCAGTGCTAGGCCCGTACCCACTCCTTCCCTTACCTTTCTCACATTTCCGTACGTGGATTCGCCAGAGATCAACTGAACTTCATAACAACAAATGGTCACGGTCTACAGAATGTAGACAGTCAAAAATGGCGATGCCAAGTCTACACCCACGACTAACAAAACGACTGCTCAGCTTAAGCAGAAATAACCTCAGAATAATAATAGGGACAATAACGGGCCATTGCCCCCTTAACATACATCTCTTCAACATAGGCGCCACGGACAGCCCACTCTGCAGGGGCTGCTTTGACGCCGAAGAATCAGCTGCCCACGTCATCCTGGAATGCGAGGCCGTGGCTACCCAACGCAAACAAATCCTCGGAACGGTGAGGTCGCTCCGCGAAGCCTGTGAAGATCCCAGGAAACTTCTGTGCTTCTGGACGGAGCTAGGCTGGCTAACTTAGCCAGGACACCTACGCACAACGGACCGAATAAGAGTCTAAGTGCGGAAAATGGAGTCCGTACTCTACTCTACTCTACTCTTGCTGTTTATTATAACGTGTTGTAAGCTACACGTTATAGCCAGTGATTTGGGTAACGCATAAATCAGTGATATTAATTTAATTGTAACTTAAAACTCCTATTAAAAAAAAATATATATGCCTGGTTCCAATTTTGGTGGCTCAATTTCGGTGGCTTTAGTGGCGTTTTCACGAACGATTTGTACATATATAGCCAGTTTTTACGTTGCAAGACAGTTTCGTTAGCAAACAAATAAATGTTATGTACTTGGCAGTAAGTAAGACCTATTATTGTAAGGCTAATGATGAAGTTTCTTATTTTTATTTTGTTGCTTTTTTGAATGCCAAAACATACTAATGAAAAGAGGCTGCTTATAAAGAGAATGGATGAAAGAAGAAATAAAGAAAGAAAAAACATTTATTAGCCCGCACAGGACAAAACACATAACATAAAATGGTGAAATTATCAACTAATAAAAATTAAACAATAAAAAAAAAGAAGAAAAGCAAGAATAATGTTACATCATCTTACAGCAGACCACTGCTGGACATAGGCCTCCTCAATGGCACGCCACTCAACTCGATTCTCAGCAACTCTCATCCAGTTGCTACCAGCCACCCTTCCAAAATCGTCGCTCCAGTCACTCGAGTCTGAGGGCATCCCACCTTACGTTTGCCGATTCGCGGTTTCTGTTCAAGAACACGTCTTCCCCAACGGTCATCGGTTCTACGGCTAAATGACCGGCCCATTGCCACCAAAATTGTCAACATAGCTTACAGAATAACGACGAATGTTGGCAACTCTGGTTCTCTGTCGGATCACCTCGTTCCGGAGACCCACCCCACCTCAGAGAGACTCCAAGCACAGCCCGTTTCATAACTCGCTGAGCGACCTTGAATTTATGGACCAGCCGTACCGTGAGTGTCCACGTTTCGGCCCCGTAAGTCATAACAGGCAGGATGGGCTGTTTGAAGACTTTCCTTCTTTAGGCACTATGGAAACGCAACGAGAAGACCGGACGAAGTTTCCCAAATGCTGCCCACAGCTCTTACCAAACTTCAGAGTTTGCCCGAGATAAACAACATATTCTCTAACAACCTCGAGAGGACCGCCATTGACAACAATAGTTCTGGGAAGACTTCAGAACTGACCAGGTCCCGACGGAGTCAAAAGCCTTCTCATAGTCCTCAAATGTAATAGAGAGCGGCTGATTATTCTTCGGACTTTTGTATGTTCTGCCGTATAGTGTGGATGTGGTCTATGGTGCT
Source organism: Xestia sexstrigata (assembly GCA_941918905.2). Classification (NCBI taxonomy): domain Eukaryota; kingdom Metazoa; phylum Arthropoda; class Insecta; order Lepidoptera; family Noctuidae; genus Xestia; species Xestia sexstrigata. Next base: position 24,284,408 of record OW799202.2, on the reverse strand, counting down.
GCATCCTCCTCAAAACCCGGTCTGCTCCAGTGCCTGGAAGTCGTCGAGTCCGAGATTTTAGTAGGAAGAGATATTAGGGAAAGGGCAATAACCGCTATTGCGATCGATAATTTACGACGACATTTGTGACAAAAAGTGGGTGTGTAATGTAAAATACGAGCTAGGGAGTGCGCGTCATGGAGTGGTAGCAGGTTCTATATTTGTTTCTATCTCGAAAACGGTGCGTCCTATCTCAAAAATAATAATGGAAAATCGCGTAAGCCGCGTCCAACGTCAAGGATTTGGGTTTGTATGTTGACACTTGCCTGGATTGGCGGAAGCAGCTAGCGATTGTGAGCAAAAAAGTCACTGAGTCGTTGCGGTCGCTTTATAGATTGAGAAATATGCTCCCATCACAAAAAAAGGCAATGCTGGTTCAGTCCCTTATCTTCCCCATACTTGACTACGGTGATGTCTGTTACTATGACCTGAATGCAGATCTCCTCAATAAACTTAACCGACTTCTTAATAACTGCATATGATTCGTTTTTATTCCGGTTTTCCTTTGGAATGCGCTCCCTTTGAATATAAGGACGGCCACCAGTTGGTTCACATTTAAGGTTGAAGCTCGCGAACACCTACTTAAGAAATTGGCAGTCTCGTCCCACAATTGATGGGTCCGTGGTTTAGACCACCGGGGGGTGGTCGAGGCACCCGTGGCCGACGCCTCCGATTCGATAAATTTAATTCAAAGCAATTTTTGATCAAATGTACTGTCAGGCACAAAAATCATCATCATCTGCCTAGCCTTTTCCCAACTTTGTTGGGGTCGACTTCCAGTCTAAAATATTAAAAAATTAACTGAAATGAAAAAAACAAGTTCAGAAAACAGGACATATTGACTGCAACAGTCGGGACCCATTAAATAACTGTTGCAGTCAATATGTCCTGTTTCCTGAACTTGTTTTTTTTTTCAGTTCAGTTTTTATTTAAAGTTATTAGGTATTTTTACGCAGTCGGGTTTTTAATTTTTTAAATTATTCTTTTTATTTTACACTTTTTAGTTACTTAGATATACCATTTTAAAATCCTCATGATGAGCCCTTTATCAAGCCGTTCAGGCTGCAGAGCGTGCCAAACATTTGAATTTAGCCGGGAGAAGCCAGGACGTGAGATTCTCTCCCTCTCACGTTCCGCCACCTCCTTCCCTAGCATGACTGCTTCGCAGAAGGAGGTGACGGCGTCCCATTCCGTAACGCTCCGGACCATGGCCTGAAACAGGGCCGGACGCGAGAGGTCGCCGCCACGCATCACCGCTTCGGAGACACGGTGGTACTCCGCCCACGCGGTGCACACCTCCACCGTGTGCTCCACCGTGTCCTCCGGTCGATCCTCGCAGTGGAAACACCCGGGCGTTTCCTCCCGCCCGATTCGGCGCAGGAACCTCCCGAAACAACCGTGTCCCGTGAGGACCTGCGTCAGGCGGAAAGTGAGGACGCTGTGGCGAGTTTCGATGCGTTTTATCTTGGTCAATATTCATTGATTTAAAAAAACAAAAAATACGTGTCCATTAATTTCCAATACTCTAACTGACGAACTAAATAGATTTGCAATTTTTTGATACTGTCGTCATGCCTATTTTGTTTCATTGCATGATACGTTGCGACAATGTGGACGGCAAATTCTTTCATTGCATGTTACGTTGCAGCAGTCTGTACCCGGCTTAAAGAAAAGTAGTAATTTATAAAGTTATTGTAGTGGCGCATAGTTTTTAGGGTTCCGTAGCCAAATCGCAAAAAACGGAACCCTTATGGATTCGTCATGTCTGTCTGTCTGTCCGTCCGTATGTCACAGCCACTTTTTTCCGAAACTATAAGAACTATGCTTTTGAAACTTGGTAAGTAGATGTATTCTGTGAACCACATTAAGAGTTTCACACAAAAATTAAAAAAAAAAAACAAAATATTTTGGGAGTTCCCCATACTTAGAACTGAAGCTCGTTTTTTTTTTCATCAAACCCATACGTGTGAGGTATCTATGGATAGGTCTTCAAAAATGATATTCAGGTACATTACCACATGGTAATGTACATAATATATTTTTTTTAGTTTTATCATTCTCTAGAAAAAGAAGTTTACATAAACTTCCACCGAAAATTATGTTTGAACGAGATCTAGTAAGTAGTTTTTTTTTTATTCAATAAAGTTTGTGCGGAACCCTCGGTGTGCGAGTCCGACTCGCTCTTGGGCGGTTTTTTTTTAGCTTTTCTATTTACGCGACAAGCTTTTAAGAAAACTATTCTTTTTCGTTTTTATTTGCTCCAAGGTTTACCTTCTTATTTTTACCCATGACGGAACGGAGATGGTGTATGCGTTTTGGGTGAGAGGATGTTTGTTTGTTTGTTTGCAAATACATGTTGACATTTTTCTACAAAACTACTAGTCCGATTTTGATTGCAATTTTCAGTTATAGGTTTGGGTTTTGCGTTTGGGGTGAGAGGATGTTTGTTTGTTTGTTTGTGCAAATACATGTTGACATTTTTCTACAAAACTACTAGTCCGATTTTGATTGCAATTTTCAGTTATGGGTTTGGGTTTGATTGGTACATGTCTTAGATAGGTGTTATGGTGACAACTCATCAGGGGGCGCTGCAGCAAACATTTTTTGTGCAAATCCATGTTGCCATTTTTCTCCAAAACTACTAGGTCGATTTTGATGCAATTTTTAGGGTTTGAGTTTGATTGGTTCATGTTCTTAGATAGGTGTTACGGTGACAACTCACCAGTTGTCTTCTCACGAGGGAACTCCTCAACGGTAAATAGCACGGATACGAATTTTTTTAGACGCGTTCATATTTGATAGATAAATATGATTTCTATCATGACCTGATCCTACAGCCAGGATTGTCTTCTTGCGAGGGAACTCTTCAACGGTAAATAGCACGAATACAAAGATTTGTAGACGCGATCATATTTGATAGATAAACATGATTTATATCATGACGTGATCCTACAGTCAGGATTGTCTTCTCACAAGAGAACTCCTCAATGGTTAATGGCGCGCACACGAAATTTTTTATACGAGTTCAATGATTTCGAAAAAAACTAAAAATTTGAAAATAAAATTATTAATTAAAAAACCTTTTTAAAATAAGCTTTTTTAAAAGAAGAAAATAAACCTTATAATAAATGAAAACGAAAAGCTTTCATAAAAGCTTGTCCTGACTTGGGGTCGGCTTTCAGTCTAATCGGATGCAGCTTAATTCCAGTATTTTTACCCATGACAGAACGGAGACGGTATATGCGTTTGGGGTGAGAGGATGTTTGTTTGTGCAAATCCATGTTGCCATTTTTCTCCAAAACCACTAGTCCGATATTGATGCTCTCTAAAAAGTTTAAAATAAAAAACAAAATTAAAATTTTTGAAAAAACCTACGACGGTTAAAACGTAATTGAAAAAGGATAAAATAATTTTAAAAAAAAAACACAATTTAATAAAAAACCCACGAATATCCGTCGGGGGCTGCTATCACTATTTTAAATTTCACCGTAAATAAACATGAATCATATATAAACTTCTAAAGAACACTTACACCCTTAATGGGTAGGCCGTGCCCCTACAGTGGGCGGCACGGCCTACCCATTAAGGGTGTAAGTGTAAGAATAGCGCTAACAACTGTCCAATTATTCAAGTTACTATGAAACTGCTAAACTAGTTCAATTAATGGCAGCCCCCAACCTAATTAATACCTTTCTCCTATTAAACCTTTGCATAAGTACTTACAATGAATGTTGAATGTTTACATCAAAGTACCAGTTTTGTAGCAGCGAACTACGTTCTTACTGTTATTTTAAGTAGTCAAATAAGTTCAGTTCAAAAAGTTGGAGACACCTTTTTAGGGTTCCGTACCCAAAGGGTAAAAACGGGACTCCACTGTCCGTTTGTCCGTCTGTCTGTCACCAGCCTGTATCTCATGAACCGTGATAGCTAGACAGTTGAATTTTCACTGATGATGTTTTTAGCTATGTTACAAATTATAATCAAAAATATACGATAGTACGGAACCCTTGATGCGCCAGATCGACTCGCACTTGGCCGGTTTTTTTCATGACATCTAGATAGTCTGATAAATCTTTGATAAGACGAGTAATCTTTGATATCCATATTAACGATCTAGATTTGTAAGCGATATAACTACTGGTCTTCTCTACTTTATCTTGGTTAACAAACTTAGGAGCTAGTCGTAGTACCTACTTCTGGTGAGGCAGCGATGTTATAGAGTGAATCCACACTTCCGTCAGTTGTGGAAAATAGGGAACCTTTCTACAAATGTTTGACGACTTCGTAGGTACTCCACCGTCGCAGACTGAGAAGCTACAGCCGTGTCTGCCCCCAGTAATGGCGAGCGTGACGTTATATCATACAGCCTGCAGTAATAGCCGTGGATCGCCGTGGATCTACGGATAACCCAAGACTCCATTATAAAACCCGGTCAAGAGCAAGTCGAACTCGCGCATGAAAGGTTCCGTACCGGAGCCGCCTTTAATTTTTTATTTTTTATTTTTTATTTTGTTGTATAGCGGCAACAGTAATACATCATCTGTGAACATTTCAACTGTATCACGGTTTATGAGATACAGCCTGGTTACAGACAGACCGACGGACAGTTGAGTCTTAGTAATAGGGTCCCGTTTTTGCGCCGTATCCCAATAGTTCCATTCTCTAGTTCAATTATGGGACTGGGACTGGGATTTTTTTCTCCCAGTAGTTCCATGGAACTAGCATTCTGTTTATGCAAGATAATATTAGTCTCATAAGTTCCGGCACAGTTAGTAGTGGTGCAGTCAGCAAAAGGAAGGGGTCTGCAAGGCCGATACATGCCAGGGTTGCGGAACTGTTCAAAAGAGATATCGTGGCTCCGAAACACAAAGGGCTAAAAAGGAACATGGATGGCTTTTAGTCAGTAAAAGTCTGACACTCCTTTCTGCTCCGCCCAGAGCGGGAAGAGTCATTTGTAAATTTCCCATCCAAAACAAAAAAAGTAATAATCAAATACGATTGGTTCCCTCCCTATAGGTCGAGTTCCTTTGCGTCGAGTCTGAGAGTCTATTGTTTTTTTCAAAATATTGCAATTTTTTTGCTTTCTCATACCGTTACATCGAGTTTGGTTAATAGGTACAGTCAGGACACCATGTTGCCGTTCAGTTACTACATGTTGTGTTACACTGTTACCCATTGGGAGAAAATATCCCGGCAAGTAACACTGTATCAAAGTAAAAGAAAAGAAAGCAAAGGCAATTTTAATTATTAGAAGATGAGAAACAAGGATAGTAAAGTCTCACAAACTACCAGGAAGCCAGAATCATTATCTACATAAGAAGAAGAAGTATTATCTACATTGCATGCTGTATGATAATCGAAATGTATATAGATCGATTGTGAGATTCCTATTAACAATAATAATATACAATACCTCCTTCATGATTCTGGCCTCCTGGTAATCTGTGAGACTATTATCAGTTTGTTGCCAGTGAGGCATACAATATGACACACAAGTTCCCCAAAAAGTACCAGGCCGGCATGAGCTCAAGGTGGTATACATATCAATAATTCTGGGTAGGTACGGTTTTTTAGTAATAAATACCATTTTGTATTAATACCAGCCTAGTAAGTACTGTTAATAAGGTTAAACTAGCACAATTGTACTAACACTACACTACTCGGTCCCATACAATGTTTTTGAGTAATATTTTGTTGCTCAAAAATACGTTGGGGTCAACGGGGTCAAATTTTTTTTTTTTTTGTTCCTTCTATTTTTCTACACAGTAATAAAAATAACTAATAATAAATACTATAAAAAAATACTTTAATTTGAAATTCGATTACATTTTTTTTTATTTTAACAGCGGATCCAATCGACTTAAGTAAAATTATTGTTCTTACTATATTTAATTACCATTCAACTGTACTTAATGGAACTAATGGGATTAGGTAAAAAAGTTTTCTAGTTCCATGGAACTACTGGGAGAAAAAAATCCCAGTAGTCCCATAATGGAACTAGAGAATGGAACTACTGGGGTACGGAACCCTAATAAGGTCCCGTTTTTACTCTTTGTGTACCCGCTGCGCCATCTATTAGATATCTTTTGAACTAATACATAAAGGTAGTGTTGACATAAAATTTGCTAAATGAACTTCACTTTTGAATCTTGTTAGGTAAATATACTATCACAGATATTGAACTCAGCTGGTTATTTACTTCACTAAAATAATTATAAATAGAAAAATAGATGAATCAACAGAGAATTCACTTCAGCCGTGTAAGCCTGTGTATAACAAGCTCTTCGAGTGAATACACGTGACGTGATGTATTTAATATATTGTAGGTAAATTTTTTCGCATTTAGGTACTTGTTAGTTTAATATTTATTAACAGAAATATACTGATCTTCTAGTTTACCAGATTAAACACATCACGGGCCCGCTCGCGACTGGTGGCAGTGCGCGGCAACTCTCCAGTAGTTTCACATTTTGCTGCTCGATGGCACTGTGTACAAATGCAAGTTACCGCACGACCGTGTTGGTAGATGGCGCTAGGAGTATCTGTGTGCCGTGGACGTGATTCGCAAGGAACAGACACTTAGTTTCGTTTCCAATGCAATGCACAGCCACAGATGTTAGTTTTATCTTTTCTTTTGTTGTAAAATCGTCGATAGTCTAATAACAACCGCACAAAGATGATGATAATGGTGATGAGGCAAATTGAAAAAGAAGGTACCCTTGTACAGCCCTTGCTCATACCCTTGCCCTTCAAGAGTTTTTGGTTTTCAGATCATTTTTTTAACCCACTTCAAAAAACAGGGAGCAGTGACTCCAAAACATCAAATCTGCATCTCCTGTGGACTAAATTGATCAGGTTGGCTCACGAAGGCTTTTATTTTAAATTAGTCGTCTGATGGTTATTTAGGAAACTGAAATTCCCTGTTTTCATAAATGTTATTTAATGTCTGAAACAACGATCTTGAGATCGGTTTTTCCCAGGATACTTTTGACAATCATCAAATTTTCAACCGAAGGACGAACAAGGTTGAGTCTATCTGCATCAAATATTAAAAAAGAGTGAGCGACCGAGTTCTAAACTATTGATTTATTAGGGTTCCATACCAAAAATGAAAAAAACGAAACCCTTATAGGATCATTCGTGCGTCTGTCTGTCAATTTGCTCGAAATCTACAGTTTCAAATCAGGTGAAATTTGGTAGGATGGTGTAATCCTATGATCCAAACACAGATGTGAAAACCTAATAAATATGTTTTTTTTTTAAATAATTTTTTTCAGGGGACAAATTGGGAAATTGAAGAAAAAACTTTTGCTAACCTTACTGTGTCACATATCAAATGAAAGGACTCTATATGAAGATCTTAAATATATTTTTGTTATTATTAATAATAATAAATGGTTTTTATTTTATTCATAAAAAAAATACAAAAATTGATCATTCTCCCCCCTGATCTCCGAAACTACTGAGCCTAAAATTTTGAAAAAAAATAGAAAATATAATTCATTGCTTGTAGATTACGAGAAAACCTATAAGAATTCTATCAAATGTGAAATAAAGTGGTAAACTCGATATTAGACTTTGGCATTGTACGGAACCCTCTCCATGCGAGTTCAACACCCACTTAGCCGGTTTTTAATTATGATATCCGTTAAGTTTAATAAATATTAATATGTCCAAGGCAGGCTTCAAGAATTTGGATGTCCCCCAACTTGGGGCGAATGAAGGACTTTGTCAGAGTTCTACAAATCTCTCGCACACTTAGGTCGGGGGATTCTAGAGCAAATACAACTTCACTGCTCGGACTGGTGGCATCCCTGGGGAATGAGGTGTGGGCTAGAAGACAAGCACTGCCTCGTGTCCTGTTAGATGGGCGATGGACGTCCCAGAGTCTCAGGTGTCGTGGCTGGCGTGCTGCATTAGCCACTCTCCGCACACTATCGAACTGAGAGCACTCGATCATAGTATACCTTTCCATTTCCGCAGCTTGAAGGAGAGTACCGCATTCCAGAACAATCCACTACTAAACATTGAACGAAGCGCGGCCATCAGTGACAGGTTTCAAGCTTCGTTCAATTTTAGTCCGAGGCTACTAACACAGGAGTCAGGAGACAATAACCATCGAGATCCTTCAAAGGAGCACTTGTAGCGTTTCAAGACTTTCAAGTAATCGTGGTTCAGTAGTCCCTCGGCTTCAGTGCTCAGTGGGACACACCACACTTATTAATTGTAAGCTACGACTTAATAAGGGTTAGTAAAACTCAACAATTCTTTTTTTAACCTTACCCGGATTCGAAACAGTAATGATCCGCAAATGTATTCGCTGGATCAATAATATCTTGATTTGATATAGTGTGCATAATTATCACGTTGCTTCAGACTCGTCTATTGGTCTATTAGTCGCAAGGGCGATGCTATGTTAAGTCTCTACTATAATTACAGGTTGCGTGCGAGGCGTGATGCTATGTTAATTCTCTACTTTAATTACAGGTGGCGTGCGAGGCGTGATGCTATGTTAAGTCTCTACTATAATTACAGGTTGGTTGCGTGCGAGGCGTGATGCTATGTTAAGTCTCTACTATAATTACAGGTTGGTTGCGTGCGAGGCGTGATGCTATGTTAAGTCTCTACTATAATTACAGGTTGGTTGCGTGCGAGGCGTGATGCTATGTTAAGTCTCTACTATAATTACAGGTTGCGTGCGAGGCGTGATGCTATGTTAAGTCTCTACTATAATTACAGGTTGCGTGCGAGGCGTGATGCTATGTTAAGTCTCTACTATAATTACAGGTTGCGTGCGAGGCGTGATGCTATGTTAAGTCTCTACTATAATTACAGGTTGCGTGCGAGGCGTGATGCTATGTTAAGTCTCTACTATAATTACAGGTTGCGTGCGAGGCGTGATGCTATGTTAAGTCTCTACTATAATTACAGGTTGCGTGCGAGGCGTGATGCTATGTTAAGTCTCTACTATAATTACAGGTTGCGTGCGAGGCGTGATGCTATGTTAAGTCTCTACTATAATTACAGGTTGCGTGCGAGGCGTGATGCTATGTTAAGTCTCTACTATAATTACAGGTTGCGTGCGAGGCGTGATGCTATGTTAAGTCTCTACTATAATTTAAATCAAGTTAATTAACATTTGGATTTGAGACAGGCCCTAGAAACCAGAGAGTCTGCGATCAGCCGTTGAGCAATGAAATAGTATTAAAGTCCCGACTCGTACTGCTGACCAAACAGTGGATTTATCCAAGCAGGATTTATTTCTTATTCAAGCTTTAAGAAAGACTATAAAAACATCTCAAACGTAGGACTGGCTGAGAATTAGTGTATTCCTGAAATGGATCCATTAGGTAGCCATGAACACCTTCGGAGATAAGAATTTAATAAACAAAAAAAAAGACTAAATTTTTTTCGTCTTTAGTATTTAAAAATAAGTTATTAGGTACCTACCTACATTCGTTTCTTCTAGACATTTGAAAGACAATACAATACAACGACAATATGAAAGTTTCGATGTACCTGACATTTATAATTTCTTGCTGTTAATACCTACTACTAACTGATTAAAATTATGAAGTTAATATAAACCGTCCAAGTTCAAGTCGTATTTGCGCCGTATTTCCGTAGCACCAAACAATATAATAGGGTGAATTTCAACAAATGCCATTTTTTTATCATTTCGGTGAACTTTTGTAATTTTTATTTTATTTTGTATATTTTTCAGGTTTTATGTAATCTTTAGGATATCAAATATCCCCAAATTGAATATCATCAACGTTTCATTTAAGACTAACTAGAAAATTCAGTTTGAATTCTGGTTTCCACTGATATGACAAACCGACACCGATTATTTTTTCTGTACACCGAATCCTGAACGTAGCGAGGGATTCAAAGTACGTCGCCCGGGCTAAAAATATACTTTGAGCCCGAGTGATACACTCTACTTTTCATCACCCACTATGAGAAAATAAAAGGCGCCTCATATTTTATTCACTGTCATTTAAAAAACTCTTTTTTTCAAAACAAAAGCATGAATTTCTAACAATCCGTAAAAATTTACGAAAACGCGGGCTGTAGTTCGCGCGTTTTTAATTTGATTTCTTTTTTTTTATTCAGCCGGCCGCGGCTGCGCGACTATGGGCCGTCGTACCTGCCAGTCTTTATTCAAACAATATTTGCGTTCGATTTCTTTGGCGCTGAACACTAAGATGTTCCAAATTCAAAAAGTGTGCGGCAATAGTAGATTGTATGACAAGGGAGCAAAATAGTATTTTTACGGCGAGGGCGCTATTTTGAATCCTGAGCGTAGCGAGGGTTTCAAAGTACATCGCCTGAGGGAAAAATATGTTTGCTCTCGAGTCATATACTCTACTTTTAATCTCGTTCTATGAGAAAATAAAAAAGAGACACTTTTAAGTAATTAATGAATAAGATTAATTAAAAAAACGACATGAATGTAAAATAGGTCAATTACAAATTTATATTTATATCTAATATACTGGCGAAATTTTGAAAATTTATTGTCACTGTGTGTGTGTTTTATTTGGGATTGGTATAGTTGTGGACTTATTTATACAGAATGACATTTTTATCACTTTCCAAATAAAAAATGGGTATAATAGGTGAAAGGAGTAGAAGCAAGTGGCATAGTTTGTTATTTTTTTTTCGTATTATTTGAAATTCGATATTTTATGGTTTTTATTTTTTTTATTTCTCTCTCGTTGTTCTAATATGAAAAGTTTACTTGAAATTTGTAGCGTTTTTTGACGATGGATCAATTCTTTTCTAAGCTGTGGAATAAAGAAAAACAAAACTAGGTATGCCATAAGCTTCTACTCCGTTCACCTAATATACCCATTTTTTTGGAAAGTGATAAAAAGTCATCCGGTATTTTGAGTGTTTGTAATCTCAGTATATGTAGAAGGGCGTGGCGACAATGGTGTGGGCGAGCTCTTAATTTAATATTTTCTACAATGCGGGTGCGGACCCCCGCACCGTACAGCCAACACTTACAGCCAGTCATTTATACAATTTTCGTTCGATTTCAATGAACGATTCATGTTCCAAATTCAAATCTCATTACTGCCCGCTAAAAAGTCTAGTGGAGAAAAGAGCTACTTTGCTCCCGCTTAAAGGGGAACAAAACGACACTTTGCGAATAGAAGGGATGAAATAGTAAATTTTACAACAAGTGCACAAAACGAACCATTTTTATTCGAGACTTTTAGCAGCCCGAGCCGAAGGCAAGGGCTGATAGTAATGTCGAGGATAAAATGGTTTTGTGGACGAGTTATAAACTCTGCTTTTCACTTCGATTGCGAGGAAATAAAACAGTAGTACAACATAACATTTTTTTAAATTAAAATTCAAAGTAAAATTAGTACAGTTTTGAATACCGAAGGAAATTGTTTTTTCCGGCATATCGCCAATTTTTTTTTTAATCTTACGACATTGAAATTAGGCTTAGGCTGCAGACCTATACAGCCTACTATTAAATTAATTTTGTAATAATAATTTTCTTAAATTAATAAAATGACCTACCGTACTTGAATTTAAATTTTAATATCTTTTGTCTTAAAAAACAGACAAGGCAAATAAATTAAAGTAAAAATTATAAAATAACAAATTCTATCTATGAACTTCTTATTGTGTTTGGCTGTATGGCTCATTTTCTTTGCCTTATTATAGATACATTTATGAGTAGATACGTTAATGCCCTTGTGCACAAAATTTGATTTGTGCAGCCTATATCCTGCACAAATAAGCACTTTCAGAGCATGAGAAGTGAAAGGATAATTGCGGCGCACTTATAAAGAGGATTAAAAACTCATTACCGCCCGCTAAAAGTTTCTTATAGAAAACACCACCTTTTTTTTTTTTTTTTCGGATGTGAAATGCCTTGCGGACCCCTTCCTTTTTGCTGACTCTCTTTGAGGCGCGCGTGGAACACGAACGCGCCGTCGACACGGCCTGTCGTCATGAGACGGACGGACGGCGAGCTAGCCCATAGCCCACCGTCCACAGGCCCGCGCCTACGGTGGCCGGGGGCCACGTGGTGGCCCCCGACGCCCGGGGCGTCTCCCGCGGCGGCCGGGACGCTGTGAGGTTCTCTCCCTCTCACGTTCCGCCACCTCCTTCTCTAGCATTACTGCTTCGCAGAAGGAGGTGACGGCGTCCCATTCCGTCTTGCTCCGGACCATGGCTTGCACCAGGGCCGGACGCGAGACGTCGCCGCCGCCAATCACCGCTTCGAGGACACGGCGGTGCTCCGCCCACGCGGGGCACACCTCCACCGTGTGCTCCACCGTGTCCTCCGGTCGATCCTCGCAGTGGAAACACCCGGGCGTTTCCTCCTGCCCGATTCGGTGCAGGAACCTCCCGAAAACACCGTGTCCGGTGAGGACCTGCGTCAGGCGGAAGGTGAGGACGCCGTGGCGTCTCTCCAGCCACTCCTCAAAGAGGGGACTTATCGCCACTATCGTGGCGTGCCCTGCACGGGGTTGCGACAGTCGTTCTCTCCATGTCGCCATGAGATCCCGCCGGAAGTCTGTCCGCTGAGCGACAATTTGTCGCGGCAGCGGAGTTTCCCCCCGGCGAAGCGCCTCCGCGCGCCATTCATGCAGGCGCGTAGAAAACACCACCTTTGGTGGTGTTTTTCGAATAGATAGGATGAAAAAACATATAACAAACATATAACTTGTTTAGATTTAGTTACTACTAACAGTAGCACTCTTCCTGTGTCAGGCGGGAGTGCCACTGGCCACAGTTTGTTGCGTCGCCCCGGTCGCCCGTCGTTTCATCGCGCTCTTCCCGAAGAGATGGTTCCGTTTGAGTCCTATTTCATTTTTACCTTATTGTTGTGGTCGCAAGCTTGACTACTGAGCATAACGTCCTGGGTTCGATTCCCAGGTCGGGCAAAGTGTTGTTTTGTTTTTACATTAGGAATTTCTCAGTAACAGCCAAGGAGTCTGGATTTGTGCCCAGTTGATGGCAATAAGCTCACCCTCTAATCCCCCTACCCCTATTACATGGGACTTGAAAATAACTGGCAAAATGTGGGTGCATTATAAGGATTGGGTGTACCTATGCCTAACCCTTTCAAGATTGCAGGCGTGATGTTATGTTATGTTTGCCTTAATATTTAAAATCTACTATCGATTGTCGATGTTTGCTTGTGAATGACTATTTAATGATAGTTTCGAGTGGTCCTTTTTTCAAAGGAATATGCACTGTCGTTGTGTCGCATGACCTCCGGAACCTCTGGAGTATAAGTGAGCCTGGGCTCGGTCACTCTCCGGCGACCTTATTCCTCAGTGACTGCAGTGGTTGTTGGTAAAGAATACAAGGATGGTTCCTACATAAACGCCTAAACTTTGAAGTGGCGCGGGCGGTCCAATACTTGTTATAATAATTGTTTAGTAGGTAAATTGTAGGAAATCCCTTCGGCAAGCCGCAGGAGGAGGTAGATTTCGAAGAAGGTTCCACCCATATTTTTTTCAACCCCTTGGATCAAAATCTTATTTTTTGGTCATGTTTAAAATCTTAAATTAACGGGCAGATGATGGTTTTACAGCTGAAAAATGGTTATCATCAATTTTAAAATCCGCCAATTTTAACGCCCTCAATTTTTCAGTTATAATTTTTTATTTCGAAAACTAAAGTTTTATCGCTAAACTTTTAAATTTAAAATTGTAGAAAAACAGTTTCTTTCAAAAAAATAAATTGCGGCGGTAGAAATGTTTACCGTTTCGGAGATATAATGTTTTTTCCAAAAAAATAGGAAATTTCATCCCCCTCCCCAGGTTAGGGGTTGCATCAAAAAAGTTTAAATTTAAAAGTTGTCCGTATTCTGACTCGGAATGATAAAAATGTTAAACGGTTTAAAAACTTTCCATAGGAAAAAAGTTATGCCCAAAAAACTCTTTTTTGCTGATGGTGCTGGTTAAATCAAACGTCGCTTTAGACTTGCTTACGTAATTTGAAGGATTTATTTTGCGTGTTGTCATATAATTGTCATGCGTATAGTTCCTGTGAGGTGGTAGGTATAGCTCTCGCTACTGTGTGCAAGTACTCACGTATCTATACATACTGAAAAAGTTGCAAAAGGTCGTAGTGAAGGAGTACAACATAATGGTGTCGTGCAAAAAACTGTAGGTAATGACGTGTAGACTGTTGTAGGTACACTGAACAGATAACACTTGTACTAATTAGCGCAGAGCGCCCGCGCAGCGCCGCCGTAATAAAGTGCAGCCGCTATCAGCTCACCTAGTTGTCAATAAGTTATGTGCGTCTCCGCGGGGAAGAGAGCACAGTGCGCGCACGCACCGCAACGTAATCAACGGACGAAATTCATTAGCAGTCGCGACGGACGGAGGACGGACAGCAGCCGTGCAACCACAATTGATATATTACACTTATACACGTATCGGTTAAATTGTCCGATCGATAAGTGGGCGTGAGACGCGGCTGGCAGCCCTGCACTTGCGACCTCACACCGTCGACACAATCCCGACCTTATCTCCTGCCCATAAAAACCAAAGTTCCGAATCCAAGGAGTCAGTTAGGTCCTTTGGCACGAAGCTCTCCCAGTAATATCGAAATTATAAAAGGTGATAATGTCATAAATGCCAGCTGAGAAATGATCTCTATTCATTAGTACTTAGAGCTCCATTACGGTTAGCGGGTGCGAGTGAGTTGCGTGTCATGCGGTGCGCGGGCGCGGCGCGAGGGGCTAATGTGTAACCGTTGTCGCGCGCTCGCCGCACTAATGTGGCCGGCGCCGGCGCCCGACTCACACAAAAATCTACAACATTCCTGCGTTTAGGTCGCGAGCCTTTATTCCTTTTTTATCGGTTCATGAAATAATAGAATAGGTACAAAGCAGCCGCCACGCGCCCCCCGCCCGCGCGCGCCCTCGCCGCTCCCCCGGCGCTCCGCGTTATCAGCACACTTCAACTTATAATGCAGCTAGCTATGTTATACTGGTACTTGTTAGTTTATTTATTTAAATGCGGTGGACTTGGATCAATTCTGTTTTGTGGACACATGTTAATGTTATGCCGTCGGGAGTGAACCGATGTATTGACAATGTAGAGCTCTTTGCTAGCTAGCAGAGAGCTCTACATTGTCAATACATCGGTTATTCATATTATTGAGTGAACCTTG
This sequence comes from Xestia sexstrigata, assembly GCA_941918905.2. Lineage (NCBI taxonomy): Eukaryota > Metazoa > Arthropoda > Insecta > Lepidoptera > Noctuidae > Xestia > Xestia sexstrigata. The sequence continues at coordinate 24,269,204 of OW799202.2, read as the reverse complement.
GTCCACTCAATAGTATGAATGACTAGCTGCTTACTAATTACAGGTAGCTAAATGAAAGATTCAACAAAAACACGTGACCCATCACTGTTGCCCATTAAAGAGGATCAGTCTTAATCTATAAACCTTCGTCTGTGGACCTGCCGGTTCGGTCGGGACGCCATTGTTTAACTATTGTGTCTACTTCGCTAACAGTTGAAGAGTTAACAGGAAGATAACTGTATCATTAATTAGTTTGACATTGTACACATCACATACCTACCTCCCCGAGCAGTGCTGGAGCGCGTAGCTCACCGCCACACACCTACTTAACTAACAAAGCAAAGCAAATGTCACTTGGCTTGAAAGGAGGATGATATCAGTCTACTCCTCGTGGAGTAGAGGGAGAGTCATCACGTTACGAGCTGGACGTCTACGTCACCGCAGTCCTGCGCTAGATGAGTAGCATATTATCTATTTCTCAGCAGCCACTCAAAGTCTAGGTTCGCGGCTAGTGTAGATGAACGTTAACTATCGAAATGTGAGTGAAGTTATATACTTCACTCACATTTCGATAGTTATCTCTTCCTATTCCTTCGGTGAATACAGGTGTCATGTTACGTTATTATAAACGCGGTCAAACCTATAGTTAGTAATAACTGTTTCAGTCATGATACGAATCTTGATAGTTATTTAATTAACAGTAAGTATTGTGTCCCTTCGCCTCCACAGCCGGATCGTGACACTCGGTAATTACATCAAACTGAAAGGTTACGTTACTCAGGTAGAACTAGCAAGGGTTGGTGTGCAATCAGGCAGTAATCGCTGACGTTAGTTCCTGACACAAGAACCAGCTCACTCGACCTGATAACTACAGACACTACGCTGGAATGTTTCAGGCGCTTGTCATCTTCATCGTCCATATCCCTGATGGTAGTTTCTGTTGGCTTTGATCCCTAGCTCAGGCAGAATGTTTTTGCTTTTCTCCATTAAGAAGAATTTCTCAGCAGCAGTGAGTTTACGTTAAACATCAATGTTTATCTATAATATATAAGTATATAGGTACAACATGCGATGTATTCCACACTCGTGTTTTTTTATTTATCTCCACAAGTACGAAATAAAAAGAAACAGAAAACAATCCTAAAAGACTAAGTCCAAAATGATTCATTTCCTATAGTCGGCGGTAATTTTTGGTAATTTTTTCCTAATGTCGGCAAAGTGATATGCGCTTTTACAGCGTATACATTTTTTGAATATTTACATTGTGTTTATGAATAGAATATCATAAGTAAACCATGATTTAAAAAAAAATACTTTTATGAACAAATTAACATTTAATTAGTCAAAGTTAACGTAGGTACATTTAATTTATATTCAAAACAATTTAAATTTTCTATTTTTCATTTCGCGGAAAAAAAAAACAAATTGAATCATTGTTTTCTAATAATTAGGTAATTCATGACAAACATAATTTCTTTCTTTTTTCTTATTATTTTTCAATTTTTTTTATTTTTTTGAAAGTGTGTTGAAAAAACGTCGTTTTATACACGTGGGCATTTTTACTGCATTTCTCGGCTCCATAACACCCTCGCCTGCTATTAATTTGGCAAAAAGCAATGTCTTACAGCAAAAATGTAAAGTGAAAAGTCTGAAAAACGTAAATATAATTCCAAAATTGGAAAAAGTTACTAATCCGAAGTAAAAAACAGATAACTTGCATTTGATATTTATGTGTACTATCAACGCAAGAATGCAAATAAACAGGAAATCATTCCACGTTTTTCGTAAAAGTAACGCTAAGATAGATAAACAGAGCTATTTGTTAGTAATTTGCAACAACTAATTGCACAGCTAATAGTTCGACTACGCTTCAGTAAATTATAAAGTAACGAACTATTACGAATTGCACTATAGTCTGTTGCTTCTAAAAACATGATGTAAGTCGTAAGAGGTGGACAGAGTAGGATTTCACATAACATCACCATTGTAATGTACGAAGGGTTAAGCAGAGGTGCATCCGCTAGTCCACGTTACCAGACCTGATCATAGAAATCATCCGCTAGTCCACGTTACCTGACCTGGTCATCGAAATTATCCGCTAGTCCACGTTACCAGACCTGATCATAGAAATCATCCGCTAGTCCACGTTACCTGACCTGATCATCGAAATCATCCGCTAGTCTACGTTACCTGACCTGATCATCGAAATCATCCGCTAGTCCACGTTACCAGACCTGATCATCTAAATCATCCGCTAGTCCACGTTACCTGACCTGCTCGTTGAAATGCCACGAGACCCACTCACTTTAACAATAACTAATTTACCAAACACGTACATCGTATGCCCGTTTCTGAAACAAGACTGTGGAACCCTATAAGCTGTTAAAACACACCATTTGATATTATTGGTTGAAATAAACTGTATTTCCTTTGGTATCGTTTGTGACATGTTCATGTAAAACAATGTTCAGTTGAAATAAAGGAGTTGGACAAATCCTGCCCCAAGTGTACAAAGATAAAAGTATGTATTACAAATAATTAGAATGAAAAAAATAAGAGTTTTGGAAAAATGATTAACGTACTATACCAGATTATTAACAGAACTCACATTAAAAAGTATTTTTATTTTTGATTTCATAAGTCTTAGGTCATATATTTCTGAACAAAATACACTCGAAAAGTCGAATTTACCTAATGATGTAATACCGGATGACTTTTTTATCACTTTCCAAAAAAAATGGGTATATTATGTGAACAGAGTAGAAGCTTATGGCATACCTACATAGTTTTTTAAAATTTTAGAATTTACCCCTCAACGTTGCCATACAATATTATCAAAGAACAGAACAGGGAAAAATAAAATCATACCGGGCCTTAAATGTAAAATATTTGTAGCTTACCACAACTTAAAATGTAATTAATCATTATTTATTATTAAATTAATAGTTTAGTTTCCAAAGTGCATAATTGTGTTTACTGTCAGTCTAACTTTGTTAGGGGTTTCTGAACAGAAAAAAGTTTTTTAAATAAAACCAAATGAAGTTTAAATATAGATACAGATTTTTATTACGCTAGTTACCTTATTTCAATAGTCAATGTCAATTTGATTGTCATAAATGTATGTTGTTATAATGGGGTGTCTAAGGTAAATCTCAGATGGCGCCACCATAGTTGGTCTCAATCTGACCAATGAGGTTATGCTATTTTGAAATATAAAATGACATTACCACATTTTCAATCAATGACGATGTTTGGGTACCAACTATGCTACCGCCATTAGTTCCACAGTTAGCCTCCCCATTTGAATGTGTTTTTTGTTGGGAACTAGTGTTACCTGAGTGTATCAGATCCCAAGCGCGTGTGTTAACGGTTCGCTACCCCATTTGTTTTTCAATTGATGAGTTCAAGAGCAATTTTTGTAAGAAGTCGTTGTTTCAATTAAAAACCCTGAACATCAGTTGCTTATTTCATAGCAAGTTTCGACAAACGGTTATTGAACTGCTGACGTTTCGAATTAATAATCAACAGAATCTATCGGAATCTAGTGCCGAAATCATTTTGTTCCCAATATTGACCTCAATACGCATAACTAACAATGGTACAGTTATTTGTAACAAATTGCTGTTTGTAATGCTTGCAACTTGTGTGCAACGAGATCATTTGTTATGGGCGCCATCGGAAGAACCGGGGTGTCGTAACAGGCGACTAGCAGATGTTATCAGAGGACGAGTGATAAGATAAGATCAGTTTGCGATAACGACTGCTCTTGATGCGTTGCAGAAGTCCGGCGGCCCTTCCTCGGAGACACTCACGATTGAAATAACATTACTGACATAATTAGTAGAAATGGTCTCAGATAAAGTTATTCCTTACAGTCAATCGATGGCTATAAGATATTTCCCTAGCGTAGATCTATATGGAGAAGAACGGGCAAGAAACTCCATGGACACTCTTTTAAATCAAAATATTGTTACAAAATCTTGGTTACATCATTCATGTTGAGATGGTATATTATGTGAGAACAATGTAGCAAGATGTGCACGTTAAAAGTGCCCACAGCAAAGACACACAAACAAAAAAATACAATTCAAAATAATTCATTCAAATAAGCCATGGCAACTAAGAGATGACCAGTCACAACTGACAGCGCCCGTTCACGGACATGACGCATGGATCAGCACTATTCAACTCAACCATTTTGAAGGGAACTAAATGATCCGACACATGCGCCACCATCAGCGGGACATTTGAGTGAGCATGACATACTCTAAACCGCCAGGGCACATTCAAGTCAAGAAAAGACGTAGGTTTCCAGTGAATTATAGCTTTCTAGTACATAGTACTCACACAATATGAGCTATGCATTTATATAATACTAAGCTTTAATCAGAGTCGTTGATTTGTTAATATCTTTTCGATTTGAACATCCAGTGATGTAACGTCATCCATTTTCATACAATCATCAGACACCGCATTAAATACAACTTAAAATTGTCGACAAATGCAAATTCAAATAAATGCTCGAAATATGCAACATACGTGCCAAAGTATGCAACATACAACTACAGCACAATAATGATGTACCTAAGTAAGTATTTAAACTGACATGGTCACAAACATCGGGAACTCAAAGCAAGTATTAGACATGCAGGTCAATTTCCCGTTTTATTTGTGTTAATGATAACATATATTTTTTTAAATTTACTGCCTTTTTGGCGAAATAATTGTGACTACTCAGATGGACAATAGTTCGTATTTATTTATTTATTGTTAAGTAAGTTTACGTGTCCTTGTAAACTGCGTTCCATTGCTCGTTGACAAACCTTGAGTTTGGACTTCTGGATTTTAGTCAAAGACCAGGTCTTTGCACCATACGTTAAGACGGGGAGAATACTGTACACATGTCCATGCGTTTCAGTGTCATAGATAATGTAGTGGGCTGCAATATTGTTAATACTACATAAAAATTATTTATATTATTGTTATTTGTAAACATTATATAATGTAGCTGTTTATTGTCCCATACTAAAAAAATAAATAAAAAAAACACCCTAGAATAGTTATTTCATGGACCAGTAGGTTTTCCGGGCGTTTTCGCGCGGGTTTTCGAGAAATGGAAAGAGTGGAGGGAGGCCTTCGCCCGGAAGTGGGACAGAGCAGGCTAGAAAAACAAAAATAACAAAATATCCACATGAATGGCTCACAATAAAGATCTACCTTTGCTTCCACAAACATAAAATGCGTCACTACTAGCTCTAATTGCTGTATCAACCCTTTTCGCATTCCAGCTAAAGTTTGCTTTAGTCACAATATTCACACGTAGACATACTCGTGATCTCTTGTACAGGATCTCCTGTTACTCCTTTAAGTGACGACTTGACGCGTAAAGCCACCCACAATGAGCATAATTAATGCTCTTTGCATTATTATTGCAAAAAGTTAATCACAATTTATTGTATTTTAATGAGTAGGTAATACATTTCCTTCTAAATAATTCCTCCCTATGATGACGTCACATCCGTCCACTTCCCACGTGGATTACTCGCTCAGTTATTTACTGCGTAACGAGTACGCAGTAAATGCTCTAGCCGGAATAGCTTCAATTGTTTCACCATTGTGCACTAATGACTCCTTTATCTCTATAAGATTACTTCTTTACTGTTGAAGTACTTTCTATAATTGGAAATATACGTATTGTATGGGAATGTGTTCTACAATATCGGCGCCATTAATCATGCACCGTATGACAGAGTAATTCAATGACTATGTCCAGACGGCTACGTAGCGCTACGCGACGCTACTTAACGCTACGACATGCTACGGAATGCTACGCGACCATGACTTCATATGAGCTATGCTTATTAGTATACATTTGGATGTACATGAATGTATCTAGCCGGGTCTCAGCTGGATGAATTTATAGCGTAGATTATCTAATCCAATGCAATCACAGATTGGGACAAGGGCAGAACGATCATGATGACAATATAATGGTGGTTTTGAGACTGAGTTTTGTTCATAAAATTGAAAAACATACCAACAACGACTTCAAAGAAAATCCTAATCTGTAAAAAAGTTTCTCACGATTCCGTAATCAGTAAGAAGCCACTGCTCTCATTACGCATTGTTTCGGGACAAGACGAGCACTCGAGTTCAAGGAAGCCGACAGCACCGCACACTGTGTACAATAGTGCAGTAACGAGTAGTTATGAGCGGTGTATTGTGTATATTGTGCGGGTCTCCCTGTGTTGTCTGGTGCGGCCGACGGCTCGACGGCGACGGTGGCGGCCCCACGCTGATAGCGCTGACCTGCCGCGGCCGTGGGAACTTCACCAGGAGAACCGACTGCGGGAGTACCTATTTACTGTCTCATGTGGCCACTACTGGCCATGGTGAACAGATACTGTGTGGAAGTTTTCGGAGGCGAATGTTTTAATTTTGTAATTATTCTCAATTTCATGCTGTTAGTATATTTCATATCGACTAGCCCACCGTTCATTGAGACTTTAGTGGCGTTTCAGAAACCGTCAAAAGTGGAGGTGTAATTGTTCAAGGAATTCCCTGTTTCCTAGTAGTGACGATGTAGTACCTGCATACCTACACAGGTATAAAATTGGTAACATTATGCAGCTGTCAGATAATGAGTATAAGTGGGAGGAGGGGCTTGACTAAATTAAAACAACCAAACCATTGACGGTTTGCCGAGGTCGATCCGTGGATGGGTGGGTATCGAGATCCCTAAGCTCCTGTTCCTGCTAAGGAAATCATGTGAAGCCGTTGGTCCTGGCTGGCATTTTTAGATATTTGGAGGATGAAAATCTGACAAGTAGCTATACCAAGGGGTGTAGTATTAGGGTGATTCTTCGAGGTGCCTCAAAACGTGGTCACACGGTCTTCATTTCTAACCTATTGAACATTCCGTCTTAGGACCAAAAACAGATTAATCGTTACTTATATATGTGTATAATTTCAACACTAAACACCTAAAATTATTTATAATGTTTATAAAAATAAACATCTAATGTCAAAAACGGGAGCAAAATCGATGTTCTTCGCGTCGCGCGTCACACTCGGTTCGCGTTCACGGCAAACTTTGATAACTTTTGTATTCAATTCATAAGCATATAATGTTATACATCAAATTAATCGTGTTTAACTATGCATCATAAATTGTAAAGCACATTAATTGTATCTCTTATATTACAATACTTAATAGACATTATGTCTCTGTCACACGATTTTGCTAGTTTCGCAAGAGCGCAACAAAACTGCACCCTTTCTTCCAAAAGCGCCAACTTATCGGTACACGTTTTAGCTGCACGGGTACTCTGTAGTATCCCGGTGTCAATGGGAGAGATATGTACGTTCTTCGCTTAGTTAAACATTAAAAATACGAGGCAAGTTATTCTTTGAATATTTTCAGGTAGTCATGGTCAAGAAACTTTCATGCGTATATTTTGAAGGATAATGGTTTACACTTTTCCAAATCATTTTGAATTAAGAAATAAGATAGATCTTCGAGATTATTCCCAAGTGCTTTGTTTGTTAATTTACATATAACTTTAATCGTAATTCGCAAAAAAGGAAAATTTTCATAACTTTCGTGGCACAACTTTCGTGGTTATTTGTCCACGAAAGTCAGCTAGCGCACCATAAAAGCTATAAATCTCCACTAAATAATAACTACACATTTTTTGTAAGCCGTAGATGCACTTACTCGATTGTCGTGAAGCTCAAAAGAAAGGTGTTATGTATTTGTATAAGTATTTATTATTCATGCATGTATTTCAATTTTTTTCTTGTAACGACTGGTAGAATGTGTTTCTGCTTGTATGTTTTCCCGTAGCCAACAACAGTTTGCCCCCCCTCAAACTGCGCTGTTTTGTCGATTGTATCCCTCTTGCTTAAAAAGTTTCGTAACTTTCGTGGGCACCAAAATTTCAAAAAAGAATATCTCTGTAGTTTATACACCGATTTACATATAATAAAAATTGTATGTATTGTTGTAGCAGCGTCTTAAATGTGTGTCCATTAGTTAGAAGATTACTCTAAAAAAATTCGCCACGAAAGTGACGCGGTGAATACTTTTTGAAGAACTACCCATTACCTAGATAACTGGTGTAACAAATCTACTTGATCCTATCAAATTAAATGGATATAAGGAGACTTATTTAATTAAAATTTAATAAGGGAAAGCTATTTATAGGTGAGATAAAAATACAAATTATTATAATACGCACTCTAGGATAGTATGAAGAAGGTAGTTTTATAGTTTACGCACTTAGTTGGTGACAAATCAGTTCAGCACTGTAGGAGAGTCAGGAACAGGCGTTAGGGTAGTACTGCAGGTCAGTTAGCAGGACAACTTCAAGAATCGAGTTTGAGGAAAGCTCTGATGGAAGGGCGTCGTGCAGTTCTCAGTCACGCACCTGGTAGCTCTGGTAGGAAGGCACCAGTGTAGTTCTTTGGGCCAGGCGTCAGGGTAGCTCTGCGAGACAAGCGGTAGCCAGGCACGAAAATAGCTTCCGAAGATCGGGAGTAGAGGTCCCAGATCACGTAGATAGCTTCCGAAGATCGGGAGTAGAAGTCCGAGGTGAATCTTTAGCTGGATCCCCAGGGTAGTTTAAATATGTGAAGCAAAAACAAAGCTGTTTGTGCTAGCCTATTAACAGATACATCATGTTCACAATAAAATCAAAGGTCTTAACTTCAGAACTCTTAAAAAATAATACATAATTATATACATGTAATCTCCAAATGATTGATTTAAATCTGTCTTGGTTGTATACTTATTATTTAATCTGTCTTGGTTGTATACTTATTATTTAAATCTGTCTTGGTTGTATACTTATTATTTAAATCTGTCTTGGTTGTATACTTATTATTTGTCATCTTTCGTTTATTTTATTATTTTTACTCTTTTTTGTTATTTCAACCCTAGCGATTTTTTTTAAATATTATTATGATAACCCGTGGACAGTGTTTTGGGTTACATTATTAGCATAATGCAAATACTTTTATACTATTTTTAAGTTTTCATAATGTAGGTAACTGTTTGCTGTTCCTTAAAATAAAATTCCCATTAAATGTTTGTATGCAGACTGGGAACGTCATGAGCTAAACAAAGTTTAATATACTGTCGTATTGCCGTCTCCAACTTGTAATGCTCAATTTAGGTCCTTCATTAAAAGGTTAACTTCGCTAATAAACACAAAACGCACAACCTAAACTTAACTCTCTGAATCCACCAAAGTATCATCACAATCGGATCAATGGTTTAGGAACCCGATGTATGGAACAGCTGATTTTTTTTTCGCGATTCAGGGTTTGATAGTAAAAGTTGTTCATAATGATGAGTACAATGACCTGAATGAATGGTAGGACAAACATTCGTTTTTATTTACAAAGAAGACTTGCTATTGCCCGCGGTTTCACTCGCGTTAATTTAGAATTTGACAGTCAATTCGGGTTGTATTCTGCTTGTAATAGTATAATTCAAAATGCACGTGGCACCATCTATTATAATAAGAACGTTATTGTTGTTTTCCTCGGGAACAGTACTTTTTTCGGGATGAAAGGTACCTTATCTCCATTTCTGTACACCTGACAACGTTTATGGCGTGACAAACAAACTTACTTTTGCATTTATAACGAAAAATCCAAGAATGAGTATCGTAGTTTTTGCGTTAAACAGTAAAAAAACATCCATCGAACAAAGACGACGTGTAATAATGTTTATAAAAACCTTTTTGCAAAACTTTCGCATTTACAATAGTGGTAAGATAATATGGTACTCGTAGTTAGGACGTGTGCCAGAGACACGAGCAAGAACAAGTCAGGTACGTACTGATCTCTGGTACTCTTCTCCTATCGTCTCCTACTTCTGTAGTGCCGATGGATAGGACATACGAAACTACTATCAATTCCTACTTTTATGGATACATTTCTAGATTAGTTCGAAAAAATCAGCTGTTGTCTACATTTTGTCAGAAATGCGAACATAAATGTATCTGTTTCACAATTTAAGGGTTGGTTCCTTAGCAAAAGTTGGTAATAATGATGCAGTTATTTCACCTGCACCTTGCACTCGTTTAGATGTTAGTTTGGAAAAAATAGCAGCTGGTAAATAGTTCTATTTACCAGCTGTTATTTTTTCCAAACTGTGCAGTTTTCTGAAGCTGATAAACGTGAGTTCGTGTACATAGCACGGCTTCCTGACTAGTTATCTCGTTGTAGAGCACCAATACGTAGGTGTACCAGCAGACGTCGCTCCTCAATTAACATCCACTGAACAACTGGTGCGGGCGATTGATTAGCAGCGACTGGATCACGGGGGAGCGGGGGCAAACACTCGCACGATTGATTGCGACGCCGCGAGTATAAACAAAAACGCAGCACTAATTCCATTAGGGCCCGAAAACTAACCCCTCTATAAATCTCAACGCGTCGCCTATTACTCGTGATAGCGGCCGCCCACCGCGCCCCTTGCGCCCAACCCCGCGCCCCCGGCGCCCCCGCGCCCGCACGTCATATGACGCGTCTCGTGCGACTACACCATGAGCGCTGCAATTTATGGAAAAACGCATTTCCTCTCGCGTGGGGAGTGCCCCGCCCCTCGGCGCCGGGGGCGGAGGCCTGCGCCGCCTCCCGCGCCAGTGGGCGCGCGTTCGCCGGCAGGACTACACGCGTCGACGTGCTCGTGCTCTCGGCTCAGTGAACCAGTGCTCATCAGCTCGTGCCAGTGACAGTGATACGTAGCAGCTGACATCTGCCGCACACCACCGCCCGCAGCTCGGAGCCACCGGCAGCACTCTACACAAGTAAGTGCCGATTCCTATATGTTATCTAGAGACATTGGTTGCTGGACTGTTAAGTTCGGTGAGGGGACTTTTCATACAATCTTCATCCAAATCAACTGGTGTAGTCGTGGTTTTCAGACAGCATAATGACATTAGCATCCTGTATTCCCGACGGATACGTTTTCATCTTGTTGATATTGATCTCTTATCTCATCAACATCATGAGACCGGACAAGTAGGCTTATACGAAATTATGCTATGAAGGTTGTGTTGGATTATTTGAGTGTTATTGTTTCACTTAATACCAATCTCGGAACGTTTTTCAAAAAGCCGTAGATATCTATGTAGGGTTAAATAATGAACAAGCATAACGTCACTCTGAACTGACCTGTAAGATTTCACGGTGCACTACACGACATTACCCAGTGCCGACTGTCGCACTAACATTTCACAGCCAACGGAAACTGAGTGGTAGATTACTGATCAAACGCGTCTCGGCCATGTTTTACGTAGGTACCTACTTGTCTAAACAGAAACTTACATCTATAAAGGAACAATAGGCCTCCTGTTTAATTCACTGAAAACGTGGCACACCTTCAGCTTTTTTACATTATCATGCAGCTCTCCTGTAAATTGAGCCAAACTATTTCAAACGTGTCAGCTACGCAACAAAGCACAGCACATGACATTGTGCCTCGTTTACATTAGCGCCAACAATAACAATGACACAACAACAAGCCTCTATTATTACTTCATATAAACATTGGAGTACGTAACACATCATATTATTTATGAAGTGAGTGTTTTTTGCAGCACTAGGTACTCTTAGAGAAGTTGCAACACAACGAGCAATAAATGGCAATAAATCAAGCAATTAATCGTGTAGCTCCGCGATCACGTAAAAAAACTGTTTCACCGGTTATTGTACTCGCTAACATCTAATAGCTCGGCTTCTTCTACATCATACACACATACATACTTATACATGACATGCTTACTTAGGTTACTAAGAAATCTTTATTTAGATCTTACAGTGCGTTGTTGTTAATAGGGAATATGCTTGAATTTTTGTCTTCACTTAAATCAATAAAATACAGTATTATCAACCCAAAAAAAGTATTAAAAGTTAAGTTCAACTACTGCTTGTCGCTCAATAATAAGACTAAACTCCTGCATCCTGTTTACATCTAATTGTTTGGCCTTATTATAGTAATCTTAGTAATTGTATGTGCATTAATTCAAGCAAAAATTGCGATAACTATTTTATAATAAAATCTTAGTGAAAATTTAACTAAAGTGTTTTTTGACACATAGACTTTGACGTCACTACCGGCGTTATCGAGGACGACGCGTTTCGAGAGTGCGTTCCGTTTCACCAAAAACATGCTACGTAAAACAATAAATTGTAAAATAAGTGATGTTTTAGAAACTTAAATAAGTGTACCACAATGTTTTATGCGCCAATACAAGGCATTTTTAATAAGTAAAAAGAGTTTTGTATTTCTTGCATATTGCCTATTGTGGATTCATTAGGTAAGGAAGCTTAATTCTAACAAAACCATTGTTTATTCCCCAATAAGTTAAATTTTCATAATAAATCACAGGAGTCCTTATCAATAGTAATCACAGTCTATCACAGACATGCAAGGTTTCATCACATAATTATGACAACATTTGATGCTGTACTGCCTTCATTTAAGGTAGATCTTCCATCCATTACAAACTAGTCCCAAAACTGCCGTCTCCTAATAATTTACAAGAAGTAAAGTCAGAAATTGTGTTTATTGGTTTTAGTTTCTTATTTTTTTTTTTGATTTTTTTATTTAAGGTCAAACTATATCTCAAATAACAATAGCCATTAAAAAACAATTAGTAACTAACGCTAAAACCCGAATATGGGATCAAGATTCTGTTAAAAATCATAGTTGGTTAGTTATTATTTTCCCAAACAGTTGTTCTATGCGAAATTGCTATCATTGACAATGTTTGTAATATTATTTGTAAATATGACTGTAAGGTAAGTGTCAGTAAGAAGTAGCATAGCAAGAGTATGAGCGTCCATGTCGGCACTTCGGCAGTGCTCCGGCGCCGCCGCGGGGCAGGCTATTGTGCGGCGCCGACGCGGACGCTCGCATTCCACTCCCGCGCACCGCTTATCTGATACTGCAGTCATGCAGTGATAGCCGAGCCAGTACGAGCATGTGAAAGTTTCAGTAGCCAACAACATTGTCGCTACACATTACATTATAACTGCAGTCTGTGGCGTCTATTCCAAGTAACGTTACTTAAGATATTTCAATAACATTGTGCCCAGGGTCGTGTTAGGTATAGCCCATAGTGTTGTGTTTTCCAATTTCAAAATCTTTGTTTGGCATGTTCGATGTTAGATTATAACATGGTGGAGAATGCACAAATGGGTTCAGAAATAGATAGGTAAGCCACTTTTTGTTTTCGATTGTACATAAGTTGTTTGAGCATTTTCTCAATTTCTGTCAATAACAAAAGTTATAAAGCTCCGTGTCATCTAGTGCTAGTCGGCTCCTGGCTCCAGCACACTTGCCGTGTGCTGTGCGATACGTTCCAAGTGAACTGTGCGCTTGCGCGAGGCGCACTATCAGGCGCGCGCACTAATGCGCCTAACTTTAGGCACTATTAACATTCCTGCCGCACTATTGACAATGCACTAAACACTTATGTTGTAACAGTTTCTGAAAGCCTTCAGCCGCGTTACAGTCTACAGGCATGTTGGCAGAAATAGAAATTGACTTGAAAACAGTTTTCTCAGATTACACAAAACATACATAAACTGACGCCTTTTCCTATGCAGGTAGGCAAAAAGCACAGCATGCCACCTGCTACGACCCTTACACCTCGTCCACGTTCATACAACCGGTCACACACGCATGCTTACGCCTGCACTTGGAATACGTAGGGTTAGGCAGAAGTGCCTACACTTAAGACTAAATTGTCGTTCATAAGATTGACGTGATTAGGATTTTGGAGAATGTACACCATTTTAGAGTATCAATAGTTCTGGGGCACTAAGTAACTGTTGGTAAGTACTGCTCGCTGACAGTCATCGATCGATGCTTGTTTTTTTTAATTGGCGTGTTATCAGCCGCGGGTTCTTATCAGCGCGTGACGTCATCGCAGCGAAGTGGCGGCCTGCGCCAGCGCCTGCTACCTGCAACCCTTCTGACCTACTTACAGACAGCAATAAACGCGTCGAGTCGCGGTGACGTGTCGCCGGCGCCGCGCCCGCAGGTAACTGCGCATAAAAAAAACGCAAAACATTGGAACTCGGACATTGAACAAATTTACGATGTCCGCATAGTTCCGGACCTCTCCGCGCGACCGTCGGTGGGACGGTCGCAGCAGATCACTGATAGATAACGCCAATAGCCTGTTTTAATGAACTTTCAGGTTTCAAACTAATCTAGACTGTCACTTACGGGATAACCGTGTCACCGTGATTTTTGATTATTTTATGCTTGGGAGCAAGTACAAAACCAAATAAAAAAATCATTTTATGTGGGGACTTCAACATAGATATCTTAAAAAGAAACAACGTTACTCGAGACTTTGAATACTTTCTGTTAGGGTACAATCTTAATTTAGAACTGCGACAACCGACTAGATTATCCAGTAACAGTTGTCTTGATAATTTTGCTTGTAGTTCTCAACTAAAATGTAAGTGTGAAATAATGGACTTTGCTTTGTCCGATCACACTGCACAGATACTGGAAGTAAAAGTAAATAGAACCTGTAGAATTAATTCCTGGCGCATTAAGAAACGTGATCTCTGTATCGAAAATTTAGTTAGGTTCAAAAATTATCTCCAATGTTTTTCTTTCTCGGACATATACATAACAGAGAACGCAAACAAAGCATATGATTACTTTCTGGAACATTTTCGAATGCTGTACGATCTTTGTTTTCCATACAAGTTAGTGACCATTAAATTAAATCCAAGTATAAAATGGGTATCTCGTGGTATACGAGTATGCAGTAAGAGACAGCGACACTTGTTGTGGAAATACAGACGTGACTCTTCAATCGAAAACAAAAATACATTCAAAAGTTACTCCTTAATATTCAGAAAAATTATTAAATTAACCCAAAGAGCACAAAACAATTACTTCATAAATACTTCTAACAACAAGTCAAAAGCGTCTTGGCGTATTATAAATAACAAAACACGCAATGTCCAGCCAATATGTAAAATCAAAATTCAGGACACCGTCATTAGTGATCCAACAGAAATTGCAAATGCATTTAATAATTTCTTTATTGATCAAATACCGTCTAATTCTTTACCAACACGTGTACCTACTGATTTAATTAGCAACACGCATTCGATTTTTATGTCTCCAGTGCTACCTCAAGACGTAATAAGGGTAATACAGGCACTAAAAAGTACTAACAGCGTAGGGTATGATGGTATAGATACAAAAGTTATAAAATTCGTGTCTAATATTATTGCCGTACACATAAGCCAGATTATAAATTTATGCATTTGCTCTGGAATATTCCCCGACGGTCTAAAAACAGTTATTGTCAAACCACTTTTAAAAAAAAACGATAAAGAGAGTTTAGATAATTATAGACCCGTTGCCCTAATTCCCATATTTTCAAAAATTATGGAAAAGATTATTTATGAATCAATCAATAAGTTTTTATGTAAATGTAATATTCTATGTGATGAACAAAAAGGATTCAGGAAAAACAAAGGAATAAATATTGCTATTTACGACTTACTAAGTGTTATAATGGGCAATGTTGATAAAAAACTACCTATCTGCGCAATCCTCACAGATATGACAAAAGCTTTCGATTGTGTCCATCACGAAACCCTGCTTAATAAGCTTAACATGTACGGAATAAGAGGAAATGTATTAGACCTAATTAAGTCATATCTGAGCGGCCGTAAACAGTACACGGAAATTTCTAAAATTTGCACTAATACTAAGCGTGAGATAAAATATAAATCCGGAGCAAGACTTATAAGACATGGCGTACCTCAGGGTGGAGTTCTTAGCTCACTCTTATTCTTACTCTATATAAATGACCTACCTCATCACATTGAACACCCCATGGTCTTATTTGCTGACGACAGTACGGCACTAATTAAATGTACAGACATAACCAAATACGAACAGGACATAAATAATGCACTTACGGACATTGTGAATTGGCTTGACAAAAATAATTTAGTAATAAACCTGCAAAAAACTAACGTAATGCAGTTTTATCAACGCATATCAGTACCGAATATAGCGATAGAATATAATAATTGTAGTATAGACCAAGTAACAGTTGCGAAATTTCTAGGCATACTGATAGATAGCCAGTTGACGTGGAAACCTCAAGCAGAAGAAGTCTGTAAAAAACTGAGCGTATCGGCGTATGTCTTACATAATCTAGCGAAAAAGGTAAGCATCACCACAACGGTAGTTGCATACCATGGTCTAGTCGCGTCCATTTTAAGATATGGAATAATCTTTTGGGGAAACTGTACCCTACGAGAACAGGTGTTCAAAGCCCAAAAACGATGCATAAGGGCAATACTTAACATGAAAGTGACGGATAGTTGCGTTCCTGTGTTTAAGTCCCTAAAACTTTTAACTTTCCCGTGTATGTATATACTAGAAATAGCACTCTTCGTTAAATGTAACATGCACCTTTTCACCTCAGTGTCAGAGGCTAGGAAGAGACCTATTAGAAGTCAGTACAAACACTTACTACATGTTGAGAGATGTAATACTGCTTTGCTCAACAAAAGTGTTATTAGTATGGGGCCAATAATTTTTAATAAAGTACCCAATATTATTAAAAATGACACAATTCTACATTTTAAAAAGAGACTGACATTACTACTAATTTCAAAATGCTATTATTCAGTAAATGACTTTTTAAATGACACTGACTTGTAATTTAATAATTTAATGTATGGAATAATTTAATGTAATTTAATTAATATTGACATACCTAACGATCTTATTCTTGTAATGTTTCTCCGATTATTTTCAAATTGTATGTAGTAGATTATTTTTTTTTATATTATGAAACTATAAACCATAATTTAATTTAATTTTAATATTCAATATATAACAATTTAATTAATGTTTGCATGCCTAAAGGTAGATTGTACAAGGCTCACCCATTTTACTGTAACAACTTATTTTATGTACCTGCAATGTATGCAAATAAATATGACTTTGACTTTGACTTTGACTTTGAGCATAAAAACAAATCAAAATCAACTAAAAGTTTATTTCTTTCTCTTTTCCTAATGATGCTCTCAATTATTCATTTTGTCAATTTGGGGACCCATTCAGAGTTACAGACCATAATAATATAGCCTGTCTGACAGAAATTTCGTATTACTTCGTCCTACTTTACCGATGTATTTGGTATAAACTATTGAATATGTTTCGTGAATTCTGGCAGTACATTTGACGAGATTTGCAATTGTTTACTTCAATTGCTACAATTTCTACCAATTAATAGTATACCGTTAGCACTAGTTAGTTATTGTCAACAGAGAACCGATCATAGCGAGTATAGCGACCCCATACTGCGGCATGCGAACCATGAAGGAAAAAAATGGATATCGACCGAAAACCAAAAACAAAACGTAAAAGAAAACAAAAAACTTAACCAAAACAAAAAGCCGGCCAAGAGCGAGTCGGACTCGCACCGAGGGTTCCGTACAAACTTTTTAAAGGACAAACTTAACTTTGCTGTTCGATCCCTAGAAACGGCTATTGCACCAACCGCAAATAATAAGTTTGTAATGTTAAAATCGCTCTTTTTTTTTGTTATTAAACTACATATTTGCGGTTTTCAGATTTTTTCCTTGCTTTTTACCAAATTTCGTGATTCTAGATCAACGGGAACTACCATATTATTATAGGTTTTAGACCCAAAACCTATAGGGTACTTCCGGTTGACCTAGAATGGTCAAGTTTGGTTAAAAGCAAGGTCTTACAGCACAAGGTATTATATTATCTGTGGCACAAGTAAAGGGAAGATTCCGAAACATAAAATAGTTAAAAATTAAGGTAAATTTTGGTACTTACAAGTTTTCGCGAAAATCTAAATTTGCCCATGTCTTTTTATCGTGTTGACTCAGGACGTTGATTTATACACCTAATTGGGACTATATACCTCAGTATCTGGTATACATTTCAACTAGCTAAGTCCACCCGTTTCTGAGAAAATCGGTGGTGACACACGGACGGACGGAAAAGAAAGTGATCCTATAAGGGTTCCTTTTTAGACATTTGAGGTACGGATCCCTAAAAAAGTGCAAAGCTTTGACCCAATATCTCAGTACACTACACAAATTAAGGTCCTGAGTCAACACGATAAAAAGATATGGGCAAATTTTGTTTTATTAATAAAATTTAATGTTATATCTGTACTTCATGCCTTTTATAAATTCATCAGATTTTCATATAAAATAAAAATATTTAAATTGAACGCCCTAAATGTTACGAAGTCTATGCGAAGCAAAAGAAAGTGATAGTACAATTAGTGTTTATTTCAGGCATTAACCCATATAACTCAGTTTAAATAATGATTACATAGATTACAACAAAATTTAATTCACATTATATTATTAAAATCATAATCAAAGTTAAAATCCACACTTAATCAATTCATCATTCAAATCTGAAATAAAAATAAAAATCAGAATTAAGCAATCACAATAGCGAGGGGAGCGGGGTTAGGGCGGCGGGGGCGCTTGAATTTGACCTATTTACGGGCGGTCTTCAGTCGGTCGTTCGCCTTGATGCGTTTGTTTTTGGTAAATGCATTATGTATGCAAGTAAGTCGTGGGTTCGAACCCAGACAAGTGCATTACTTTGTGTGATTTATTTCATCACCACTGCTCTCAAAACGGTGAAGGAAAACATCGTGAGGAAACCGGCAGTAGTAATACAGTCCTGCAAGGTTATCGGTGTTTTAGAAATAACCCTATAATACCTCCACGACTATTTAATGAATCCATCAGAACAATGTTTTGAGTGCGTGACATTGAATCTTACCGTATAACGTTATTTTTTCCCAAAAATATTTTTTGCATAGACTTACATAATTATTTCGCTGCACAGAATGCTTAGTTGGTGGTTTCGTGACCGCTCCGCTGGTGTATGTAAACAAAGTGTCCTGTTTATATACACCAGCAAGTCTTACTGCACTCCCATGACCAATGGAAACCTGCCAATATTAAGTTCCTCGCATATCTTTCAAGCGTATAGGCACGACAGGCAGTAGAGCCTATCACATATACTTTACTTCACCTGAGTACTAAATAGTGAAGCTATAAGTGGCGGTGTCTTCACCAGCAGACGGTGTCCATTACAAGCATACTCGTAACACCGTGGACATGATACGTGTTTGTTTGTTTGTTGGTATGCAGACGAGTGCGGGGCGGGCGCGGATGCGAGGGCGGCGCCGTTGTCATTGATACATCAGCGCGCACCATTAGTCGACTTTTTTGTTGTCCCTCGTCATCGGATTAAGCTCTCGTCACCAAACAAAAAAAACTGTGGAACGACCGGGAACATTTCGCACTTAGTCGCTTACCCTTGAACCGCGACTAAGTCGTCTTGATAAATGACTCGATGTTGACAAACGACTGCCAACGACAAAATTTAATATCGATTAATTTGTCGCCGTAGTGGACGTTGAGTTTGTTAACGTATGAACAGTTGTTATATCTGGCGCTATTTACTCGAGCCAGATTCTCGAAAACTCGCAAAATGATAACTGCGGTCCTCGTATAGTCGTAAGCAGGTATATAAATGTGAGGAGCTTGTTTTGCGTGAGATGAATACTTATAGGGGAGATCTGGGCGGACTGGCTCGCGGGATTATTGCATTACTCTACGTTTAAGGTTCCATAAGTATTTGCAATAAAGAAACATTTTAACTGCACAAAGTGCACATTGCGGCAATAGCTTCTTAAAAAACCTAGAAGAATCATTCAAAACTACTTTCACTAAATAAAATCTAGAAATACATACGTACTCATATTAGAGCCCACTTCTAAAACGTTCCATTACTATTGAATGCGGTCGGTACAGTGCAGATAACCGCCGGACAATAGCTACCTAGTCACTAACATTCATTGTTTAATCCACTTATCGTTGCGTTATCGGCTTCAGAGCGCAGCCTGCACGGACACGCTGGACGCAAGTATCGCGGCGGCTCGGTCGCACTCTACATAAAAAAACGTGGCGCCTCGGCATTAGGAGCCGGGTTATTTATAGGGGGATTAATAGGGTTGTGTTGTGTCTCTGTCGCTCTCGAGGTAAGGGGGTGAAGTGGTCTCGGTCGCACAGACAATTAGCCGGGCTCCGCCTGTCAGATAGCTCAATAAGTGCGTCGTGGACAATGCATGACGTCGCAACCCCCGAGGGGAGCGGGTGGAGCCGCGGAGGGGGGGGCGTCACGTTTGCGCAACGTCGCCGCTTGGCTCGTGCTATACCATTTATATGTTCCCAACGAACCTTTTTTTCGTCCGTGGGCTGTGAACCGTTTGCGTCTCATGAAGGTAACACAATTATGTTGGGTAACATTCTCTCGCACTGACCGACAAAAAACTAATCGCACAGGTATTTCAAATATGTGCGGGTTTGCGGATGAATAGTTACGTCATGAAGTCAGTTTTCATTGTGACGGTTTACCATTCTGAGATCATTTTGTTATTAACTTTTCTAAGCAATTAAAATCGTACTGGTGCAGCTAGAATATCAAGTTACATATTTACATGAAAGCTTTCAGAAGATATAATCGTTAATGTAAGGATGTTGTAACTGCTATAATTGCCAAACGAGTTAATCGGCACAACATATCAGTAAAGCAGTTGATAGCATATTAGCAGTGAACATGCTCAGCAGGCATCATTAAATTAAATCAATTAAGTTGCTATATTATACGTAACGTATTTTTGTCGAACCGTCCCCTACAAAAGTACACCTGACCAAGATTAAGTTAATATTGGAAGAGTCAACAAACGTCTAGAATTTTGTATGAACTAGTTTGCCACGGACGAGTTATAAGTGTCCAGGAACTTTGGAACCAGGATCAGGTCACCTTAGGAAGTGGACACAATCTGGCAGGTAGAGTCCCTACGGCCCACGGTCACTCACTCACTTTACAAACAAAGCCTGTGTCGTGGTGACACGGATAATCCCTTTCGCAGAAACAGAACTACGCTCTCTTGGTAATCCGTAGTGCGAGGAGCTACTTCTGGAAACTATGCTATAATTAGCATAGTTTCCAGAAGTGGTGTTACATCCATTGTGTGAGCGTGGGAGCTGGAAGCTGGAAGCTGATGTAGGAAGATCGTGGAAGAGGATGTGTCGAATATTAGAATACATTTAGTTGCGACGACTATACCGAAAATAAAATTGACCAATAAAAACCGAAAGCTAACCATAGTTAGGTTTAATTCATTATGTAAAGATTTTTTGAGTATCTTTTTTTCATATTTAATTTCATAGATTGGGTCACTTCAAGCCACAAATTTAAATAGTTTAATATTTCGAGCTGTAGTTATTTTTTAATAATTAATTACCCATATAACACTAGCTTGTGATGACGTCAGAGATGAGGCTGAAGAGTTTGATGTCTTTGCCACGTATATTACAAGAATAAAACACTTATATTTGACGTTCATTGCTTTATAATAGAAACTTCAAACTTGACACTTGTCAAATGAAATTTAGTAGCCTCAATCAGCCCAACGTGTGATGTCATTTAGCGGTGAAATGAAGGTCAAGTGGTTTTTAAATATATTTGTTAAAATAAACGCCATCTGGTAATTTCAAGAGCTCAAATTAACAAAATACGGTTTAAACCTAAAATCTTGAAATGGTTTCGGAATCAACATAGGTTAATTTTTACTTTACATGCCCATTTACAGTTTATCTGTTTCCGTACCCATAAAAAAACAGAAGTTTTCATGAAGTCTGTTTATTTTTATTACTAAAATTAACTATCAGAACTTTTATTGCATTAACAAAGAGTCAATCTGAACTTTCAATCCGAAGGATTTTGCAACCAGCCCTGTCTACGTCGATGAATTAGAATGATTATATTTTTCCAGAGTTTTATAATTTTAAATATGTTATCTACTAGTTCTAGGACCCATTTGTCAGCTGAAATATTAGCAACTACGATATAGTAAATAAAATGAAAAATACATCATTGTCAACATGCTTCCATTCTGTAAGTAAATACGTGTTGTTGTTAAGTACGTGCGCGTTGATGTCTTTTCTACGAACAAACTGCAATTTGCTACATTGCTCGAATTTTATACATTTTTGGTCGCCGTTATTATTATTTTGGTCGCTCCTTCATACTGTCTAGCATACGAATAATATATAAAAGAGATTTCATTAAATATTTTTGGTTCCTCGTCATTAAATATATTAATATGTTAATGAATTTTACTTACTTATGTGTATGGACGTCATAACAGCAACAAACACCCAACTTTTGCATGTTTGCACCCAACATGACAGATAATATATATAGTACACATACTTAAGTCTAGTTTAGCCAACAGTTTAGTCCGTAATTAATTCAAAGTCCAACTCGTATTTATCGTACAAATAGCAATGATTCGCAGAGATTAAAATTCGATCCGGTTCATTTCGGTTATTCAGAGATTGTTTTGTAAATTGAAAAAAATAAAATAATAATAATAATGATTTATTTAACAGATCATACAATCCAATTTGTTAGTAGTACATACACATCTTAAACACTAGTGTTAGTACATAATTATATTTCAATTTTATTAATAATGTCAAAATAATTAATAATAATATGTCAAAATCATCAAACGATAATGTCAAAATCACCATTAATTATGTAAAAATAATTAATAATAAAAATGTCAAAATCATCAAACAATAATGTCAAAATCACCATTAATCATGTTAAAATCATTAATAATACATAGTCAGGAAATAAAAAGAAATAAATAAAGGACAATAATCAAATAAGCAATAATTAAAGGACAATAATCAAATAAGCAATAATTAAAAATAAAACTAAAAAAAACAAACAAACTAAATAATAACTATCGTAATTACTAAATCGTTTGTGAAAACAATACTCGATATTCCTAGAAATCTTGAAGAATCACAAACATGATACATGATACAAAGCCGTGGGCAGAGCTTGTGACGGAATATTACATTTCGTATAAATAGATTTTATGTTGTAGGTTACATGTTACGTGTATAGGAGAAAACCTCACTAAGTAGGTATCATAAATTATCAGTTCAACAAATCGTAGGTATTCTAAGCATTAATTTAAAAACTTCCAAATTCCACAGAAACGTATCGCAGATTATTGTTATTCGATGATAATAATCAGCGTATCGTGAGATTATCACCATTTGATGATTATCATTAGATCTCACGCAGATGTGTTGTATAATAACGAGATGAATGTTTGGTTTATGTTTGTTTCACGACTAGGCCGCTGTCCCCATCGTGGCGCGATCTGTCGAACTATTTCAAAGCACAGCATAGATCTACTTTTGGTTCTAGAAAGAACCTAAACAATAAACATGCTTCATGTCTCATTTAATTTACAGCAATAGATAACATTGTTAAATCTTATAGAAGTGTCATAGGCGCATAAATGGTTTTTGTAGGGCCATAAGCATCACGAGAACTACGTTGTTGTATTTTTCTCCCCGTAGCACACATTTTTGATGATGAGCCTGTAGCAATTAAACTCATATAACTATAGGTAGTTCTTATTGACTTATTCACTGGTAATAAGTAGATACTTAGAGATGTCATAAATTAACTTATTCTAACTCGAGACTTATTTATCAGAAGTTTAATTGTACAGATATCTGAGAGGCAGATGATGAATAAATCACATAAGAAGTACAAACAACAGCAGTGTATATAATTATCTCAAATGAGTCTGGATTGCTATTTTTAATTATTTATCTTCATAAGCTACATACTTTTTTGTAGAGATTTGCACACGCTCATCTTAATAAAATACATTAATTAATGAGGCCGATAAGACCTATTTTTCTAATAGATGATTTGGTTTTCGTATACTAAAAAGCCCACCCAATTATTGGATGTGAATTTAGTTAATCATGACTTTTACTATTATTTAAAATAGTAAGTGTGTCTGAACAATTTAAGTAGAATGACGTCACCAGTGCTCCAGTAGTTGTTCAGCAACGCATCACATCCTATGCTCGACCTATTAAAACGATGTTACTCATAAACATTATTAGGTTTTAGTACAATGTTTAGGCGAGTTTTCTTTGTGCCCCTGACCTACCGCTAGACATTTGAGCGGGTTCGATCTAGATCCCAATCCTGTCCAACTGCTACACATTTCAGAGCCATCTGGGACAACGTTTGTTTGAGTTCTTAAATATAATTTTAATATCTCATACTACTCACATCAAAAAAGTCTGAGCAACATGACTTCGGTTTTGATTGGTTGAACGATTTTTACTTTGTAGTATTGTAATATATTTATATTTATTTTATAAATAATAACTAAGAATTTTTTACCAACCAGTCCAGTTTTTTTTCAACCAGTCTTACCAAGGGTTATCGTATTACTCAGTACTAACTGGGTTGTGGAGGTCAGATAGGCAGTCGCTCCATGTAAAATACTGGTATTCAGCTGCATCCGGTTAGACTGGAAGCCGACCCCAATGAAACTTGGGAAAAGGCTAGGCAGATGAGATGAACTAAGAATTTTTTGATGTATTAGTGACTAAAGCAATAAAATGCTTCATTCAATTGTTAATTTAATCACAATAGTTAATAATTGTGTACCAAACATACGTAGTATAGAACAAAGTTAAAACGAAATTAATTTTAACACGTTTTACAAAATTAAATACAGACTTTTTTTTGTAATTCAATACAAAGTGTGACCGCCTCTTTTGTTTAGAACTTGTCGGCAACGATTTTTCATTAAATTTATAAGATTGTTTATTTGATCCTGCGGCAATCGCTCCCAGTGGAATTTTAACAAGTCTTTCAGTTGTTAGGTGGTCGACACTCCATCCAGGGTCTCTAGAACACGTCTCTAGAGCATGTCCCATGTGTGCTCGATGGAATTAAGGTCTGGCGATTGTGCAGGCCACGGCAATACCCGAATGTTTTCCATTGCCAAGTACTCTCTGGTCCTCTGAGCTGTGTGCGAATGCGCATTGTCATGCATCAGCGTGAAATCTGAGCCAAGACTTTGTGCAAATGGGTGAACATAAGGCCCGAAGACATCTTTAGCATAACATTCACCGTTCATATTGCAGATCTACAAAAACGAGCTCAGTTCGTCTGTTCTTCTAATACCCGCCCATACCATCACTGTGGAGCCACTGTAAGGCTGCACTTCCTGGACGCATCTCAGACGTTTAGCATTTCCGGGACGACGATACAATCTTACCATTCTCGTATGAGGCCTAAATCCAAACCGGGACTCATCGCAAAATAAAATTGTATCCCATTGCTCCTGGGTCTCATCCTCTCAAGTGTTCCCTACACCATTCGTTTCGACGGTCGAAACCTATTAATAACTGGGCGTCGTGCTCGTATAGGTCGTATTCATGCAGCCTATTTCTCACGGTTTGGTGGCTAACAACAACGCCGCTTGAGAATTGTAGCTTTAAACCTATCTCCCGGGCAGTTAAATCGGCTGACGTCTTGCAGTCAGTTGTATGTATCGGTTCTGTCGAGCACTTATTCTCCTTCCACGTCCTGGGTGCTGCTCAGCAGGATCCCCTGTATTAACGTACCGCTGCCCCAAAGACGACAAATCACGCTCCTATTGACGCCATAATGCCGAGAACCGGAACTGATTTCTTCCCGCTTGTAGCATTCCTACAGCTCTTTGCATTTCATTGGCAGTCAAATGGCGTCGCTCCATGACATACAAAATGACTCGCCACTCAATTTTTTCAAAAAATATATATCTCAAAATGATAAAAGTGTGATAAATACCAAATTTAACAAGCAACGAAAAGACATGAAATCAGGAAAAAATAATTAGCTTTTATTTTAATGAAAACAAAACAAAAAAGTCTTTTTTTTTTTAATTAGCCAGTATATGTTTCCGAGAACAAAAAGATTGTATACCAATCTACTCTGTTAAGAAAACATAAAGTATCAATTAATAAAACATGCAGTCTCTGTAAAATGATGAGTGTTACTTAGACTTTTTTGATGTGATCATCATCTGCCTAGCTTTTTCCCAACGTTCCCCCATGTTGGGGTCGGCTTCCAGCGTAACCGGATGCATAGCAGTGTTTTACATGGAGCGACTGTCCATCTCAAATCGACTGTAACGATTAGCCAGAACAAACAGGCAGTCAGACAAACAATGAAAAAAAATGTTTTTTTGCTATAAGTATATACTTTCATATGCATTCAGTAAAAAGCTGTTATTTGTAATTACAAACAGCCACCTCAATTTTTTTTATTTGTATAAATGTACCATAATATATTATACTTACGCGGTCAAAGTAAGCACATGAATATTGTTGAGCAAGATCATCTATACTACCTTCTACAGTCACTCAAATAAATTGCAATTTAGTCTGAAAGTCACAACACAGAATGTTTATATTATGTATACATAATTGTTATGCATGTATATTATAATTTAAATTGTGTTGTATAAACAATAGCACAATAAAGTTCTCATTAGGACACAAGTCATTGAGCTGTGGTCCTTGAGCACAGGACGCGGTGCTGTAAACGTTCTCGTGGGAAAAAATGATCTGTTGGACAAAAACAGATAAACAGTCGTTTAGAATGCAGTTTCTAAAATCAATATTCTTATACTATTTAATATTCATCAAATGAATGCTAATTCTGTCATTTAATGTGTTATTTATGGACAAAACACCTGGAGCTTGTGAAACCAATGTTAGAATCTCAACTAATACAATTATTAATGTGAAAGTTGGTATGTTTGTCTGGATATTTGTCGTCGGTAGACGTTAGTCCTGTTATGAAGTAGGTTTGGATTGGATGGGGAAAAACTTTCAAAATCCTCAAATGTTAGTAGGTAATGGTAGTAGTTAGGACAGAGTGATTCTTTTTTAACTGAAAGTTAAAAAAGAATCACTCTGTTACCAGTAAACTGTAAGTTCTGTTCTACTTCTTAACTATGTTACTGGCACGACACTATAAGGTATTTTAAATTACTTTGGGTCTTCTATCTTACTTCGACACTTCCACGGTAGCGTCGTCGGTGACAGCGCAGCGGCCATTATATCTGCATGTTCTACTGAGGACACTAACTAGCACAGCCTCCACATGCTGGTAGTCAGCGGGTATTAGTGCCCTCGGATCCACTGTTAGGTTTATGGATGCTGACAGCATTAGATTCACAAACTGTCACAAACGGGCCGTGTGCTAACTGGCGAAATGTGAGCGTTACTAAAAAACATATCTTCCTAATCCTTCGGGGCGTACAGGTGTTATGGATGGTTTGGTACGTGGTGCGAGCGGCGAGGCTGGGGCCTGTGCGAGGCGCCGTGAATATCACTTGGGTCGCAGACAGCCGTCGCCTCACAGGCCAGACCAGTAAGCCCACACAGGCATCACAAGAACCGCTTTAATAAGCGTAAACGTAGAGTGTTGAACCGACCAAATAATATTGAGTCTATCTGGCATACGGGCGTTATACCAAAATGTTACTGTTCACATAATAATAATTATGTTACTAGCACGTACCAAAAGTACCTTCATATAATTATGTTATTTCGGAGAACATGTGACTGGAGTAAAGTGCACTTACCAACTCGTGACGGCGGGACGGCGCCCAACAAGTACTACAACACACTTGAGATGCTGCCTGTGCAACATGCGCCACACGCTGCGTGATGCTGGAGACATAATACAGATATCTCAAGTGAGTGTAGTGACAGGTGCCACATCAAAAATAGGTTGTCTGTAAAGTCGGTTTACGGATGATCTTCTTCTTTGCGTGTCGATAGAGTTAAATAATACCCGAGCAGTATGTAGCCACCTGCACAGCTCTGTCGTTGGCTTCGTTTGAATCCTAGAAAGAGCAGGTGGCTGTGCATGAATTTTACGTGATAACGTCACAAATCGTCGTATGAAAATACACTCCGACTTATTTCAACGTTTTGGAGTCACTGTTACGTTTAATACGAGATATCCTGATAGATTGATTATTCCGCCAATGACACTTATATCACAAAAGTAGCTTTCCAATGGTCATAAGGATATATAACAAACTACTAAAATCACTCCCAATCAATCGATTTAAAACGGCTTTATTCATATGGCTTATAAGACAAGACATTTTATTCTGTGAATGAGTATCTTATCCTTAAAGATTAAGTTTGACATTTTCCTATTATTCATTAATTGAAAAATTATTGACGTTCTTATAACTGCCATTCTTAATATTGACATTCTTATCATTGGAATTATATACGAGTATATTGACATTGTAAGAATTGGCAATCTTATTATTGACAATCTTTTTGTTGACATCCTTATTATTATTAAATAAATAAAATAAAAAATAAATATCGCTGGACATTAACACACAGCGCCATTTAGTGCCACACTAAGCAACGAGGCTTGTGTCGTGGACACCAGATAGTTGATAATTATACTACATAGATACTTTTTGTTTGTAAATACATACTTATTATACATATAAACATCCACGACTCGGAAACAAACTTCCATGCTTATCACACAAGCATTTGCTCCAACCGGGATTCGAACCCGGGACCCTTAGAACGTAAGGCAGCCTCACTACCGCTACACCATTCGGGTCGACAATACAATACATACCAATTACGTTGCTTGCATGCTAGTTTTAGCGAATTGTGTGAGCAACTGTAATAAAACTCGACCGTCTATTTATATACTGCAATTCTAGGAAATACGAGTAGTAATTCTAGCAAATAAATTTCAATTTCATTTCATTTCACCTCATAAGAAAACATTGATGAAAAATTGCATACTTTCATGAATTTAATTGAATTCTCTTCTAGGATGTTTTTTCAAAAACACTAATACATGAAATTATTAATTACCAACCAAAAGGCTTAATACAAATTTTCATGATATTAGTGTTTTTAACATAAAAATCTAAATTTCATCCCCCTTTTCACCCCCCTAAGGATTGAAATTGTAACAACACCGTTGCGTTAGCTTCCAACCTTAAGCCTAGATAATAAATTTTGTGATTTTTACTTCGAAAATTAAGGACTTTCCGTACAAAACTTCATCCCCTTTTTTAACCTTCCTAAGTCCTTGTTTAAATTATAAAGGGAGCCACTGTGCAAAATTTCAGTTTTCTAGGTCCAAGGGTTTGGGCTGGGAGTGGATGAGTCAGGCGGACGTGACTGGCGCGCGGAACGGTGTGAACTTTTTCGTGCGTACAGCCAGTATTCATCGATTTATCACGTCAAAAACCATGGCCCACATTCTGACCTGTTCCTTGTGCAACTGCACCTGCACTTGAACGCCGTCGATGCGGCAGTCTTGTTCGAAACATGCCCCAAATTACAAAGTAGTAAGATGCTTCAACTCGCTCGGGGTGATTATAACACCACTGATATTCGATCACGTATCGTAAACACTTGATAAGCATCTTATCAGCGGCATCTGTGTGATGTTGTGACATGTGTCGGGTATTATGTGACAAGTACCGGGAGTCGGGTAGTGTTTGTTTACTTGCTAATATCGCGGGGTATGCGGGGGTGTGCGGAGGGTGGCGTGTGAACCTCGCGCACCTACAAGGTCATGGGGCCGTCTCGCGCACTTCCCAAGTCCAACCACTGACAGCTCGTCACGAATCATGCATGACGACGAATATCTAGTTCTGCTGAAATCCTGTTAACATTTCGATAATGTTCTAAATCTTGATAAGCACTGTTTCATTATTTAGATGATCCTTCTATTTTTTTTCAATAGCTTAGGCTCAGCGGATTCTCCCGTGGATGTAGCAGCTCGTCTTTATACAATATGTTTTTACTTTGTATAACATCTCTTAAAGACTTGTGTGCTGAACGCGTTCTTTGCTGAACTACAAGTAACTTAACATGAATCCCTGTCTCGATCGCTAGCCGGTAAAGCGTCCACCACTGAGTACTACGTCCTTGTAAGAACACTCACACATACTAACTCCAAAAGACCTATGTGCATGTCATACGAAAATGACCCCGACTTCATGAACCAGGCCTATAAAGTAGTATGTTTTTATGTGTAGTAGCATTAGTGTTTAAAAATATTAACCTTTCAACAAATAATTTATTGAAATCTCGAGTATATAATTACAATATTATTTTTTTATCTCACTAACCACTTGCTATTTTGCAAAATACTCAAACACATTTCAAAACACTAGTATTACATTATGTGTATGTGTATACGCACACACATGCACATACGTCAGACAATTTGTCTTGTTGTCTGTTATTTAGCAGCGTTGGGCGAGCGCGATCTAATCGCACATCTAATCTTATCTACGTGATAATGATAACACTATTAAAGTCGATAGCCGTCGTGCAAGCAGGCGGCCGCGGGACACATACATTCGCGAATACGACCTTCAATCTATATATCTCAATATGATAATAAATCAATCGTTTATTTAAATAGTAACATATCCACAATCCATATTAAAGTGGAAGAGAAACACTTTGGCGAATAGGCCTATCGCGTACTTTACAATATTACGAAACGTGTGTCAAGCCAGCTGCTGTCGGATTTGTTCTAAATTTAACTACCGAGATCAAATTATGAATATTCATAATCAGTTATCAATTGTTAAACGTACCGTCGTCTTTGTCATTGTGAACCCCTAGGTGATTTTAGAATCAAGACATACCTTGGTAATGTTTCTTTGTTACACTCAGTGGAGCGGCTCCTTGTGTGGAATGCTGTACTTGTGTTTTAAGAGCTGCAAATATTTAGGGAATGTTAAGTGGGGTAAATTGGCGACACATTTACACACTACACGCTTGGGAGCAGTACTCAACACACACACACACACACATATGCATATGTACGCAGTGTGTTTTGTAACAATATCGAATCAATCCCTTAGAAATTAAAACCCATAGTGCCACAATACTATATCACTAAGACTAAGTCGTAATTGCACCCACATAATTTTTAACATTTCGCATGATCAAATAACCAAATAACTGCCTATCATAAATGCTGATGGTATTTTTATAATAAATTCATAATACTCCTTCACAGTCAGTTGGAAATATGTAATACGTCATAGTGTGCAACGTCCTCACTACCGTAGAAAGTATCTACGCGGCTACGAAAGTGCTACGGGTAGACACCCGTAGCACTACGCTCGTAGACACGAGCGTAGAGCGTAACCCAGACGTAGCTCCAAGCTTGCGATTCCTATTTATGATCCTATGCTGATATGATTACGAGTATTCAAAGTTGATTAATACACAATACTTATCATGATATTTCTAATTGATTTATTGATTACTTTTTTGATAGCGCCGGTTTTAAACCAATATTGTACGATTGCTTCGATTGATTTAAATATAGAGTCGATGGATTTAAAAATAAATAAATAAAATAAATAAAAAAGTTTATTGCTTCAACTTAAATAACTTATTCTAGTTACAATGGGGAGAATCCATTTAAGCAAATAGTATGCTTGTTTTAGGATGCTCCGCCCTTCCCCAGGTTTTGTAATTGTATTAAAGTTATTGAACTTGATCATAATAATAAATGAACGAACGACGAATGAATGATGATGATTTACTAAACAAAAGTTTATCAATGTGACTTGATATTTAAATGCACTGAATTACACAAGTAACTCCAACTTCAGAACGTTCGGCACAATAAACTCGATGGGTCCGAAGTCAAGTGAATTCCGATTGGTATTCGTATTCGATCATCAGTCGTGTGCGAGAGTCTCTGTGGAGCGTGGCCGCCGGCAGGTAGTGCGCAGTGCGAGACACGCATGGCGCGTGAGACACCGCGCGGGTGATGTCACGCGACCGTTATGGACAGCTTGCGGACACCCGACACTGACAGATGATGTACTGGCGTCTCTGCCAGTGGCCGGGCTCCGCAGCCAGTCTGGACCTTCAGTGAGTCGACTTGACTCCGACCACTCCGCTCAGCATTGTAATAGAAACTGATTTATTGTTCTTCTCATCGACCGCACATGCGAAGATTTTATATTCGCTAATAGTCTTATATTACCTAAGTAGGAGTGAATTGAGAGAAAACCGAATCCTGAAATATTTTAATCGATTACAGTTTTGCCTAACTTGATGCTGAAGCGTTCGCGTGGCTGAGTCAGTTAGGTAACGAATATGTGGAAAATCATTATTTATATAAATATTCAAAAATATGTATTGCAACAAAATTACTGCGAATTTGAAGTGTCATTAATGTATAATATCCAATAGTGATACGTCAGTAAGTTCTGAGTTGTGTCAGCTAGCTCGCGGCCACACTGTCGCCAGGCATACCTCGGCCGTGCGAGAGTGTGAGAGCCGACACATTTGTACTACAAGTACATTAGCGCTATCTGCGTGTCCCATCGCAGACCATCCCGGCTCCTAATTTAAGAGCAATATCAATTTCGTGTGTCGCCGGCCTGAGGGAGAGAAGGGCGGGGGTCGTGCGCGGGCGCCGGCGCTATGTGACACACGGGACGCGGGACTACACACCGGGACAGCGCGTGACATGCCGCGCACGTCACCCCGCGCTGGAATGTGTAGGTACACTTGATCAATCTATTATCACATTTGAACATTCCAGTTTATGCCTATTCATACGAGTAACGAAAATATGTATGATTATTATTTATCATGAATGACTAAGTGATTTTGAATCAAAACAAATCATAAATACCAGTGTCAAAATTAGGTATTTGCACAAGGTTTTGCAAAAGTAATAGTCAATACGCCGTACCTAGGTGATATCAGCATCCATAGCAAGATGTGATGCGGTAACGGTCGCGCGACGTGCGGCGTCCGCGCGGCCTGTGTGTCGCCGGACGGCGCGCGGTTCCTCTGTCGCGCCGCCTCAAAAGCCTTTCCGTGTTCCGCGCGCGCCCCCACCCCGCGCCCGCGCGCCCCTGCCCCGCGCTTGCCCACGCCTGCACTTCCGCCGCGCCGCAATTAAACCCGTCGATAAATTTCCAAACTTAATCAAACGACTGCAGTCACGACTAACGCACAGAGCGGGCTCGGGGCACTCGGAGTGCCAGGCTCTCGAGCTCATGTGATGTATGAGAAGAACTTAGCGATACTTTATTTTAAATCGATCGGCAATGTTTTGGCCCAACTATGGCATATCTTTTTAGTTGATACTTCCAAAAAATATTGATTATCACTAAACTTGATAGTCTAAGAAGGACAAAAACTATGGGGAACCGAAAACTAAAAAAATCTCACTTAGTAAAGCGTGTGAGCTGAAACGGCTGCTTTTGTTATCAAATTGTTTCAAATCAAACCAACGACATGGAGGTACTAAAACCAATGTTACGTCCTCGAATACCTATAACAAGAAAAAACACTTTTGGGTATTTTCTCATTTAACGTATTTTCAGCCTTTCGTACAGCGGCAGCGTAAGGACTGAACACAAAGGGTCTTGGACAAAATGGCCGTAAGACCTACAGAATAGAAATATGTCTCAAATCAAAGCTCACACTAAGTTCTCCAAATCATACTATTGCGACCAGTACCAAAATCGCCGGAGACCGGAGTTAGGGCCATTTGAAAAGGTTGCAGTTCCTTGTATTTTGTCGAGTTTGATTTAATTCGATCAAATCTTTGGCAAAACCCAGAAATAAACAAAATTTTTAAGTGGTTGGCTCGAAACAAAAACAGTTTATTACAAATTAATGTATCTGCATTTACTATTTCACTAGCTACCTATATGATTAGGTTATTACATAATGTACGTTTTCTGATCAAATCCTGTTCCCAAAAATAATTACCATTTAAGAATGCCTTCTTTTTTCCTTACTTATACTAACTATGTATTACAATTTACCGACTTACTGTTATAAGGATAACAAATAAAATAAACAAAATATTGTACGATCAAGTTTTCCTCATGAAATATTAAATTCTATGAAAGGCAAAGTGAGTACGTAGACAGATAAGAGGTGATTCAAACGACGGGAATACTTACATTGAAGTTTAGATCAATGTAAACAATTAGCGGAAAATGTGTGGAGTTTACCTTAAACCGGGGTCATGTGACTTATTTCTTTAACGCGAAACTTCGCCATAACAAGACAGAGATTATAATATTTGAACAAGAGGCGCGGTTACAAGTACTTACGAGTACATGTAGCCGCGCCTCTTGTAGAACTGTAGTGTCTCCTAAAGGAACTAACTACTTCTGTGGCACAATTGCGTCTCACCAAATCTGTACTTTCACACTGGCAATCTGTGTCAGTCCTAGTGTCCTAAAGTTTTATTTGATTTAATACGATGGTAACACTATCCTGGTTAGTAGGTACTCGTTATTTGCCTAAAAATTCTGATGTCCCCACAAGTAAAGTGTAACAAGGTCACGCCTGTAACCCCCTGTGTCGCTGGCACACATTATATGTTTTGGCTGGAGCCAACTTTGCCAATTCCACGGCTTCGTTGGCTGCACGTTGTGGGGTTCAGCGGGCCTGCGGGCCTGTAATCCCTGATTGTTAGGTAGAATTGCTCCTGTAGACACACTTCTTTGAAAATACTTAGTGATTACCTTTAATAAAAGCCCAGTTAAGCAAAATAGTAATAATGTCACGTTTCAGACTGGATGATCAAAGCAAAGAGGATGCCATGTATCACGAGTAGGCAGTAAACACAGATAGCGGTGTATGGTGTGGTGGAGACATAAACGCATATCTCGCGATAGCCGGCGGTGGCGACCGCAACCGCGGTGACGGACTAACGATATCCAGGCTTACTTGTGTTCTTGTCCTCATGGCTAGCACACAACCAACACGTCACACATTTAATTTGAGAATAACGCGCCTCAATCAGATCAGTTTATTGTTTTCCAAGAATTAATTAAATGAGGCCCACTTGTAGTTTTATGAACAGATAAATTATAACAAGCCAATGATAACAAGCAGTATCAATTACCCGTCTTTAGTTTATTTGACAAATTATCCATGCGCCCGAACTGTAGTGCGTCCTTTGAATAGCAAAAATACTCTTCGTCCACCTACCTACCTGGGTAATGTAAGCGAAGTTTAAAATAATCGTAGTACAATAATATACTTATGTAAGTTTTGTAGGTTTGTGTATTTGCGAGCCTAACGAATTAATAGTAATTCATAATGTCATGATGAGTAAGACCAAGTAGTATTGTCTGCCTAAACGCAGGTTTACCTAAACGTATCTGTAAAGCTGCGGACAAACACTGTACTGTACAGATTGAGGAGCAGACGCGTGATACCATACGTTGACAGATAATTATACCAACTGAGTTGTCTGTCAACGTCCAATCCTGAATCTGTTTGAAACGGTTGATTCTGTCAAGCCGTTTCGAACAGATCCTTAAGTTGCTAGTCGTAAAAAAGACAATTATAAAGTAATCATATTTATTATTTTCGTGGCGGTGATCGTTAAAACAATGCTGCTGTCGCCAGTCGCGGTCCCGGTCGTGCCTCTACATCGGCTACTAATTGCTGCGCCTGCGCCGCTCTCACACAGTTTTTTCTTACCGACACACGGCGGGAATGCTTTTATTCCTGCGACACGAGACCTGTTAATGTGTTAATCCACTCAGATCGCCTTGTTTCTCTGTTATTAATAGCCAACAAACAGACGTGCTCCGTCTCGCTCGCTCGCGCCGGCGCCGCTTGCGACAGACACTATAGTGACCCACACACACACACGCACGACTCATAATTTTTAATTATTAATAAGCGCGGCTCGGAAGGCTCCGTGTGGTCAGCTCAGCGTAACGTGGCGGGCTCATTTTTCGGAGGCTTATCGACGCATCTCCAGGAGTACGTATAGTGAGTCATTAGTAAGGGATGGTTGCGCAATGGTGGAGGCCTACAGTGCACAATGGGGCACAGTGGGACACCACGCCGCTGTCACATGCAATACTTTATAACAACAGCATTCGGGACGAGGACATCTGATGAGCGATAACAAAGCTTTTAGCTAACGGCCTTACCCACGGGACATGAACAACCACTCCAACAAATAAGTTAATGTATTTCCACTAAAACAATCTTGTTTTAATTACGGAAAACCTACTCAATTGATTTATGGTGATTATGAGGTCTTGACCTCATTACTTCGCTCAAAGTTCAGAAAAACCCTAAGAAGTCAGCAGCTACCGTTGTTGTGAGGATTTTATGTGCGCGAATGTAGCTGGTGTAGTAAGTAGGTGAGCCTCGGCCGCGCGACTGCCCGCGAGTGTCGCTCGCAAATCTGTCGCAGCACGTTCGATGTCGAGTGTGCCGAGTGAGTGTGCCTAGTGTACCGAGTATGTCGAGTGTGCCGAGTGGCCGCGTTGCTTTCTCACAGAGACCCGCGCCCTAATTAATTACCTCTACATCGAGAGCCACAAAAAAACGAAACTTGTCGCGGCTTAAGAGCTGCGGCGCCAGAGAGGTCCCGGCGGGGCGCGGGGTGCGCGGCGCGGGGGCTGCGGTGACAGGCGCCACTCGCTTGGGAAACTGTCCCCGGCGCACTATGCCACAGGGCCATCGCCTCACATTCGGATATCTGTCCTCTGCTCACTATCCACTCTTATCACAATATGAATAATAAAATACGAGTTATCGAGCCGTCTGCCGCTCCTCCAGTCGCCACTAATACGTGAAGTTTCTAATGAACTTCACTATAACTATCACATTAAGTTCCGGAGCTAAGATAGCTCCTCTCCGCCACTCCGCTCCGCTCCGGATGCGCTGGATAAGAATTTTATAACATGTGCTCTCGGTTTACAGCCTGCCATTAATGGCTCCAAATAACATTGGTTAACATTTAACTGAACAAGTGAACACCCATTATAATAGGAGTATACTAAACTGGTTAATGTTACCACAAGAAGGGACTGCTACCAGTCAGCACGTGAAGGCGTGAGTGCTGAGTGGTAGCCGGGACGCTGCCGCCGCGCCGGCCTGATGAGGGCTCGTGGTTATCATGTCATAACTTTATGGCTTAAGAGCCCATTAACTATGCATTCATGTAAGTAATCAAATAAGTATTGCAAAGCTCGCGAGTCCCACAGCTGGCTGAGGTTCGTGTAACGTAGTCAGCACTAATGACCGCGGGGTGGTGGGGGGTAGGGGGGAGGGGAGGGCAGGTCGCACATGATATGCTAATGTGTGAGCGACATGTGTCGCGCGTGTCGGACAAGTTGTCGCGATAGTGCGCGCATTGTGTGCCCGCGCCGACACATCCGCGCATTGCCCGACTGCTGATGTGTTGTCGGGTCGCTACACGTAGCTGTAAGCCACACAGTTAGGTGCTCCGCTGAGTGCTAGGCGACGCACTCGCAGCGAACCAACGCATGGTGTACTGGCTCTTAGCTGTATGTATGGCTTCGGTCACACTTGTATACTTTATTTAATACTAATTTCCATATTATATACCATATTATTATATCATCATTTTTCTAGCCTTTTCCCGACTTTTTTTTAATGGGACAAGCCCGCCACACTATTCCCAAACCACTGTAACTCCTGAAAGCCAGAATCAACAGTGGCGACCACCAGAAAAGCGCCGAGACAATGAAGCTCGACGAAGTCCCAAAGAATGAATTTAACTGTCTTGGATCCCGCAACGAAATTAATCAGAAAAGTATAGTGGAGGAGTAGGAAGAAACCGTGATTGCCACTTCCCTCCATATCAACAGGAGACAGAACAAAACAAGGCCAATAGGCACAAAGGGACGTTTACAACTGAGATAGGCCCAGTTGCCTAGCACCACGGATAAATATTAATATTAATGGGTACTAAGTTTTGAGCTGTTATATTTGATTCCAATAATAGGTATGGCAAAAACGCTTGAACGCACGGAAATTTGTTCTTGTCTATCCAACATAATATTGCGTTCATTTTGCCAAACACTGCACTCCCATAAAATGTGATGTGCTTATTGTTCATATTCGCAGTCACCTAAGGAACATTGACAAAATGGCTAGTCAACAAGCTTGAAAGAAAATAATTTACTCTTAAAGTTACCATGACCGGTGAGAAAAGCCTTTTCCCGACCATGTTAAGGTCGGTTTCCAGAGTAACGGGATGCAGCTAAACACAAGTTTTTTACATGGAGCGACTGCCTACCTGACCTCCACAACCCAGTGGGTTTTTCCCGAATAAGTGTATTCATGCTCACGTTGGTATCTTTAAAAAAGTAGTTCCTGTTGATTGAGGACTGCTCCAACAACATGTGGCTTGTCTTCGGGTGACACTTGGTAGCTGTGTAAGCAATCCTGGGACAGGGAGGGAGAGCTTCTAGTCGTGTTCGAGCCAGAATTCATACCTGTCTCCATCCTCCAGTTTCTAACTGTCATCTGCTGACATAGTACTTGTAAGTCATGGAGTTCTATAAGGGTATACAATAACTGAATCGCGCCCATAATCACGTGAACTACGAGAGTGACTAGATACGAGGTAGAATTCCAGCCCCAGCGCTAACAGTATTGTACTAAAAAGCATTAGACCCATTATTGAATACGCTTGGGAATATTCGTCAATGAGATAGAGTAAGTGCGTTGACCGGTCAGTCCAGCAAGATAAATCATACAAATAATGTTAGTTAGGTATAGTATGATTCTAAAGCCGCTGGCATTCAATTCGCTCTAGACAAACAAGTAACCGCCATTTTTTTTGTCATTTTGATTACATCGGTGTGCGGTAGGAGTGTCCTACGCTCCGCCATCCAGTTAAACCGAACTACTGCTAGTTAATATGCGCATAATGTCGCGCCGCGCGGGGCCTCGCGGCTCGCGGAACAATGTCTTTGTTTTTATACACTTATCGAAGGACAAGTTCGTTAAACTGTGGAGATAAGTGAAACAACATTCATGCAGCTCTAAATTCCGTACTTTGCATAAAGCCATTTCCCTCGGAATCGCTTCCGGTCTATACTCGTTGGACATCAAAACCTGCTACAGACACAAGTTATCTTTATGTCGCGATAATAAAAAATCAGAAGGTATAGATGAGAAGCTATTCACATAGAATGCGTGGCTGGCCGGCCATGCTGTGCCGAGCTCTCGACTAGCTCGCCTGCGGGTGTCCAATGGCGGCGGGCTGGATCGCGGCCGCGTAACGCGGGCTCCCGGCGGCGCCGCCATTGGCCGCGGCGCAGTCACTGACCACAACACGCGGCACCACCGTCGAACCGGTCGCGCGTCCCCTCACACAGACACTACAAGCAGTACAGTACCGCTCGTGCGACTACAAACTGTACAGACAATCATTACATTCACTTGAAGCGTCGCACGCCGCTACGAGCCAAAGTTGTGCAGCAATTAGGACTCAGATTACGTGGTAATATCGACAGAAATCTGCGTTTTATATTATAGAGTTTAATTAAGTACATCTTTAAAAGATGTTAGTAATCCGTGCTCGGTGTAATACTTATCCTTGTAGTACCTATCGTTACAGTCATTAGACTGTAACGATAGGTTCTACAAGGTTCAAGTCGTCTGCTATCAAGTCAGCGGGTACTCCACAGTATCTCGGACGATATCATAATTGTGAGCGTATTGCCGTCGTCGGCCTGATATTCGTATAATCGCGAACATGAATCAATAATGTGTTACTTTTGTTTACGAGAGGTAATGGTCGGTGGTCGGTGGTGGTCACCCCGCGGGCCATAAACATGTCGGTCCGCGGGTCACGCGCGGCCACCCCGCCCCGCTCCCGCCCCGCACCGCGCCGTGGGCGGGGCACAGCTGGGCGGGGCGGAGGCTCTACACATTTCCCGGAGGGCGGCTCGGTCCCGCGAGCCCGCCGGTCCCGCCTCACTAACATGTTTTTCCTTTTGCTCGTTTGGGATGCTTTTAGTAGTTGTACATTTTATTTTGGTCTCGTAAGGATTGTAAGCTTGAATGTCGAGCGCGCACAACATCGTCGTTAACCGCGACCAGCGTGTTTTTATGTAAATGATTTAATTGTTACGTTTAAGGTTTTAACTGTAAGCACTTTGAACACGAAATTACAGATTTTTTGTAACTCCTAATGGACGTGAAACTCGCTTGCAAATACCTTCATAAGTATGACGATAACAGTCAGTATGTTCGTAATGCTGACTGTACTACACCAGGCGCCTACTTCTTGCAGTCACAGGCCGCAGGACGTCCAAGGTATAACAACAATTTAAGGTGAATGCTCCAACCAGCCCG
The DNA here is from genome assembly GCA_941918905.2 of Xestia sexstrigata. Lineage (NCBI taxonomy): Eukaryota > Metazoa > Arthropoda > Insecta > Lepidoptera > Noctuidae > Xestia > Xestia sexstrigata. The sequence continues at coordinate 24,229,028 of OW799202.2, read as the reverse complement.
CGATATTTATTTATTTATTTAAACTTCATGTACAATAGTGGTACATAGGCGGACTTAAGCCACAAGGCATTCTCTACCAGTCAACCTTTGGGTTAAATAGGAAAACATAGTGATAGGGTACAAAGTAATGCCTGAAAAACTAACTTGTTAACGAGAATTTATATACTTATATTGATACTAATACACATATACAGATAAAATAAATTATTAGATATTTTAACAAATACCAAAAATTAAAAAGAAAATAACGAGAAACCTAATTAATAATTATTATGACTAGACTTCAAATTGAGAGCTATTTAGTCTGACTTAATTAGTAGGTATATACGAACTTGTCTTTTAAAAATGAATTTGCTTTCAGCTTTTTTAATGCCAAAAGGTAGCGCGTTCCAGAGCTTTATAGTAGAGATAGCGTAAGAATTTGACATAAAGCCTGTACGGTGTGAAGGAATTTGGAGAAGTAGATTCTTGGAAGCTCGAAAGTTACGACTATGAGAACTGCCCAACACTTTGAAATAAGACTTTAGATAATCGGGAGGACATGGATCGTTCATAATCGTGAAGAGCATGCAGATAGATCTGAGGGACCTGCTGAGTCGGATAGGCAACCATTTATGCTGAGAACGAAAAGAAGAAATGAGATCGTATTTACGAAGGCCAAAAACAAGCCGAATACAATTGTTGAGGAGTCGATCCAATTTATTTAGAAGTTGTTGGGAAAGATCAGAACAACAAACATCGTTGGGTTACAAAAGGGATGAATGAAAGCAAATGCATGGCTGCTGAGATAAGAATGCTGAGGGGGATGTGTAATGTGTAGTGGAATGAGAATGAAATGAATGAATTAGAGAAAATCTGAAAGTGGTGTCGGTGACTGAAAAGTTGTGTGTGGTAGTCGGGTGTCGTGGTAGGTATGGGCATGTGATGTGGACGAATGAGGAAAATGTCGTGAGGTAAGTTTTGAGTATAAATTTAATGTGGATTGTTATAAGAGTCGAGGAATAACAAAAAAACCGATGGATGCACTGTGTGAAAGATGAAATGGCTAGAAAGGAAGTGACTGCTGAGATGACGAGTTATAGAGAAGTATGGAAGAAAAAGACATGCTGCGCCGACCGCAAGTGGGTTGGGATCAGGGCAGGAGAATGGTGTATGAGTGTGAAGACTTCAAGAGTTACTACTGACATGCGGCTAACCGTTCATACTAACAGTAGTGTAAAGGAATTCAAAAGTACGATAGAATCAACGAATAACAGGATACCAACACTACCTACATCATTAGTAGTAGGTAATACAATCACTATCAACTAGGAAAATTCAAAACAAAAAAATAGTTAACGGGGGACCGTTCCTAACCGGTAACACTGTAGAACCGCCTCGCTCGTGGAATGTCGCCGTCGTACTGTTGCCGTGCTCACATTCATGATCGTGGCCACTAATAGTGCCCTCTTATCAACCGCGCGTCTCCAGGGCTCCGCCGCGGGTACGCTCGTTAATTAATATGAGCATAAATCAAGCCGCTTGTCACGAATACAATTATTTAAGTAATTTGCTTAAAAGAATAGACGTAAAGTACGTTTGTCGGACGGCGACGGTTTTACGACGTTTTAATGTACGCCCGCCGCCGCGCGCCGTGTGAGCGCGCCGGAACACAGCCATACCACAGTGTAGGTGTTATGAAGATTAATCATAAACCAACCGCACTGGAAAACAATTAGTTCCTTTTTATGTTAATAAACTGCATTGTAGTGTTCAAGACACCTTGATCACAGCTTGATGCCGCCTGCTTAGCAGACCGCCATTAACATTTTACAGCTTTCCAAATAATTCGTCTTTTTGAAACCAGTACCGCTGTCCGTTCAGGACAGCTATTCAAATTAATTAGGTATTTAAAATTAAAACATTCAGCCAAATAATATTAACGAACTAAAATATTACAAATTACCTACTTAGGAGGAATGTTTTAGGTAGGTACCCACCCACACTCAAAACTATGCACCAACACGTGTAAACACGTATACTAACAGAACCCGTTACGTTGGCTTAGGGGGAAACTGGTTACCTTCTAGGCACTTTACCTTAACTACATAATACCTATTTACATTAAGTATTTCCATAATATAATTGTCGTAAAAATGTACACGTTTACATAATAATTAAGAAAGGTTTGTGGTACTCCTGCATGGACACAGTTATTTTCAATTTGACATTCAGTCGTATTGTTAGGAGGTTCCTTTCTCTGGAGTCCTGACCGCTGCGCGTCGGTAGTTTGGACCCTGTTCTCGATACCGGTGGGCTACTATTTTGTAAAGTTTTTTTAAAATACCTATTATTTTTTAATTGAAATATTTTAATTGTAACAAATATATACAAAAATAAATAAAGGATATAAAAGGAGGTATAAAGAAATGGCGAAGAATACGTTCTGTCTCTAGTATCTCAATGTGTTGTGGTCATAAAACAAAAAACAAAAAAAAGTGAAAAATAGCTTTAGCTTCAGAAGTCAGTGACAAAAAAACTAAATCAATCAAACAAAGGCCACCCGAAGCTAAAGTAATTTTTCACTATTTTGTGTTTTTGAAGTCGGTTTTATTTTTTGCAAAAAAGTTTTTATTTTTCAGTTTTTAGTGGTTCACATGTGCTTTTTTTTTTTTTTTTTTTTTTTTAATTGGGACAAGCCCGCCACACTGTTCCCAAACCACTGTAACTCCTGAAAGCCAGAATCAACAGTGGCGACCACCAGAAAAGCGCCGAGACAATGAAGCTCGACGAAGTCCCAGAGAATGAATTTAACTGTCTTGGATCCCGCAACGAAATTAATCAGAAAAGTATAGTGGAGGAGTAGGAAAAATCCGTAATTTCCACTTCCCTCCATTTCAGCAGGAGACAGAACGAAACAAGGCCAATAGGCACAAAGGGACGTTTACAACTGGGATAGGCCCAGTTGCCTAGCACCACGGATAAATATTAACATTAATGGGTCCTAAGTTGTGAGTTGTTATATTTGATTCCAATAATAGGTATGGCAAAAACGCTTGAACGCACGGAAATTTATTCTAGTTTCCACAAGGTCTGTATAGTAAATAACTCCGGATGTAACCTGTACACTATCCACATGTGCTTACCCCTTCAGAGCATGCCAGCTCGGCGGCGTGATGTTATGTTATGAACTGGTGTAAACAATAGACAGACATGAGATTTCAGCAATCCCAGTCCATTTGCTATAATTTATTGAGGAGTTCCCGTTGCCTATCTCCGAAGTTCTTCATCAGATCTTCACCAAATTGAAATGGGATCACTCTGAGAAAACTCTACTCTCTACTATAAGCTGTACTCTTCCAAAAACTACCCAAATCGCTTCAAGTGTGTTTATAACATTTGAAGAGTTCTCTCTATTTCTCCAGGATCATCATCAGATCCGTTTTTTTTTCGGATGGGAAATCATCAAATGACTCCTCCCGCTCTGGGCGGAGCAGGAGGGAGTGTCAGACTTTTACTGACTAAAACCCATCCATGTTCCTTCATCGCCCTTTGTGTTCCGGGGCCACGGTATCTCTTTCGAACAGTCCCGTAGCCCTGGCAGGCATCGGCCCTTGCTTGCTTCTTTGAGGCGCGCGTTGAACACGAACGCGCCGTCGACACGGCCTGTCGTCATAAGACGGACGGACGGCGAGCTAGCCCATAGCCCACTGTCCACAGGCCCGCGCCTACGGTGGCCCACAACGCCCGGGGCTTCTCCCGCGGCGGCCGGGACGTGAGGTTCTCTCCCTCTCACGTTCTGCCACCTCCTTCTCTAGCATTACTGCTTCGCAGAAGGAGGTAACGGCGTCCCATTCCGTCTCGCTCTGGACCATGGATTGAACCAGGGCCGGACGCGAGAGGTCGCCGCCGCCGATCGCCGCTTCGAGGACACGGCGGTACTCCACCCACGTGGGGCACACCTCCACAGTATGCTCCACCGTGTCCTCCGGTCAATCCTCGCAATGGTGCTTCCCGGGCGTTTCCTCCCGCCCGATTCGGTGCAGGAACCTCCGGAAACAGCCATGTCCGGCGAGGACCCGCGTCTGGCAGAAGGTGAGGACGCCGTGGCGGCAGATCCTGGCTTGATGATTATGGGACCATCTGGGAAGTATACCCTTTCAAACAAAAAAAAATCCAAATCGGTTCAGCCATCTTCGAGTAATCGGGGAACATGCCTAAAAAAATATAAAAAAGGTTCCGACGAATTGAGAATCTCCTCCTTTTTGAAGTCGGTTAATGATAATGATATTTTGTGAAATTCCACAGTATCTTCGAGAAGGTTCACCAGTATAAGTCGTTTTAGTTTAAGCCCTTTCAATGACACAACATCACCGTTGCTGAACAACCCGTTGTTAGTTTTTGGCCCTTTTTGAAAACTGAAAGTGCCTCTGCCAGGCCTGAAGGGCTCCGAAGGGTCTGAAACTTTCAAAAATAGTTTTAACGTTTTGACATATCGTCGTTTAAGTTCTAACACCGAGGATGTCAAAATACGCAACTTTTCAGGAGAGCAAAAAAACGACTTTCATGAAATTCTTCGCACTTGTCACACGATCAATTGTACGTTATTCTTGTGAATTATATATAATTATTTATTTTCATGTAGGTATAATTTAATTTTAATTTTTGTCTGTGTACGACTGACATTTTTAACTTTTAACTTAAAATATATTGACATTTTTATTTCTTTGTTTTTTTTTGTTTTATGAGAAGGTACTTATCTAATTATTTGGTTTCATATATATTTTAATTTTGAGCTTGTAAGAATAAGATTTTGTTGTGCCCTGACTGGGTTTAAAACGGCTCTTAGCTCTAAGCCTTTTTTGTTAACACCATGTTTAACCTTGTGGAACGCAAATAAATTAAAATTAATATGAATAAGAACTATGGAATAAAGCCGATTTACGCGCTGTTGCTGTGGCTTTCTGTACAATAACGACTCACCATTGGTTCAAACTCTCGCGTCTTGCGATTTCCTATCGAATGACAAACGAAACGTATTTTGTTAAAATGTTGACTTCCGCGGAGTTAGAACGGTGTTTAAGCGACGAAATCACTCAACTATCAAGCTTTTCAAACTTAATAATATGCTTCGTGAAAAACGTTCGTTCTCTCCCCTACTTACTACATAACCTGAATCGATTTTCCTGTCACGCGCAGATCTCCCGTTGCGAGCACGGTGGGTAGGCCATGCTCACAACCATAATGAGGTCGACAGTCTGGTGTTACTTGAAATTATTTATTTATTTATTTAGTAGGTACACCAACTACAGTCATACTACAAATGAATGTGAAACAATGTAAATAACATAAAAGCTGGTATGTATGCCTATTATGATTTTAATTCGTAAGGGAAAACAAACTTATATGTTAAATGAAATGGTTTAATAAAATTAAAAACAAACCTAACCTAATCCCTAGTTAACCCCCGCGTTACTGTTGCGCGACTAGTTTGGTCAGCGTGGCTACCGTGAAGAGAGCATTTGGCTCTCCGCGGAATCTTATTTGCTTTTAACATGTTAAAGTTTTTTTTTAAATCGGCTGAGTAGTTTAGTCTAGAAAATGAGATGTGCAAACAAACACACTTTTGTAACTTTCAGGAGCAAACAGATATGAGCTACATTTCACAAATTTATTACTACTTTTCGCCCCGCAGCAATCAGTTTTACCCTTAGACCAAGAGAGTGTTGGCCCTGGGCGGCAAATTGCCTCCTACAGTAACTTCTTGATAAAATCAATATTTATTTTCGAGCCTGCCGCCAACAAAATCTGAACGAATTTTGTAGGAATGCAATGTATCGACGGCAATGTGTTGTTGGACGATTGTCGAGTGGCCGTGACCGCAATCTTTTGTGATGGCTGGACCCACTCCTGTTTACTTTTGTGATTTCTGGATCCACTCCTGTTTACTTGTGTGATTTCTGGATCCACTCCTGTTTACTTTTGTGATTTCTGGATCCACTCCTGTTTACTTTTGTCACTTTGTCGTGAATGAAAAACGATTCCTAAAAGTCATTTAGATTCCTATTATAGGAATTAATAATAAGCATATCTATCTATGGGCCATTGTAGCCTGAAATAAATTAATGAAGTTGTTGTTATATATCACACTAGCACTTCGCCCGCGACTTCGTCCGCGAAAATTGTGATATCACGGCTAATTTGCAAGATATCAATATAATTTATAGGCTATGATCGGTACTCGGTAAAGATGCAGCTTTCTAATGGTGAAAGAATTTTTAAAATCGGTTGAGTAGTTCGAGTTAAATCGTAACAAACACACAAAAAAACAAATCTTTCCTCTTTATAATATTAGTGTAGATAGTGTAGATTGACCGCTATGGACGCCTTATTACTCAGTACTATCTGTAACAGCAACACCACAACTTGAATTTGTATAATGTTCATAAGAATGTGTTACCTATGCGTGCGATGCGGTCGGGTTTTCATATTTACGATTTCGAACTCACACTTATCTAATACCTAATAGTTAACTAAATAAACATCTCTCTCTCTTGATCACAATATCGAAGTTATACATAATACTTCTTGTACTGAATGAATTACTAATTTGAGGTAAAAAGTGTCGATTAAAATAAAACGATTTTACTAAAACTCTTAGGCCTCATTCACGAAGTCAGCGGTGGCGGCGCGGCGCGGGCTGCGGCGGCGGCGCGGCGGTGGCGGCGCTGTAGTGTTCACGAAGTCATGAAGTGGCGCTAGAGTGGCGTAGTGTTGTGTTACGAGAAATTAATATCTATAATCGCGAACGAAATGTCTAACTAAACAGCGACGACAACGCCGCCGCTGACTTCGTGAATGAGGCCTTAAGGTTATTTGAGCTCGTGCGGTTATACAGCCTGCACATTTTCCTGCTTTGTCTCAAATGTTATCGTACGAAGACCTAGTATTGTCCAATATTCATTATTGAGATTACATTCTTACAGATGCTTCCCGCAACAACGTCCGCATGAAATTATTATAAAAATATTACTCTTCTTCTACTTCCCTATTTGAATCGGATTTTGTTATCAATTTCATGAGTTTTAATTTTTATAACGGAACCCTAATCTTTTTTGGGCTGGGCAACTACAGTACTTTCACAGTTATTTATTATGCCTTGTGACTAGGGCTGTAGCTTCATGTTTGTTTTTGACAGCGCAAAAGTGATGGTAATGGTCCATTTGAAATAAATGCATTCAGTTTGTGTTTGAACTGGTTCTAGCTCAAGATGTTGGTCCTAATTAGAGTGCATCGTATAAATAAGGTTTGAGCCTTGAACCTTTTTACACAAATAGCATTGTTAGGAATGCCTGATCAGGTGAACCATAAAGCGCTTAGTGGCTAAGTGGATATGTAGGGTAGTCATAGAGAAAAAAGCAAAAAGAGCAAATAGTTTCTTCTGTCTATCTATATCGTAGGGCTCTCCGGCGCTATCATTAGGCTCTCACCCATTAAAACAAAGTCGCGATAAAATCAATGACGACATCGCCCGTCAATTTAATGAAGTCGTTAGTTAATGTGGAACGGTGTATGTGACCCTGTCAGTGGGCAGTGGGTACCGCCGCACCGCCGCCGCCGGGGTCCGCATGCGGCTGCACCGCTGCGCTCGCCGGCGCCGCACGCCTATATTTCAGGACGTTATCTAATCTCGACCTGAGGGATGCTATGGGATCGGGCGCTGTCGTAACTCCGTCACCAACAGATGTCGGTAATGACGCGTCGCTGCGCACGCGCCGCCGCCGCACTTTTTGCTATTAACTATTAATGGGTGTATCACGAGGCTCCGATGTGCGAGATAAGCGGGTGTCAATAGATTATGTCGCCCTAATTATTTGGTGTCTCAATTCTTATAGTTTGGTTCTAATGGTGAAAACATGTCATCGTTTAACGTGCTGACCTTATGTGGCCGACTCGACGATTGTTAATTTCACCAACGACCTTTGAGTTGTCAATAAATTCTTGACCTTTTAAAAGTGCCTGTAAAATCCGATAAAATTATAGAATTGGTTTTATGTATGTACAACTGTCGAACATTTCGGCTGAAACTCTAAGATCGAACTACTTAGGGTTCTTACAGACGAGCGGCACGTTGCCAACTGCAGCCGTCGCCACCTGTCGACGGCTGCCGTCGACGCTCCGGGCGGCAGCCGCCGAAGCGTCGAGGACTGCCATCGACGGGTGGCGTCGCTTGCAGTTGTGGCATGCCGCGTAAATGTGTGTCGACGGCTGCCGTCGACGCGCCGGCGGGAGCCGCCAACGCCACAACTGCAAGCGTCGACGGCAGCCGTCGACAGGTGGCGGAGGCTGCAGTTGGCAACGTGCCGCTCGTCTGTAAGAACCCTTACTGATAACTTACAATATTTACACCGCGTAGCTCTCGTAGCGGTTGTAGGCTCACAGCTGGACCGGGACCTATCTTTAGCTATGTTTTAAAAGTTTCTAAGTTGTTTTTTTTTTCGTCTTCTCATTCTCCTGCCGTTATCCCAATAGAACGTATGGAAGAAACAGAATATGCTGTGTATGTGTGCAGTTCATAGCAATATCTATCCCTAATGAGGTGATGTGATACAACCAAAAATGACGAAGTGTGGATAGTCCTATCTGATACCTGCTCCTCTGCTTAACCTTACGCTGAAAATAGGAGTGATGTTAAGAAATTAAGTGTTACTACATTTTTGTGGGTGCCTTCGCGGTAATGAGCTTCGTATCGCAGCCTAGATCTAGATCTAGGAGCGAACCAGTCGACATTGACGTCAGGAACTAACTACTTGTAGCTCATTACAATTCTATGTTTATCGCGCAGAATATTAGGTAGCTATGCGGTAGACACATGTGGAATAAAACTAAGTACCTACAGCTCAGTTTCAATTGACTTACATACCAAGCACAGCATAGCTGTGTCAGCGGAACAGTAGAACCGGCGCACGATTCGTCCTTATTCCTATATACCCTGTACGGAGCGGCTTTGATTTCGTTAGATACAGTTCATTCATGTTGGTGAAGGATTTTATTATTTAACTAACTTATGCCCGCGGCTTCGCCCGAGTGGAGTCGGATAATTTGTCCCACGGATTATACTGCCTGAATAAAAAGTATCCTATGTGTTAATCCAGGTCATAAACTATCTGTGTGCTAAATTTCATCCAAATCCGTTCAATAGTTTTTGCGTGAAAGAGTAACAACATACACACCAATGATATTTAAATATTTAAGAGCGATAGACGGGACAAGACGAAGAAAATCGTAATCTACTTACTACTTGTTACTACTTAGTAACAAACGTGTGTCAAAATCGAAAATATTCGGGATCAAAATTTTTGTATGAGATTATTCCCAATGTCCGCTCTATACCTATTCTCTTAAATCTCTTTGATACACACATAGGTACAAACTTTCGCCTTCATAATATAAGTGTGATATTAGTGTAATTGATTAGAGCACAAATTCTTAGACACACACACTTTATAGCGACATTTATTCAGATTGATAGCTGGTTGTGGCGGCGGCGCAGTCTTGTGCTACGTGTGCAGTCTGTGAGTCTGGCCACAGCGTCGACTGGTAGTAGGGCCGTTACACAACGTTGCAGTATTTTGCACATGTTACACTCGCTGCGTTTTTTGTGGTTCGTGTAAAAAGCATGGCTCGCTGAGTGCGTGCAGGTGCGGCCACTTGTGGCCACTTGAGCGCACATGTCGGTGGGAACCCGCGGCCGGGCCCCGCGACACTGCGACACTGCCGCGCCTCTCACAACAACCGCGATGTATGCTGATGGCGCTCTTTTTGTACACTTGTCTTCCACTTCAGACACAGTTATATGAACGTTATGCGCTTGTGATTCGTTGTTTCGACTCCCGAGAAATACACCTTAATACCCACTTTGAAATTGCTGTTTCTTATTAATTTATGTTTTTAATAATTAGCAGTACCACTTTATTTTCATATAGACAAGGCTGATTGGCACGTAACCAAATACTCATTAAATTCAAGTATTCTCGTTCAACCTTCAATATCAATTTTGTAAGTTTTAAGAGTTTTATCTGATCTTATGTAGATATCGAATGTTATAGTAAGATTATCTATGTTAATGAAGATATTACAGTTTCTATGAATATCTCTTAGTTCGTTCGTCAAGGTTGTGGCGGCGTAGTGCGCGTCTGTGCTTCGGCCGGCAGATCAAAACAATAACGCATTACTCTACAAATTACTTAGCGATACATCAAACGAAAATAGACGAATGCATTCACACAAATAAACAAACCAGATGTAACATGTAACAGAGGAGAGGAAAGGGGGGGGGGTGTGGCTAATAGCCACGTAATGAACATTGATTGATTATCGAGTGTGATGCGTGGCGGCGGCGTGGCAGCGGCGTGGCGGCGGCGTGTAGGCGGCGGCCGGCGCGGTGGCGCCAGCCAACTCAAGTGGTTCTATATGCGTACAGCGGGCTGTTGGCCTAGGTCGGACATCAAGCAGATCACTAACTGATCTCTGCGCGATGCTCCGTGCTATACACATGCAGTTGTAGATAGCTCGCCTCGCTCAGCGCTCCTGTATCGCATCATCTGGCTCCAGTAACGGGTATCTTAACATCTGCCGCTGGCTTATTGACAAATTATAACATTACACTACACCTTGGAAAGCTTTAGTTCGATTATCCCGTTCCGGGCGACTTGCCAATCTCAAACGATATCTAATTCGACAATATTGTAGATAGATATACGTATGTATGTATCTCCATTTTGTTACTCGCTTAGACCTGCATCTTTCTTGTGGATAGCGAGCGATGTGTACGGCCCATTTCCACTTTAATCGTCTATCACTTTCGTTTTGTGTCTGATTTTGTTGCTGTTCTGTTTGTCCATGAGCTTGATGCCAAGGATGATCAAGACGATCAAGTGGAGAGGCCCTGGCAGTAAAAGAGCAAAAGGCAGACCATAAGCTCGCTGGGTCGACGACAAAAGATTAGCAGGAAGCGACTGGTTAGAAGCGGCGAACACCAGAAAAAAATGGAGGCAGTTGGAGGAGGCCTGTACCCGTAAGGGGCCATTACAGAAACATGTCAATTTAAAAATTGTTTTTTCTTGTAGGTACCAATTTTAATTTATTTTCTTTTGTTACTGTTTTTGAAATAAAAAGGCTTATAATAATAATAATGGCTCTCGTTAGACAGCTGGATCAAGGGCTTGATTCAGAAAGTGGTACTCCTGGACATCGGCTCGTATTGTTAGGAGGTGCTTGGACTCTGTTCCCGATACCGGTGGGCTACAATTTTTTATATTTTTAATGTTTTTTATAATTTTTTTAAATTAATATTTAAATATGTAACGTATTTGTTTAAAAATTAATAAAGGGAATAATAATAATAATGTAGGTAGGTATCAAGATCTTTTCAGAGGCTCGTGGATTAGTTAATCAGTTGGTCATGCTAGGTACACCCATTTCGTTTCTTTTTTAAATGTCTAGTATGTGTCATGTTATTGCAGGTGTTTCAGACGTCTTCCGCCCAGAAAATGATCCTGCCATAGTGGTGTCGGCAGTTCGGCACACCACACACTCTATATTATTACACGACTGCCCAAAAAAAGGAGTGATATGTTTTCAGGGTTCATGTATGTATGTATGTGAGTTTCTTTATTCCACCATAACTTCTAAACGCCTAAACCGATTTCGATGTACGTGGTATCGTTAGAATCCCTGTGTTACCCTGGGTAACATAGGCTAGTGAAAAAAAACTTGGATACCTACTGCAATATGGGTATCAAATTAAAGGGATCATCATGAGGATTTTATAAAATGGTATATCTAAGTAAGCCGTGTGGTATCCGGCAGAGTAGAAGCCGTGTGGTATCCGGCAGAGTAGAATAGAACCAACCCATTACACTCACGGGTGTCGTATAAGGCGACTAATGTCCATGGCAGAACAACTTGCGCCTCCGTAGACCAGAGAATGGGCAGCAGCGTTTTCTGTTAGTCTTTTATCACTGCGATCTCCAATCCGCCTGCCAAGCGTGGAGATTACGGTAAATTCCTCCCATCATGGGAGAGGCTTATGTCCAGCAGTGGACGTTATGGGCTGTTGTTGTTGTTGTTGTATATCTAAGTAGAAAAATAAAAAAAAATAAAAAATATTTAAAAACTCGACTGCGTAAAAAATAACTAAGAACTTTATATAAAAACCAAGTTCAGGGGAAAGGACATACTGACTGCAACAGTCGGGACCCATATTCGATGTAATGTTAGTCAGATCAGTGTTTTTGAACCTGTGGGTCGCGACCCAGCAGGGGGACTCTACAGGGGGGTCGCAAGAGGTCGCGAAAACTACTTCAATAAACAAAACAATAAAGCCTAGAATGATAGATTTAATAAGAAAATGTCAACTAAAGGATATAAACATTTATATGTTCATAAAAATTAACAAAATAAAAACCTATTAGTACTCATCCATCTTATTGAGGTTGTATTAACTAATAACTTAGTATTTTTTATAGATATTAAAAAAATATTTTCATTTTGCTATTTTTGATGTTAATAGGCTTTGTTTAGAGTGATAAAAAAAATCATGCATATGCAAATATATACAAATTTTGTATGGATTTAATAATTGTAATATAATAAAATAAATAAAAAAAAAACGAAGGGTCGCCAAATATTTTTTCATACTATGGGGGTCGTGTCATGAAAAAGGTTGAAAAACACTGGTCTAGATTAGTTAATGGGTCCCGACTGTTGATCTATTTTATTAATTTATTGTCATTGTCTGATGCCAGCAACCTATACTGTTGTCTATTGACATGCATCTTCCTTGAAATACTTCGTCTATCTGAGTCACTGTAGCCAAACATTTAGCTATTATGTTGCAGTAGCTAATCTATTGCTCTGCGTAGGCGCAGCACATCTCCAAAATACTCCTGTTATCAGGAGTACCCGCGACCTTTGCATCCACTCCCAATGCCCGGAGCATAGACTCCTCTGCTGGTCTATACATAGATGCAGGTGCGCCTATAAATGCATGTGCTATAACTGCGTCGATATGCTGCAGCACTCATCGACACACTTGTGTTGTCCAGGAGTTTGACTCACAGCCCCTAATGTTACATCGTCAGCTATTTTGAGCTGATTATCTTTGCTTTGCCTCTAAAACTTTGATAAAGCCAGATATTTCTGCACTTATTATTGACCGAATTATGTATAACATAGTCTGATTGAAAGTCTTCTCTTACAAGTCTTCTGTAGAATGCATTTGAATGTAAATCCTTGGCCCCGAGATCAAGAGTCGTCATTAAATCTGTATCAATGCCTGCCGTCGGATACAAGTGACCACTTCTCTTGTCTCTACAAAAACATATCGAATCATCTCTCATTTTTAAATCTCAAATTGTTTAGCTATCCTTATTGTACAGGTGGTAAATACAAAAAAAAAATTAAACTATTTTGGACCCAGTCGGGCACGGGATTTTTTTAAAATAAGTAGAGAGAGGAAGAGCGCTTTTTTATCGAGTTCTAATAGCATTCTGAAGATGTTAATGGATAAATTTGATTCACCGATGATGAACCATTTCATGCAAGTGTTGGTGAGGCAGGAATGATGCATCATCGATGATTTTTGAAATGTTTGTTTGTTGTTTTTGTGATGTTTTTATTTTGTTGTTATGTATAAATTTTCTGGGAGCGTAATATTATACACTAACATAGTTCTGTAAGTTTTTTTTTGTAACTAACACGTGGATCTTTGTTGTCTGAACAAATAAATTTATATTATATTATTATAACTTTTCCCCCACCATACCTGTACCATACTGTTCTTTTTTTAACTTCAAGCGAGAGATAGACGTTAATAACTTATAGCACGTGACGGGTGCGTCAAGTAGAGTACCTACCTACCTACTTCATACAAGAGACCTATTGTAGGACATTCGTTTTTAGAACGACACCACATTTCTTATTAAACTTAATGTCGCTATGAAAATGTTCTATCCGAACTAAATTACAGTGAATGATTGTTAAACTGATTTAGCTTGGACGTTGCTTAGACAACGGGACATTTAGTACGCGGTTCCTTCGTTATGAAGGAACCGCGTGCGCCACGCCCCGCGCCGGCGCCGCCCTCTGGTCGCAGCCGGTCGCCGCGAGCCGGACCGCGGGAAAGGCAATATAAATTCGATGCATAATTTTTCAGAGTCGGCTATAAATCGACGCGAATATAGCGAGCGGCCGTCCGTCCGGACGGACGCTAATGTATCGCGTAAATCAGCCGCCGAGCCGACCGACCACGCTCCCGCCGCTGCCACTACGGTCTCGACCTTACTGCCAAGGAATAAGGTGGAACATCAGCGTGCACTCGGCTAAATAATTAGTTTAGCACGGAACATTCGTAGCGTAGTTCAAGGGCAATGGCTCTAGCGGAGGTTGTTGGTATCTATGACGAACATCGGAGGACGATGTTCAGTATAATGACGAGCTAATGAATACAGGAGCGACAAGATAACGATCCGCGCCCAGCCGACGACGACGGTTTATTATTATTTTGTACTTAACTGTTACAAGGCATATCTGCTATACGACAAATATATCATAATATTTAATTGAACACTTAACTTTTATTTGTTTACAAAATACCTGCAGATAATGATGCTAGCTGCTCCTGGTGTTTCTCGAGCCTCCACGGCTAATTATGAGTAATTAGTAACTGTTCGCGAGTAGCTCTGTAATTACCGTGTCGGCCGCTTACCACTTATCTCGCCACAAAGAGCTCTCTACTCTCCGCGGAAAATGTATCACCGCGTGATTTGACATTGCTCAAGTATTACATGTTGCTGCAGCGGGTATTCTTACACTCTATAACAAATTGCTGACACGAATCGAGGAAAAATTATTATTATTATATTAATGTAGATAATTAAATGTTTCAGAAACATTTTTCTACTTCGATCCTTCACAAATTTTTCATCAAAAGTATTTTTATTTTGAATTTATGGTTATAGCTTTTACTCTGGACGCTCTTAATTCTACGTCTTTCTACATCGTTCTCACATATGCATTATATGTATAATCTCAACATAAATGATGTAGGTAACCGAGATTTCGTAACAATATTTTGATTTAAAAGAATGTCCATGGAGTTTCTTGCCCATTCTTCTCCATAGAGATGTACGCTTTGTAATGGGCCACTACATACAGTACTTTCACAAGTTATTATATTGTGTCTGTCTGTGTGTGACTGTGACTGAAGCTTCACTTTTTATTTTGTTTTTTTTTTGGCATTGAACGGTCCAATTGAAATAAATGCTTTGAGTTTGAGTTTCAGTATCTTGTCTTTCCGGTAGATATCTTTTACCTAAATTCAAACAAGAAACTTTGGATATCTATTATTATTGACTTCTCCGCGCCATATATTATAATTAAGCAAATGTGTTAAGAATTTTGGAAGAGCGGTGATTTAAGACTGATGTTAGTTAACCCCGCATTCCTGTCCTCCTGTGGAATGTATGGAATAGTAACGCTGAAGGGAAGCTTGTTAGGAGCGGGTTGAGAGCGCAGAATGCGAGGCGCGCGGCGCGGTGCCGGCGCAGGGAGTTATACGCTCACCACCAGTATGTTCCACCCACCTACAATACAGCTGGTACACAAACACCAACATTGGTCTCCAGAGCACGCACAATCGCACACGAGCAAAACTCTTATACATACAGAACTATTTAGACTCTTACTTCGCCATTTGAATTCGGTGAGCGTCGAAATTGAAATGTAGAACTGTGGTAGAACTTTCTGACTTGGACTAGCGTATTATTTAATGTCACATGTAGCCACTAAACGCACTAGGAATGCGTGCGACAACGACGATGTAGTCGTGAGATGAGGCCGCAGCAGCCGGGCCGCGTCGTGTACGCACAGTTTATGTGCGTGACGCGCCGGGTCCGCCGGCTACATGGCAGATACAACTACATGGCCCGATTGAGTCATAAATATTGTTAACACCCGCGATTCCCAATACCTACTTTGCGAAACCCTTACAAGTTTAACATGTATGCTATTCCACTTCTGATCAAATTGGAAACCTATCTATACTAACTGTACCTACTGTACTTACTGTATTCCAGCGAAGCACACGGATTTCAACGTTTTTACGAACCCGATGTAGATAAATACAGAGTTCTGTTCGTTGTAATGTGTGTCGGAATGCACTCGAACACGTAATCTGACGCAAATAGTAATACTTAGTAGCACTGACTTACAGCGGAGTAGTGGTGTGTATGGTACGCCTAATTGCCGGCGACCGCTATAAATTGCGCAGGAGTGGACCCCGCCGCCGCGCCGAAGCCCCGCGCTGCGCCGCCGCCGCCGCCGCCCGGGCGCGCATAAATCTGCGCCGGCGCGGTAATGCAACCCGAGCCGGCGCATGACACGTGGGACCCGATCCGAACATCACACGAGCGTTAATTACCCGCAATTTGTCATAACGAACACGAGTAGGGCAATATGAGACGAGCTCGGGATTCCTTTTAGAAAAAATATGGCTCTCAATTTTGTACAAAACAGGGTCATTCATCTTCCAACGTTGTAAATTTTCATTATCATTATCTAGCGCTAAGATACAATGTCATATAGATTGTTGCGTGTAAAGTAAAATGTGAAGTGATCTAATAAAACCTCACACTATAAAGTGCAAAGGACTCGTGAGGGGATCTGACGCCACTACGCAATGAACGCACTGCACCTTCTGCACTGTCTAACACATGGTAAGCAAGCACACACACACACACAACCACACACACACTACATTTACATACGGTAGCTCGCGGGTCAACACAGGTCGACGTACATGGGTTCACATCGTGTATGCACTACCAGACAGGGATTCTAAGCAAAATTTCGCAAAGCAGCATCGCTCTAAATTAAGTGTATGGTTTCCATCATGCAGAAAATGATGAGCATCTGAGGATCTTCATTAAAATTCTTTAGCGATGCTTACTCTAATTTGCCATTTCGTATGAGAGTCTCCAACCGAGCCGGGTACTCGTAGGTAAAGACTTTCATGTAACACATTGCCATCTTCAGAGCAGAGCAGTGCGATCCGGTAGTGCTTGTTACGAGGTCCGCGGCACATAAACTGCTAAAATATGATGCATCCGAGATGCGCCCGTGCCTCAGCCACCGCCGCTACAACTACGTGTGGAGGAAAAGGACACAGAAGGCCAACTCCTGAAATCCAACAAAATACGTTGTCAAACACTAAAATAAATATAACATAACAATGACTGCTGTATAAAACAGAACTGGTTAGGTTTATGTAAAGTAAAACTGCTGGACGTAAACCGGTCCCGAGGAAGGACCATAGGTAACATACTATCCGAGAGTTGTGACCAGCTCTACCTCCAACAATCCTTTGATACTGTCACAAATTATTGTGCAAGGCGTGGTGAAAATATCAAAGCGCCATTTAAAAAGTAATGAGGTACCTTCAGTAACCTTCACCAGTGCAGGCAGACCTTCATACTATCATCGCTCATTCAACTGCACAGTAAATGTAGTTTTCATAACTACATTTTCTAGCGGAACTACAAAAATCCCTAGTTCGAAAACCGCTATAACGAAATACGCTACTACGAAAACCGCTGCTACGAAAAAAGACGCTGTCGGTGGCCAGTACCAAACTATTACCATGTAGGTATTATACGTGGCCCGTGTGACATTTTCCTACATTGTAATTTTGTGTTAATACACGAGTACCTATGTTATCGCACAATGAATGCGCAAGATGACCTTCTGTGCGAAGGTACCACATGAAATACACAATAAAGGCCACAATAAAGTGTACGACAGACGACGCAGACGGCGCAGGCACCTCGCCCTGAACATGCAAAACGCATCACAACCCCGCGCTTATGATTTTAGCGAGCACGCTAAAAATGGCCGTATGTAGTGCACTTTATGTTACGGGCGACGCTCGCTGAGACCGCGTAGGACGAACGCGCTCTAATAATAAATACCACTTGTATACTCCATAAGAGTTACGGGAACGCTCAAAACAAAACCACTATTATTATTTTTTGTACAACCTACAGACTCTTTTATAAAACTTATTTTAAATAGTGAGAAGATATTCAGAACATTGACTCCAGTCACTTGGCCCGTTGGTTTTCTATGTTGAGTAATTTTGATAATCCATACTTACATTTTTTTTTTTTTACTCTTTATATTTTTAACCATAGGCATTTGAATCTGAAATTCTGATTACACCTAATTAATTGTTGACGAAACTACTTGATTTTGGATCTGTAGTATCCTCTTTCCTTGTAACATAACATAATTTCCAAACTGAATTGTATGTTATCGTCATTTCAGTGTTCCACTTTATATTGCCCGCTTAATCTCGTGCGATAACCACATGTCACGTATTTCATGCATTCACGTTAACTTGTATGTAATCGTTAATTAAAACCATTGTCATTACTGACACAGTTTTGTCGCAACGATAGTGTTTCAATAAAACGATAGGTTAGGTAACGAAGTCACTGTGGCAACACTGTCTTACAACGTTATATGTAGTTGCTGCTGCACTGCATTCTGTGACACTCATAGTGCATTGTAATAAGATGTATAATGGCGTGATGCGCGTGTTTATGACAGGTGCCGGTAGGTGCGAACAACTACGTGTCGTATCAGTAGCTGCGCGGATGCGGTTGTGCGCGATAGGGGCGGCGCGGCGCGGGCGATCGTGCGCGATGTATCAACTGTATCGACTCACGAAACACTAGATAACGTGACACTTGTAATACACCTATGCAAGACAAATACCTGCTTACACAAACATTAATTCTTGACCATAATATCAATTAATCCATAAAATCAGCATACCACTGTCCAGTGTCCACTGCTACACATAAAGCCCTCTTCCAAGCTATTGCAGCGGTAAGACCCGTGATGAAGGACTGGCTGGAGAGACGGCATGACGCCCCGTCACTTTCCGGCCGACTCAGGTTCTCTCGGGGCATGGGACCTTTGGAAAGTACCTGTGCCGATCGGTTGCACCACCGCGCAGATTGCTGCAACGACAAGGCGCAGCACACTCTGGAGAAGTGCCTAGCCCGGGCAACGCAGTGGCGAGATCTTGTCGCGGTCCGGTCGCTACGGAACTATGAGCGGGAGGACACAACCCAGGTGTCAGAAGGCGCACAACGATCTCCGGCCGCAAAAGGGTGTAGCCTGCGCGTGACAGATTTGCGGAGTCTGTCACCTAAACAACCTCCGCCTTCCGCCTGCACTCTGTTGCAACCAACATAACGTTGACCGATTTAAAACGCTGCCATTAGTGGTAAAACTCTTACATCGAAATCGTATTGAAAACTACGGGATAATTTTTAGTACTTTTCCAAGATGGAAAATATCTAATATCAGGATCTTCATATTACTCAGACATTATTATTATTATTTTTTATTACAATATGGGCCTGCTCTTGACCTCGATCGCGCCTGATGGAAAGCGATGGATGAGATCTATGATGGAACGAGCGTGCCCAGAAGATGCCTGTTCACTCTAATAATGTAGTAATATATATTTTTTTTAATTATAATTTACACACATTGTCCATTGTAGGCATACGAGGGGTATGGGGTCCCTCATGCCTACCTCCTCCCCTCCTCGACTATTGCGGGTACACCAATATCCATTATATCGAGCGGTTAAAAATAGGTTGTTTTACACAATGAAACAAAATAAAAGCGAATAAGCATCGGCCATTATAGGTGCTGAAGCCAGGAGTGACGCGAAATGAAATGAAATCATTTATTTTGTAATAAGGACACAACACTCAAGTCAAAGTCATGAACACGTTATACACAAACCTCCATGTGAAAACTTACAGAGTTAGAAATCCATCATGTGTTCGTCATCAATATAACGAGAAAAATGTACTTTAATAATTGAGGAGATTCACGTACTTATGTCATGATTCTCGGTCGGCTAGGCGTAAGAGGAACTCCTCTTAAATTACTGGAGGATTATCTTACTGGAAGGAAACAAAGAGTCAAAATTAATGTAAGGTTAACTGGTTAAGTGACGAGCTGACCGTCAATTTTGGTGCACCACAAGGTAGTATAATCGGAACGCTCTTCTTATTGTATATCAATGACCTCTGTCAGCTCCCTCTACCGAAAGGAAAAATCGTCACTTTTGCAGATGATACCGCACTGTTCTTCAGTGGTGGTAGCTGGGATGAGGTATTTGATACTGCTCAACTGGGCGTTAACACAGTTAGCGAATGGTTGCAAAACAATTTACTGACACTAAACGTTTCGAAAACCAAATATGTAACCTTTGCACATAGAGCTAACCTTCTTCCTCCGTCAACCCTTTCTATTTCGGTGCACACGTGTTGTTCTCCAAATCCCGAGTGTACTTGTCCCACCCTCGAAAGGGCTGTTAATATAAAGTATTTAGGGATCATTATTGACTCCTACCTTTCTTTTAAATCTCATTTTGATACGCTTGTTCCGAGGATCCGTAAATTTATTTATATTTTTAAGTCATTAAGACACACTGCGGATCGAAAGACCATTAAAATGGTTTACTTTGCCTTATGCCAGTCGTTAATTGAGTACCTACTGCGTCACAATTTGGTATGGCGCAGCCAAAACCCATCTTATCCAGGTAGAGAGGGCACAGCACAGCGTGCCATACTTAAGGTGGGTGCTGGTCTCCCCTTCCGCTTTCCAACTAATGATTTGTACAAAGAATGGGACATCCTTACAGTCAGACAATCTTTAATCCTGTTTACTGTAACTAAAAAGCACTCCCAGCTTCAGTTTGACTCCAAATTAATTAATAACCAACGACGGAAGGCCATTCAAATCGTCTGCCCCTCATTGCAATTCAAATCTTCACTCCCCCAGAATTTTTTTTTCATGCTTGGTCAATTTTTGTACAACAAATTAAATGTATCTCCTAATTTATATCCTAAGACCACCTCTTATTGTCACAAAACAGTTAAAACATTTCTTAAAACGCTTGACTACCAAAACACTGAGAAGTAACCTATTGACAATTCCCAAATAGAATTTTCTTCGCTCCTATTATATAAAATAATAATGTATTTGCATCAGACACAATGATCCATAACTTAGTTCATAAACACACTGAAAATAATGTTACTTGGAATTCAAATAATCAGAGACAAATACACACCACACAATACTAAATTATACTAGACAAAATAAAATTTTAATGAATACAATATTTTCTTGTCAAATGAAATATAAAATGTCAAAATTAAAAATAAAATAAGTCAATTTCAAAATCAAAATAATAAATTAAAAATAAAATTAGTTGACTTCAAAATCAAAATAATAAATAATTAAATCACACTAAATTATAAACTGTTTTTAATTCTGTGGTGATTATTTTCAATTTTTACCTGCCCCAGGCCCGATATACGGGTGCATGTAAGGCCTGCCAGTGCTGCATGAAAGGTCCGTCCAACCTGTTGGCAACAGCGGTAAGAAGACTGTTGCCGCTGCCCCGCACTCTACTCGCTAACGAGGTCGCCCTTGTAGATCTGTTCTCCTCTCTCCCGTGGCTGTTTTACATCTCATTCTCCCTCTCGCACACCCCAACATATATTCATACACTGCAACATACATTCATACACGACACTACACTCTCGTGTGAACCATTAGTTCTCCACTTTTAATTTTACCTTTTGCTTTTTTATTTACTATTTGTTATTATTGTTAACCTTAAACTAATTGTCTCTTTGTGATCTTTATGGTACCATTAATGATGTTTACACAAGATCGTCCTTTAACCTTTAACGATATTGATTTGCTGGCCCTGGTGACCTGTAACACAGACTTCTTGGAAAACCTACTTCAGGCACCAGTCTCTTCCAATGGTGGAATATAAAAAACATTTAAAATTTTTATGAACCAATATTGTGAAGAGAGAATAAATGAATTGAAATTGAATTCTGGCAATCTGAAATTGCTTCATAAATTCATATAGGCCTCCGCTTTCATTCCGCAGGATCTATGTCACAGCACTTTGTAAACAAAGACAGGATGTTGTTGCCTCTGTTTACCTCATGATTAGCTAACGTATTGTACATAATTCGAATCCCCATAAGTACATAGATCTGCGTCAATTCGCGCCCGATATGATAGCTGACGTCAACCTCGTGTAGTTTGTGCCTATATGTTAATTAATTGTTTTCTTCGCGGTTTCGCACATAATAAGCAAGAGCGATACAAGTTAATTGAGCGTTTACCTCAATTATATTCTTGCAAAGAACGCGCGTTATGTAAACCTTGGGTTATAACTCCAGCTGAACCGTCTTCAGAGGTATTAGGAACTCGATCCAAGAGTTAGGCTGCGTTCTCAGTTTGTCGTGACGACAGATAATCGTTTAGTTTTCATTGGCATTGGTGGCTTGTGTATTTAAATGGAGGTGTTCACATATTGCGGCCATAGGCATAATGCTGCCCGTGGACTAGGTTTCAGTTTTATGTTACCTGGAAAGCTAGAGAAGCCTAGAAGGAAACACTTCTTTCAAATAATTTGCGTTACATAATATGTTTTCTGTTCCTTTGTTTGGTTTTCCTGTCAAACCAGATCAGAATTACATGATTCAATTAAAACCATTACCTACAACTTATATCCTCGTATCATAACTTCCAAGCGATGGTACCGCCCGTTTATTTATATAAAATCTGCAACACCAGAAGCAGATGCAGATGCATGTGCAGATGTCTTGCCATCCTACAGACTTATTTACTAATAATTACTCCGACACTCATACTCTTCATACTGGAATAAAACAACATTGCTTGACGGCAGAAACAGGCGTGCCTACCACGCAGGTACTGCTGTACCCCTAAACGAGCACCTTCACATTGAGATTTTCTGTTCTTCATTCCTCATATCGCTGGCACAACGTGCCTACTTCCGATCTGGTTGCCTCAAAACTTCACCACTTCCACAGTATCGTCGGACACTTGCACTGCATGTTTCTGGGCACAGAGGGCAGGATAAGAGGTGGGACATAGCTTGCAGCAGAGATCCACACCCTACTGCTGTTCCGTCGAGGAAGCCCTTCGTCATTTCATTTCACTTCACGAGGAGTTGTACTACTACCTAACAAAGAGTGCAAACTATTTGAGGTTGGTAAGTGTCGTTATGATCACTAATGTCGCTTTTCTTCTTTCGTCCAGGTGTGCGTGCGCGGTCGCTGAGCGGCTCACCAGTCAGCGGCACAGCGGCACAGCGATGTTCGGCGGCGGCGGCGCGGGCGCAGGCTACAGCGGCGGCGGCGGCGACTGCGCCGACGGCTACGGGCTCGGCTACGTGGCGGGCGGCGGCCGCCTGCAGCAGTACGCCGCGCACTTCGCGCCGCACCAGAACGTGTGGCACCACCATCACCCCACGCACCACGACTCCTACGGTCAGTACCTTTTATTACTGCTCTCAAAACGGTGAAGAAAATATCAGGAGGAAACCGTGTGTTGTTGATGTTACAGAACCGAAAACTCGAAGGTATATGTGCCATCTACCAAGCGCGTGCTGGATTACAGCCAACGTTCACATAGCGTGGAGACCCAGCAAGGGGAACATGTGCCGATTATGATGACGATACCTATATGAAGCGTTTAATAGAAAGGGTATAGTCAGGTGCGCTACAGACCATCAAACTGAATCACTTTCTTCTTGGGACCACTTTCGTAATAGCAAAAACATAATCATCAACCCAAATATTTGAGATTCCAAATAAAAAGTTTGCTTTGAGTCAGAAATGATATCAACTTTTATCCATCTAAATATACACAGCCTAAGCCTATCTACACATAAATTATAAGCTGCTGGCTGATAATATTGCTGTGTGGAGTAATAGTTAGAACTGAAGTTGTAATAGTTTTTAAATTATCGGAATAGTCGATAGCAACATAAATAACACGCAGTGCGTACGGTAGATTATTAGAGCTTTGTTTTTACAACATAAAAAACAATACAATAATTAGTGCATACTCGTAGAGACAAATAGAGTGATGTGTCGATAAGCACGCGTTATAAATAACAAGTAAACTATGATGAGTCAGCCGTTAGGGCATGAGCAGATAACAGAGGAATTCGCACGAAGCGACGGCCACCGGTCCAATCACTGCCTTTGTCTCTCACTGATACAGTATCACGCAGACCGATGGGCTGTGCTGTGATGCTACGGCTATTTATACACTCATCAATATTTCTATAGGAATTATTCGTGCACGAATGGTTTCATGTCTTGCACATTAAATGGATTAAATGGAGAATTTTTATAAACAACAAGCGATATGAATGAACGAGTAATACCTACAAGGTAAAATGTTTTTATTTATGAAACGGGAATAGTATATTAAAAAACCAAATAGTGATGTGATGAGCTCATAGAATAAAAAGTGACACCCGCAACTGTTCACATGAATGAAACGTAGCGAATTATTGAATTATGAATGAGACTACGAGGAAAGAAAGCTTCATACGTAAAAAAGAGCAAACAATATCGTAAAACTGTAGCTCTATCTCGCTCAGTGACACAACAATTACCCGTCCAAAGTTCTTTCATTATAAAACATTACAGGAAAAAAACTAAATAACAACAGTTACCAAGAATTATCCCTATCAGCAAGTTAACAATAACTGAAATTCTATAATTATTAACGTGAATAATTCCTAACTAGCGGCGATTAACGCGGGCGGGAGGATAATGTAGTGAGTGAACTAAGATGGGGTTTACCCGACTACAGAAGTAGTAGGAGCCATTGTGGGGCACGTAGTCACGGCGGCAGGCACCCGGGCCCGGGAGAATACTGGGAGACGGCGAACCAGGTCACTGAATGAATGACCCGGCGACGGCCACTCTACTCCGAATTGTCAATGGAATGAAATGCTTTGCAATGACGAATATTTATTATGTAAACATTAGATAGATTATCGGTGACTACTGACCAGTTTCACGAAATAAATATACAACAACCTAATCAATAGGCAGTTTTTGTCCAAAACTATGGCTTTGGCCCAAGCTGAACCCAAATATCCGCATCAAAATAACTAAACGAATTAATAAACTAAATACGAACAGAGATAAAATGTTAATTACATAGTATATGATAACGGCGCATTGTCAGATACTTTTGTTATCACTAATATATTTAACATAATTGTGGGTATCTTATCGTGGCCGGCGGGTTCTGTGTTATATAAATAATCGTTCATTTTAATTATACCTACGTAGTTATAGACATTTGGAACTTACCTATGTCACAATCTCTTAGGAATATTAAATCTGTTGGGTCTACTTTAAATGTTTGTTCGATGGTCGAAATGCCGCGATCATGCGGTCAGATCCTGACCAATGGCCACCAATATTGGTTAGAGGAACGAGCTCGTGCGTCCGTCACTATCAGTATTTACGCGAAGGCTGTGACCGCAGAGTGATTCATTATCGTGAGCCAATTCCCACCCGATACGATTTTTCCCTTAAGCAGGATAAACGACTTGTTGTTGTTTGATCGGGAGGAGTCCGCTGTGAGTGACGAGCGAGAGCGACAAGTGCTTATTATTTACACACATGCAGTCCAAGCTACTTATTGTGCAATAAATTACCGCAGTGTTACCAAATACAGTCTGTTATCAGTACACTCCTCACTGTAAACTAAAATAGTTGTATTTTATCCCACTAGCTGTAGCGCAAAAACCTCTTTTTAATCGACTTCTAAAAAGGAACAGGCTATGTATTCCTCGACCATTTTGTTTTATCATCTATTTATTTCTCTGTGATTATTGGACCGATTTTCGTGATGTTTTCATAATCAATTTTGCCTTACGGGTTAATGACCTATAATAGTTACCTTCTAATGTATATTAGTTTATCCTGAATGTAAACGTGACCGTATTCACAATCATAGTGTTGTTCAATCAAATTGACTACCTGCCGAAAATATAATTGTTGAGGTAATGTTCGCTTTAAACAGAACCCAGTGTTTGAACTATACTTAAGATTCATTTTTAACTTTTACCTGCTAAAGCGTCGTGGTCGTGGTAGTGAGCGTGGTGTACATAGGTAGATATGTTTGTTATGAAAATTGTGGCTCAAAGTTTGTGAATTGCGGTGCCGCCGTAACAGCAGAAGGCTGTCGTGAATCAGCGGCGATAAGCGCGTGCGCCCGCGCCGTACAGCGGGCAGGACAGCGCGCGCGCCGCCACGCACGGTCAGTCCTAGCGTGACCTCTGACCGCGCGGGTCGCGACACAGCTAACTGTACCCATCACTAATTACTAAGTAATCAAGTGCTATCCTCGAGTGACGACACGGATCTGATTGACCGACAATGGACGCGATACACCTACCCGCGAATTGGTTGCAAAACATGGCGCTGCTTGCAGGTCCGTTAAATCCAATAGTATCTGCATTTCTTCAAAAAATCTAATTCACTAATAGCTGGTAGTCAGTGGCTGCTTCCTTTTTATCAATATTGACTTAGGCGGAACTTGAGACGACTAAACAACAGTTATTTATAATTAGAGTACATGAGTACACTAATCCACGCGATTGTTTAATGTTTTGTTGACATCGTTTTAGGGTTCAGTACCCAAAGGGTAAAAACGGGACCCTATTAATAAGACTCCACTGTCCGTCTGTCTCTCACCAGGCTGTATCTCATAAACCGTTGAAACCGACACTTGAAATTTTCACAGATGATTTATTTCTGTTGCCGCTTTATCAACAAATACTAAATAATAAATATTAAGGTGGAGATCCCATACAACAAACGTGATTTTTTTTGCCGTTTTTTTGCTCGATATTAATAACGGCGACCGGTAGACGCTTGAAATATTCACAGAATATTTAGTTAAGAATATTCACTTTAAAAATAAATAATTAAATTAAAATAAAATAAATATTTATTTCCAATACAGCAAACGTGATTTTTTTGCCGTTTTGTCTAATGTTGTACGGAACCCTTCGTGCGCGAGTCCGACTCGCACTTGGCCGCTTTTATTGAACTTCCACTGCTTGTTCTTTTAATTTCAAAGAAAACTACAAAGTAAAACGATCGGTGAAACGATCTCATCTAAACCTCATTGATTGTAACTATGTGCAGTTCACTACGAACTGCTTCTTGTTAGCAAGACCTAATCTTCTTCATCTTGAACTATCTTGATCCCTCAAACATACAGGTTTTAACATTAAAACTATCCTTTGTATTTATTGTGTTGAAAGTAGTTTGTTGTCATGTTGAGTAACGTGCGTGTGTTGTGTTGTGCAGCGGGCGGCGGCGGGGTGAGCGGCGTGGGCGGGGTGGCGGGGGGGCTGTACTCGCAGAACATGGTGATGGGCTCCTGGTGCGCGCCCTACGACGCGCTGCAGAGGCCTACCGCTTACGGTAACTACACTTTACTCCTCCTGGAGACAAGGTTTCCACAGGTTCTCTTCTCAGACTGTCGGATACTGTCTACATTGCTTTCATTTCCGGCACACTTTGCTTGCCTTCATACCCTTCACCATATTAACGCTAACCTACTTCTTGGTTAATCATTTAAGTTTCTAACAACCTGTCCATCCATGTTTTCCTTGCTTTTTCATTAATATCCATTGACTAAATCTTTTTAATTGAACACTGAATGTTTTTATTCCACATTGTGTAGATATTATTGTGTTTATTCAATTCTTTAAGTTAACTTTATAAAAATGTATAAAGTACTGCTTTCTACACTAAGACCCAGTCATCATAATCACTTCTTGATGTGTGTTATCATGTTATACTCAGATACTCACCCGCCATTTGTTATTGTTATTTAATAGATAAGTTACTAACCATTTCTGAAGCACAAGTTAAGATAAGTCGTAGTGAAATTAACTTTGAGACAGTTTCACAGAATCAGTGGGCGGAATCCATTGATAAAAGACAAACGTCTCAAGTTCTGGACCAACGGCAAATCGCTACGATTTAGAATAACTACAGTAATCACCTCACGTGTCAGTAGGTAATATCAAATGTAGCTCAGTGTCGCATCCTCGCCGTGAAATCTTGTGATTAATTCATTATACCTATTTCCCTAACGATGTTCTCAATAGTTAGGTAGGTACTAAAACTCAAAAACTCAAAACTCAAAGCATTTATTTCAATTAGACCATTACGGCATAATAACTTGAGAAAGTACTGTAGTTGCCCATTCCCTAGCGTAGATCTCTATGGAGAAGAACGGGCAAGAAACTCCATGGACACTCTTTTGAATCAAAATATTGTTACAAAATCTTGGTTACACTAGATGGATAACCTCGGTGGTCGAACAATACAATTGGATTAATTGTATAATAATAACGTGTATTTTAGTTTTGACCCGGAGTCATACCATCCTCTAGAATAGTTATAGTTATAGGGAAATAGATATCAACAAAGCTACTTAAGCTTTGAGGAAATTGTAACGTTTATAATTAGTAGGATACATCGCTCTAGCTTACCGTACAAACAAATACTCAAGATCTATTTACTATTCCTCTAATTGTAGGAGTTGTGGACATTCGTCACTTTTAAAGTATCCGTTTGTTCAACTTTACAGTTTAATCCAGAGATCAGTCTACGTTTAATGCGTGGAAACGATTAGGAAACATTATTTTTTCCTCGTAGCCTAATAAAAGTAGGTAAAAATGATTGCAAAGAGTATATTTAGCGTCTGCGATCAGTATTGTTCATCGCAGACGACAATAACACAGCGATTGACGTCAGAGGAGCGATAGCAAGCTGATTCACAACTTTGGCGAGGTCACGGAAAGCACAAGCTTCAATGTAACTTCTTTATTCATCGTTACAAACTTACAATACAATTGTGTCCCACAATCCCGCGGTCGGCATGTCGTGTGATCGTGTGTTCACTTTCCGAACGTTCACTTTCCTGGTGCTCTTTTAATTCATAGAGTACCTATCGATGGCAATCTAAATCGGAATTCTATCCCTTATTAGCTACTTATTTTGTGTTTAC